>CM030791.1:28765000-28772500 GCA_018127125.1 Rhododendron griersonianum | reverse complement strand
ATAGTAGCAAAATTAGCCTTTGCCCTTGAGGCAGGAAGGAACATGATTATGTCCGAAAAGTCATAATGGCTTTTTTTTTTAGCATCACAACTTTGTTTCATGAACTTTGAATTGGAACATCTTCACAAAAATATGGAGCAACTCCACAAAAAAATTCAGAATTTTTTGCCGAAAGAATAATTTTATATTAATTAAACAAAAATTATATATATAAATATTATTAAAAAATACCAAAAAATACATAAAAATACAAAAAAAGCATGAAAAAATCACAAAAAATTATAAACAAGCTACACAATAATTATGTAACTATATTGGGTTGAAAAATGAGGCATCTACAATACAAAATGTTTAAATTAAAACTTAAAAACATGTAAAAATAAAAATAAAAAAAGATAGAAAACTAACATTGCGAAAATCCCACAAGATGGTGACTAAACAAGAGTTTTTGGAGAGTTTTGCCAAGATCATTTTGATGCTTGCATTGATTTGCTCGGTGAGAAGCTACTTTTTAGCCGGTACTAAGCAAATTTTTAGCCGTTACCCAGCAACTTGCCGATATCCAGCGTTACCCGACGACTAGGCACCCAACAACTTGCTTGCCATGTCTTAGCCACCCTTGGTCTTGGCATGCCGTGAGCAATGCATTGCCTTGCCGGTGACAAGCCATCGGCTTCCCATGCCTTGGCCACCTTCTTTTGGCATGGCGTGAGCAATGCATTGCCTTGCCGGTGACAAGCAATCGGCTTGCCATGCTGTCATGCCATGGCCACCCTTGGTCTTGGCATGCCGTGAGCAATGCATTGCCTTGCCGGTGACATGCAATCGGCTTGCCATGCCTTGGCCACCTTCTTTTGGCATGCCGTGAGTCATGCCTTGGCCTCCCTTTTGGCCTGCTGTGAGCAATGCATTGCCTTGCCCGGTGACATGCAATCGGCTTGCCATGCCTTGGCCACCCGTTGTTTTGGCATGCCGTGAGTCTTGGCATGCCGTGAGCAATGCATTGCCTTGCCCGGTGACAAGCAATCGGCTTGCCGTGCCTGTCATGCCTTGGCCACCCTTGGTCTTGGCATGCCGTGAGCAATGCATTGCCTTGCCCGGTGACATGCAATCGGCTTGCCATGCCTTGGCCACCCCTTCTTTTGGCATGCCGTGAGTCATGCCTTGGCCACCCTTGGTCTTGGCCTGCTGTGAGCAATGCATTGCCTTGCCCGGTGACATGCAATCGGCTTGCCATGCCTTGGCCACCCGTTGTTTTGGCATGCCGTGAGCAATGCATTGCCTTGCCCGGTGACAAGCAATCGGCTTGCCATGCCTGTCATGCCTTGGCCACCCTTGGTCTTGGCATGCCGTGAGCAATGCATTGCCTTGCCCGGTGACATGCAATCGGCTTGCCATGCCTTGGCCACCCCTTCTTTTGGCATGCCGTGAGTCAAGCCTTGGCCACCCTTGGTCTTGGCATGCCGTGGGCATTGCATTGCCTCAATGCCCGGTGACAAGCAATCAGCTTGCCATGCATTGGCCACCCCTTGTCTGGACCATCGTCTTGGCATACGCCCAAGTGTTTCCAAGTGTTTCCCGTTTCCAAAGTTCCAAAGTGCCTAAGTGCCGTGCCGTGCCGCGCGCGCGCGCGTGGGTCTTTGATATAAGATTATTTAGAAATTTTTTCTAAACATGCTATATCAAAAACCCAAGCGAGCGGGCGCGTCACGGGGTGGCACTATGGCACTATGGACACATGGAAACACTTGGACAGCTAGGCGGTGGACGATAACGATTGGCACAGCCTAGCCTAAACGGCAAAGAAAATCTCGTTTCGCCTTGCCAAAACAAATTATAGTAGAATGCCGTTTCAAGGGCCTTTCGGTGTTCTTTCCGGGCATTACTGACGGGTCATGTTTTCTGTAGTAAGCGAGGCCAAAAGGCGAAGGAAATCTAGTTTTTGCTCGATAGATCCATGCTTTGCCTTGTGGGATGGCATAAAATAGCATTTCGTTTTAGGGGCATTTCGGTATTTTTCCAAGCATTACCAATGGGAAGTGATTCCAGGGGTATAAGAGGCCAAACGGCCAAGAATTGCCCGATAGAGTCTTGCTTTGCCCGATAGAGCCGTGCTCTGCCTTGCCGGACGGCTTAAAATTGCATTTCATTTCAGGGGCATTTTGGTCTTTTTTCCGAGCATTACCGACGGGTCATGTTTCAACGAGCAACCAAGGCCAAAAGGCCAAGAATTGCCCGAGGGGTCTCGATAGCAACGTGCCATGGCACCCGGCATCGGGTGGCCACGGCTTCCCCAAGGGAGGGAGACCACCCCCCCCCTATAGTAGCAAATTTAGCCTTTGCCCTTGTGGCAGGAAGGAACATGATTATGTCCGAAAACGTGCAATGGCCTTTTTTTTGAGCATCACAACTTTGTTTCATGAACTTTGAATTGGAACATCTTCACAAAAATATGGAGCAACTCCACAAAAAAATTCAGAATTTTTTGCCGAAAGAATAATTTTATATTAATTAAACAAAAATTAAATATATAAATATTATAAAAAATACCAAAATATACAAAAAAAAATACAAAAAAAAGCATGAAAAAATAACGAAAAATTATAAACAAGCTACACAATAATTATGTAACTATATTGTGTTGAAAAATGTGGCATCTACAATACAAAATGTTTAAATTAAAACTTAAAAACATGTAAAAATAAAAATAAAAAAAGATAAAAAACTAACATTGCAAAAATCCCACAAGATGGTGACTAAACAAGAGTTTTTGGAGAGTTTTGCCAAGATCATTTTGGTGCTTGCCCCAGCAACTTGCTTGCCATGTCTTGGCCAACCTTGGTCTTGGCATGCCGTGAGCAATGCATTGCCTTGCCCGGTGACAAGCCATCAGCTTGCCATGCCTTGGCCACCCCTTCTTTTGGCATGACATGCGCAATGCATTGACTTGCCCGATGACAAGCAATCGACTTTCCATGCCTGTCATGCCTTGGCCACCCTTGGTCTTGGCATGCCGTGAGCAATGCATTGCCTTGCCCGGTGAGATGCAATAGGCTTGCCATGCCTTGGCCACCCCTTCTTTTGGCATTGGTCTTGGCCTGCTGTGAGCAATGCATTGCCTTGCCCGGTGACATGCAATCGGCTTGGCATGCCTTGGCCACCCGTTGTTTTGGCATGCCGTGAGTCTTGGCATGCCTTGAGCAATGCATTGCCTTGCCCGGTGACAATCAATCGACTTGCCGTGCCTGTCATGCCTTGGCCACCCTTGGTCTTGGCATGCCGTGAGCAAGCATTGCCTTGCCCGGTGACATGCAATCGGCTTGCCATGCCTTGGCCACCCCTTCTTTTGGCAAGCCGTGAGTCTTGCCTTGGCCACCCTTGGTCTTGGCCTGCTATGAGCAATGCATTGCCTTGCCCGGTGACATGTAATTGGCTTGCCATGCCTTGGCCACCCCTTCTTTTGGCATGCCGTGAGCAATGCATTGCCTTGCCTGGTGACAAGCATCCGGCTTGCCGTGCCTATCATGCCTTGGCCACCCTTGGTCTTGGCATGCAGTGAGCAATGCATTGCTTTGCCCGGTGACACACAATCGGCTTGCCAAGCCTTGGCCACCCCTTCTTTTGGCATGCCCTGAGTCAAGCCTTGGCAACCCTTGGTCTTGGCATGCCGTGGGCATTGCATTGCCTCAATGCCCGGTGACAAGCAATCAGCTTGCCATGCATTGGCCACCCCTTGTCTGGACCATCGTCTTGGCATACGCCCAAGTGTTTGCCCAATTGTTTCCAAGTGTTTCCCGTTTCCAAAGTTCCAAAGTGCCTAAGTGCCGTGCCGTGCCGCGCGCGCGTGCGTGGGTCTTTGATATAAGATTATTTGGAAATTTTTTCTAAACATGCTATTTCAAAAACCCAAGCGAGCGGGCGCGTCATGGGGTGGCACTGTGGCACTATGGACACATGGAAACACTTGGACAGCTAGGCGGTGGATGATAACGATTGGCACAGCCTAGCCTAAAGGGCAAAGAAAATCTCATTTCGCCTTGCCAAATCAAATTATAGTAGAATGCCGTTTCAAGGGCCTTTCGGTGTTCTTTCCGGGCATTACTGACGGGTCATGTTTTCTATAGTAAGCGAGGCCAAAAGGTGAAGGAAATCTAGTTTTTGCTCGATAGATCCATGCTTTGCCTTGTGGGATGGCATAAAATAGCATTTCGTTTCAGGGGCATTTCGGTATTTTTTTTCCAAGCATTACCAATGGGATGTGATTCCAGGGGTATCAGAGGCCAAACGGCCAAGAATTGCCCGATAGAGTCTTGCTTTGCCCGATAGAGCCGTGCTCTGCCTTGCGGGATGGCTTAAAATTGCATTTCATTTCAGGGGCATTTTGGTCTTTTTTCCGAGCATTACCGACGGGTCGTGTTTCAACGAGCAACCAAGGCCAAAAGGCCAAGAATTGCCCGAGGGGTCTCGATAGCAACGTGCCATGGCACCCGGCATCGGGTGGCCACGGCTTCCCCAAGGGAGGGAGACCACCCCCCCCTATAGTAGCAAAATTAGCCTTTGCCCTTGTGGCAGGAAGGAACATGATTATGTCCGAACAGTCATAATGGCCTTTTTTTTGAGCATCACAACTTTGTTTCATGAACTTTGAATTGGAACATCTTCACAAAAATATGGAGCAACTCCACAAAAAAATTCAGAATTTTTTGCCGAAAGAATAATTTTATATTAATTAAACAAAAATTAAATATATAAATATTATAAAAAATACCAAAATATACAAAAAAAAATACAAAAAAAAGCATGAAAAAATCACGAAAAATTATAAACAAGCTACACAATAATTATGTAACTATATTGGGTTGAAAAATGTGGCATCTACAATACAAAATGTTTAAAGTAAAACTTAAAAACATGTAAAAATAAAAATAAAAAAAGATAAAAAACTAAAATTGCAAAAATCCCACAAGATGGTGACTAAACAAGAGTTTTGGAGAGTTTTGCCAAGATCATTTTGATGCTTGCATTGATTTGCTCGGTGAGAAGCTACTTTTTAGCCGGTACTAAGCAAATTTTTAGCCGTTACCCAGCAACTTGGTTGCCGATACCGAGCGTAACCCGACGACTAGGCACCCAGCAACTTGCTTGCCATGTCTTGGCCAACCTTGGTCTTGGCATGCCGTGAGCAATGCATTGCCTTGCCCGGTGACAAGCCATCAGCTTGCCATGCCTTGGCCACCCCTTCTTTTGGCATGACGTGAGCAATGCATTGGCTTGCCCGATGACAAGTAATCGGCTTGCCATGCCTTGGCCACCCTTGGTCTTGGCATGCCGTGAGCAATGCATTGCCTTGCCCGGTGAGATGCAATCGGCTTGCCATGCCTTGGCCACCCCTTCTTTTGGCATGCCGTGAGTCATGCCTTGGCCACCCTTGGTCTTGGCCTGCTGTGAGCAATGCATTGCCTTGCCCGGTGACATGCAATCGGCTTGCCATGCCTTGGCCACCCGTTGTTTTGGCATGCCGTGAGTCTTGGCATGCCGTGAGCAATGCATTGCCTTGCCCGGTGACAAGCAATCGGCTTGCTGTGCCTGTCATGCCTTGGCCACCCTTGGTCTTGGCATGCCGTGAGCAATGCATTGCCTTGCCCGGTGACAAGCAATCGGCTTGCCATGCCTTGGCCACCCCTTCTTTTGGCATGCCGTGAGTCATGCCTTGGCCACCCTTGGTCTTGGCCTGCTGTGAGCAATGCATTGCCTTGCCCGGTGACATGCAATCGGCTTGCCATGCCTTGGCCACCCGTTGTTTTGGCATGCCGTGAGTCTTGGCATGCCGTGAGCAATGCATTGCCTTGCCCGGTGACAAGCAATCGGCTTGCCGTGCCTGTCATGCCTTGGCCACCCTTGGTCTTGGCATGCCGTGAGCAATGCATTGCCTTGCCCGGTGACATGCAATCGGCTTGCCATGCCTTGGCCACCCCTTCTTTTGGCAAGCTGTGAGTCATGCCTTGGCCACCCTTGGTCTTGGCCTGCTGTGAGCAATGCATTGCCTTGCCCGGTGACATGCAATTGGCTTGCCATGCCTTGGCCACCCCTTCTTTTGGCATGCCGTGAGTCTTGGCATGCCGTGAGCAATGCATTGCCTTGCCCGGTGACAAGCAATCGGCTTGCCGTGCCTGTCATGCCTTGGCCACCCTTGGTCTTGGCATGCCGTGAGCAATGCATTGCCTTGCCCGGTGACATGCAATCGGCTTGCCATGCCTTGGCCACCCCTTCTTTTGGCATGCCGTGAGTCAAGCCTTGGCCACCCTTGGTCTTGGCATGCCTTGGGCATTGCATTGCCTCAATGCCCGGTGACAAGCAATCAGCTTGCCATGCATTGGCCACCCCTTGTCTGGACCATCGTCTTGGCATACGCCCAAGTGTTTGCCCAAGTGTTTCCAAGTGTTTCCCGTTTCCAAAGTTCCAAAGTGCCTAAGTGCCGTGCCGTGCCGCGCGCGCGCGTGGGTCTTTGATATAAGATTATTTAGAAATTTTTTCTAAACATGCTATATCAAAAACCCAAGCGAGCGGGCGCATCACGGGGTGGCACTATGGCACTATGGACACATGGAAACACTTGGACAGCTAGGCGGTGGACGATAAAGATTGGCACAGCCTAGCCTAAACGGCAAAGAAAATCTCGTTTCACCTTGCCACATCAAATTATAGTAGAATGCCGTTTCAAGGGCCTTTCAGTGTTCTTTCCGGGCATTACTGACGGGTTATGTTTTCTGTAGTAAGCGAGGCCAAAAGGTGAAGGAAATCTAGTGTTTGCTCGATAGATCCATGCTTTGCCTTGCGGGACGGCATAAAATAGCATTTCGTTTCAGGGGCATTTCGGTATTTTTTCCAAGCATTACCAACGGGATGTGATTCTAGGGGTATCAGAGGCCAAACGGCCAAGAATTGCCCGATAGAGTCTTGATTTGCCCGATAGAGCCGTGCTCTGCCTTGCGGGATGGCTTAAAATGGCATTTCATTTCAGGGGCATTTTGGTCTTTTTTCCAAGCATTACCGACGGGTCATGTTTCAACGAGCAACCAAGGCCGAAAGGCCAAGAATTGCCCGAGGGGTCTCAATAGCAATGTGCCGTGGCACCCGGCATCGGGTGGCCACGGCTTCCCCAAGGGAGGGAGACCACCCCCCCCTATAGTAGCAAAATTAACCTTTGCCATTGTGGCAGGAAGGAACATGATTATGTCCGAACAGTCATAATGGGCTTTTTTTTGAGCATCACAACTTTTCTTCATGAACTTTGAATTGGAACATCTTCACAAAAATATGGAGCAACTCCACAAAAAAATTCAGAATTTTTTGCCAAAGAATAATTTTATATTAATTAAACAAAAATTAAATATATAGATATTATAAAAAATACCAAAATATACAAAAAAAAGCATGAAAAAATCACGAAAAATTATAAACAAACTACACAATAATTATGTAACTATATTGGGTTGAAAA
>CM030791.1:28745000-28755000 GCA_018127125.1 Rhododendron griersonianum | reverse complement strand
TCCAGGCGTTCAACCAAGGTAACACCCTCATCAGATTCGTCATCCCCAACAAGCTTTTCCAACTGTGTAACTCTGACCCGTACCGCCTCGAGTGCAGCATTTGCAGCCATAACTTCAACCCGAAGCTCTGCAACTTCTGCTCGCAACCTGGGTTGCTCTGATACCAACTGTCACGGGGCTGTATTTCACCTACAGAAACTGCCCGTGATGGCACCAAGTTTGCCCCAGCAACTTGGTCTCAGCCTAGTGTTTACTCACACACCCGACAAGTATGAACGTCTAGATACACACACAAGAGTTACGGGAACCGTCCCAACCTTTAATTGCACCAACAATACAAAGGAAACACTCAAGAGTCTAGACAGAACATCCCTCCTGCCTTAGGCTACGAAAATGCCTTGCCTTTATAGGCTTACAATCTATAAAACGTGGCCACTAAGTACATGAGATCATGGGGCAAGCCCGTGATCTTGCAGTTGACACCCCCAACTGCCCTAGGGCTGTGCTCTTGGCCAGAATCTGCCAGCACATTGAATTCTGAAACTGCCTGGTTGTAACTGCCGATAACTGCCCACTTCTGCCTTGGACACCTGTCCCATGCTTCCAGCAACATGTGCAGCCCGTTTCTGCCTTGGACACCTGTCCCATGATCCCAGCAACATGTGCAGAATGCAGTGTAACCGTCAATAACCGTTTTGCCCGAGCCAACTCAAGTCTGCCCCCGCTTTTCCCGAACCAACTCATGGCTGCCTGGCCAGTTTCGTGATCCCACCCTAGCTCGCCAATACTTAGCCGTTTTACTCGATTGCTTTGTCCCACAAGCCTGCTTCCCGTTTAGCATCCATGCCTCTATCTCATCGGGCCTTCACGTGCATCACGACTGCCACTTGTCTAAGGAACCAGTGCCGACACCAATCGACACCATCGGGTCACCTTATGAAGACATGCCTGCCTCATGCCTTCGCTTCCATCGGTTGGCTAGGGTGCAAGGTGCCACCGCTAGCCAAGCTTAGCAAGCCTTGGAAATCAAGGTGCTAACAGTAGGCCACTATCCTACCATCGAAAGTTGATAGGGCAGAAATTTGAATGATGCGTCGCCGGCACGAAGGCCGTGCGATCCGTCGAGTTATCATGAACCATCAGAGCAACGGGCAAAGCCCGCGTTGACCTTTTATCTAATAAATGCATCCCTTCCAGAAGTCGGGGTTTGTTGCACGTATTAGCTCTAGAATTACTACGGTTATCCGAGTAGAAGATACCATCAAACAAACTATAACTGATTTAATGAGCCATTCGCAGTTTCACAATCTGAATTAGTTCATACTTACACATGCATGGCTTAATCTTTGAGACAAGCATATGACTACTGGCAGGATCAACCAGGTAGCATTCATTTTGCGACGCTGGCACCTCCCATGCCTATTGAATAATCAAAGAGGCAAGGACGGGCACAACGGTCATCCACAACAAGCGACGAACGCTTTTGGGTAAATAACAATCGCAAGATGTATACCCACATAAGTTTCAGCATCCGAGAGCACGAGTTGCAACTAATGGCCATGATGACCGCACAATAAAGTGCAATTTGCATGGGACACGAGCAGGCACTTTGAGGCTCACCTCCACCAAAGGTGGTGCAAAGCGATATGAGAGACTTTCAAGATAAAATTCCATCGCATTGGGTATGCCATTACGTACACTATGCATCGACTCCTCCGACCAACTGCACCTCGAAGGACAAACAAGCCCAACAAAAAGCAGAGAGCCAACAGAAGCAAGGCAAGCACCGTTTAGCATGAAATTATAAGCGACACAATATTTGGCGACCACTTATTCAGAGGCAACAAGCTTACCTCTCCGCAAGGGTGGGCCTACCCCGAAGGGTTTCACACCAATGCATCATCGGGGAACTTTTTCGAAGGGACAGTGCCATAGCCAATGGAGATCCACCAACCAGCACACGATGCCTAGACAACGTGCTTACCCCTTAACAAGGAGGCATTCCCTAAGGGAGAGACCAATGTATCATCGAGGAAGAATATTTCCAAACAGCAACGAGATTACCTCTCCGCAAGGGTGGGACTGCCCCAAAGGGTTTAACACCAATGCATCATCGAGGAAGTTTTCTGAAGGGACAGTGCCATAGCCAATGGAGATCCACCGACCGGCGCAAGACGCCTAAGCCGACATGCTTTACCCCTCAGCAAGGGGGCATTAACCTAAGGGAAAGAGCAACGCGTCATCGAGGAAGAATTTCCCGAAGGGAACACAAATGCGTCATCGAGGAAGATTACCGAAGGGACAATGCCATAGCCAATGGATGAGATCCATCGACTGGCGCTCCCCACCCATCTCATTGAAATAGGCGAGGAGCTTACCTCTCAACAAGAAGGCATCCCCCGAAGGGAACACCAATGCATCATCAAGGAAGGTTAACGAAGGGACAGTGCCATAGCCAACGGAGAACCATCAACCGGCGCACAACGCCTAAGACGACGTGCTTACCCCTCAGCAAGGAGGCATTCCATGAAGGAAATGCCAATGCATCGTCGAGGAAGATTTTTTAAAATTCATTTTCGCTTACCCATCAGCAAGGAGTCATTCCCCGAAGGAAACGCCAATGCGTCATCGAGAAAGATTTTTGCAAATTCATTTTTGGTGTTCAAAATGAACAATGATTTTAAAAAACATTTGACTTCACGTCCGAGCAGCAACTAGCTTACCTCTCCGCAAGGGTGCGCCTGCCCCAAAGGGTTTCAACACCAATGCATCATCGAGGTAGTTTTCCGAAGGGACAGTGCCATAGCCAATAGAGAACCGTCGACCGGCGCTCGCCACCTAGGCGACAAGCTTCTCCCTCCACAAGGAGGCATCCCCTGGGCTACGCAACGTGGCATTAGGAATCAAAGACCATTAGCCAGTTACGCTTTTCCGTACGGGGACACCAATGCATCATCGGGATTGTGCCATAGCCAACGGATATCCATCGGCCGGCGCTCACCACCAAGGCGACGAGCTTACCTCTCAGCAAGGAGGCATCCCCTTAAAGGAACACCAATGCATCATGGAGGAAGAAGGTTAACAACGAAGGGACAGTGCCATAGCCAACGGATAACCGTCAACCGGCGCTCGCCGTCATGGCGACAAGCTTCTCCCTCAACAAGGAGGCATCCCCTGGGCTGCGCACCGTGGCATTAGGAATCAAAGACCATTAGCCAGTTACACTTCTCCGTGCGGGAACACCAATGCATCATCGGGATGGTGCCATAGCCGACAGAGAACCATCAGCCGGCGCTCATCGCCTAGGCGACAAGCTGACCCCTCAGCAAGGAGGCATCCCCCAAAAGGAACACCAATGCATCATCGGGGAAGATTACCGAAGGGACAATGCCATAGCCAATGGATGAGATCCATCGACTGGCGCTCCCCACCCATCTCATTGAAATAGGCGAGGAGCTTACCTCTCAACAAGAAGGCATCCCCCGAAGGGAACACCAATGCATCATCAAGGAAGGTTAACGAAGGGACAGTGCCATAGCCAACGGAGAACCATCAACCGGCGCACAACGCCTAAGATGACGTGCTTACCCCTCAGCAAGGAGGCATTCCATGAAGGAAATGCCAATGCATCATCGAGGAAGATTTTTTAAAATTCATTTTCGCTTACCCATCAGCAAGGAGTCATTCCCCGAAGGAAACGCCAATGCGTCATCGAGAAAGATTTTTGCAAATTCATTTTTGGTGTTCAAAATGAACAATGATTTTAAAAAACATTTGACTTCACGTCCGAGCAGCAACTAGCTTACCTCTCCGCAAGGGTGCGCCTGCCCCAAAGGGTTTCAACACCAATGCATCATCGAGGTAGTTTTCCGAAGGGACAGTGCCATAGCCAACAGAGAACCGTCGACCGGCGCTCGCCACCTAGGCGACAAGCTTCTCCCTCCACAAGGAGGCATCCCCTGGGCTACGCAACGTGGCATTAGGAATCAAAGACCATTAGCCAGTTATGCTTTTCCGTGCGGGGACACCAATGCATCATCGGGATTGTGCCATAGCCAACGGATATCCATCGGCCGGCGCTCACCACCAAGGCGACGAGCTTACCTCTCAGCAAGGAGGCATCCCCCGAAAGGAACACCAATGCATCATGGAGGAAGAAGGTTAACAACGAAGGGACAGTGCCATAGCCAACGGATAACCGTCAACCGGCGCTCGCCGTCATGGCGACAAGCTTCTCCCTCAACAAGGAGGCATCCCCTGGGCTGCGCACCGTGGCATTAGGAATCAAAGACCATTAGCCAGTTACACTTTTCCGTGCGGGGACACCAATGCATCATCGGGATGGTGCCATAGCCGACAGAGAACCATCAGCCGGCGCTCATCGCCTAGGCGACAAGCTGACCCCTCAACAAAGAGGCGTCCCCGGGGCTACAATCCCTGGCATTAGGAATCAAAGACCATTAGCCAGGTACGTTTTGCCATGCGGGGAAGCCAATGCATCATCGGGAAGGTGCCATAGCCAACAGAGATCCGTCGGCCGGCGCTCATCACCTGGGCGACGAGCTTACCTCTCAGCAAGGAGGCATCCCCCGATGGGAACACCAATGCATCATGGAGGATGTGAGTCTGCAAGCATTACCGACGGGACGTGAAAGCACGAGAATTTGAGACCACACGGCCATGGAATTCTTATTCCTGCCCGTTAGAGTCGTGCTTTGCTTTGCCTTGCCCTGTATTGGATAGGGCATGCCATTACACGGGCACTTTTTTCGATTGTTACCGACGGGTCATCTTTTCACGGGTTTCTGAGGCTAAACGGCCAACAATTGCCTGACGGAGTGTTTCTTTGCCCGATAGAGTCATGCTTTGCCTAGCTGGACCGGTAAAAATAACATTTTGCCTCAGGGGTATTTCGGTCTTTCTTCCGAGCATTACCGACGTGATGTGATTCCAGGGGTATCAGAGGCCAAACGGCCAAGATTTGCCCGATAGAGTCTTGCTTTGCCCGATAGAGCCGTGCTTTGCCTTACGGGACGGCTTAAAATTGCATTTCATTTCAGGGGCATTTTGGTCTTTTTTCCGAGCATTACCGACGGGTCGTGTTTCAACGAGCAACCAAGGCCGAAAGGCCAAGAATTGCCCGAGGGGTCTCGATAGCAACGTGCCGTGGCACCCGGCATCGGGTGGCCACGGCTTCCCCAAGGGAGGGAGACCACCCCCCCTATAGTAGCAAAATTAGCCTTTGCCCTTGTGGCAGGAAGGAACATGATTATGTCCGAACAGTCATAATGGCCTTTTTTTTGAGCATCACAACTTTGTTTCATGAACTTTGAATTGGAACATCTTCACAAAAATATGGAGCAACTCCACAAAAAAATTCAGAATTTTTTGCCGAAAGAATAATTTTATATTAATTAAACAAAAATTAAATATATAAATATTATAAAAAAATACCAAAAAATACATAAAAATACAAAAAAAGCATGAAAAAATCACGAAAAATTATAAACAAGCTACACAATAATTATGTAACTATATTGGGTTGAAAAATGAGGCATCTACAATACAAAATATTTAAATTAAAACTTAAAAACTTGTAAAAATAAAAATAAAAAAAGATAGAAAACTAACATTGCAAAAATCCCACAAGATGGTGACTAAACAAGAGTTTTTGGAGAGTTTTGCCAAGATCATTTTGATGCTTGCATTGATTTGCTCGGTGAGAAGCTACTTTTTAGCCGGTACTAAGCAAATTTTTAGCCGTTACCCAGCAACTTGGTTGCCGATACCGAGCGTTACCCGACGACTAGGCACCCAGCAACTTGCTTGCCATGTCTTGGCCACCCTTGGTCTTGGCATGCCGTGAGCAATGCATTGCCTTGCCCGGTGACAAGCCATCGGCTTGCCATGCCTTGGCCACCCCTTCTTTTGGCATGACGTGAGCAATGCATTGGCTTGCCCGGTGACAAGCAATCGGCTTGCCATGCCTGTCATGCCTTGGCCACCCTTGGTCTTGGCATGCCGTGAGCAATGCATTGCCTTGCCCGGTGACATGCAATCGGCTTGCCATGCCTTGGCCACCCCTTCTTTTGGCATGCCGTGAGTCATGCCTTGGCCACCCTTGGTCTTGGCCTGCTGTGAGCAATGCATTGCCTTGCCCGGTGACATGCAATCGGCTTGCCATGCCTTTGCCACCCGTTGTTTTGGCATGCCGTGAGCAATGCATTGCCTTGCCCGGTGACAAGCAATCGGCTTGCCGTGCCTGTCATGCCTTGGCCACCCTTGGTCTTAGCATGCCGTGAGCAATGCATTGCCTTGCCCGGTGACATGCAATCGGCTTGCCATGCCTTGGCCACCCCTTCTTTTGGCATGCCGTGAGTCATGCCTTGGCCACCCTTGGTCTTGGCCTGCTGTGAGCAATGCATTGCCTTGCCCGGTGACATGCCATCGGCTTGCCATGCCTTGGCCACCCGTTGTTTTGGCATGCCGTGAGTCTTGTCATGCCGTGAGCAATGCATTGCCTTGCCCGGTGACAAGCAATCAGCTTGCTGTGCCTATCATGCCTTGGCCACCCTTGGTCTTGGCATGCCGTGGGCAATGCATTGCCTTACCCGGTGACACACAATCGGCTTGCCATGCCTTGGCCACCCTTGTCTGGACCATCGTCTTGGCATACGCCCAAGTGTTTGCCTAAGTGTTTCCAAGTGTTTCCCATTTCCAAAGTTCCAAATTGCCTAAGTGACGTGCCGTGCCGCGCGCGCGCGGGGTTCTTTGATATAAGATTATTTAGAAATTTTTTCTAAACATGCTATATCAAAAACCCTAGCGAGCGGGCGCGTCACGGGGTGGCACTATGGCACTATGGACACATGGAAACACTTGGACAGCTAGGCGGTGGACGATAACGATTGGCATAGCCTAGCCTAAACGGCAAAGAAAATCTCATTTCGCCTTGCCAAATCAAATTATAGTAGAATGCCGTTTCAAGGGCCTTTCGGTGTTCTTTCCGGGCATTACTAACGGGTCATGTTTTCTCTAGTAAGCGAGGCCAAAAAGCGAAGGAAATCTAGTTTTTGCTCGATAGATCCGTGCTTTGCCTTGCGGGACGGCATAAAATAGCATTTCGTTTCAGGGGCATTTCGGTATTTTTTCCGAGCATTACCAATGGGATGTGATTCCAGGGGTATCAGAGGCCAAACGGCCAAGAATTGCCCGATAGAGTCTTGCTTTGCCCGATAGAGCCGTGCTCTGCCTTGCGGGACGGCTTAAAATAGCATTTCGTTTCAGGGGCATTTTGGTCTTTTTTCCGAGCATTACCGACGGGTCATGTTTCAACGAGCAACCAAGGCCAAAAGGCCAAGAATTGCCCGAGGGGTCTCGATAGCAACGTGCCATGGCACCCGGCATCGGGTGGCCACGGCTTCCCCAAGGGAGGGAGACCACCCCCCCTATAGTAGCAAAATTAGCCTTTGCCCTTGTGGCAGGAAGGAACATGATTATGTCCGAACAGTCATAATGGGCTTTTTTTTGAGCATCACAACTTTTCTTCATGAACTTTGAATTGGAACATCTTCACAAAAATATGGAGCAACTCCACAAAAAAATTCAGAATTTTTTGCCGAAAGAATAATTTTATATTAATTAAACAAAAATTAAATATATAAATATTATAAAAAATACCAAAATATACAAAAAAAAATACAAAAAAAAGCATGAAAAAATCACGAAAAATTATAAACAAACTACACAATAATTATGTAACTATATTGGGTTGAAAAATGAGGCATCTACAATACAAAATGTTTAAATTAAAACTTAAAATGTGTAAAAATAAAAATAAAAAAAGATAGAAAACTAACATTGCAAAAATCCCACAAGATGGTGACTAAACAAGAGTTTTTGGAGAGTTTTGCCAAGATCATCGGTCCAGGCAGCGCCTCAGCAGGCATAAAACGGGTTTGAAAGAGAGAAAACCCTAAAAGCCGCCCTAGCATGCTCCTACGCAGAACGGTATGAATGTATGTACAGGCATGCGATAGGGAAAGCAGTAACACATAGACAGTTTATGGGGGTTAGATGCAAATAATCCTACCCTGTGGGTTCCTGTCTTAGTTTTGAAAGGTTCTATTGCTTTGTACACGTGGCGAGACCGGTTTTGGCTTAAGGGGGTTCCTCAGGCTAGAGATGTTTTATACCTCCCATCGCAATGCGTGCAGCAGAGCAATGGTCAAACGGTAATACGTCTCATCATCGTCCAAGGTTGTTGGGCGTTCGAGGACCCCGGGCTCCAGTAAACTGTGCCGGTTACCCAAAACACCTCAACGGGGCTGATAGAACACCGATGCAAATGTACGCGTGCCGAAAGAATGATAGAGAGAGAGAAATTTGCAAAATACTTTTTGAAAAATGCCTTTTGAAGCTTGGCTCACTTCATTAATCGACACTCGGAGAAAACTACACAAGTGAACAATTGTAAAAGCCCCAGTTCGGAGTGGTCGGATGTAGAATCCTGTTACGTTACCATTCCGTTCTTCAGCAGCGCGGAGCGTACTGTTTTGACAGACTTTTGAAAATTGTTCATTCATGTATTAATTTCCAAATGTTTGATTAATGCAATGTCCCCAGCAGAGTCGCCACTGTGGGCACACGCCCCAAAAACTCCCACGTTTTAAGCATGAAAATTCTGGGTGCGCCCTATCTCGCGGAAAGCGCGGCGAAACGCTTCACAGATCAGAGAGTCGCCACTCGGGTTTTGTGAAAAGTACCTAAGAAACCGTGGTTTTGAAAACGTTTTGGATTGCGTTTGTTTGAAAAAGGCTTGTAGACTGGTCCGTCGTCACCTTTGAAATCTGAGGTTCGGGAGCCAGGTTACGAGAAGGGAAGGGTTTTATGGCACCCCCTCTCGCCCAATCCGGAGATCGGTCTCTACTCAGGCATTTTATAAAACATTTGCATTTCTCTCTTTGTTTGATCATTTTCTTAGCCAGTTAGGGCGGGGGAACAGTTAAAGGGAATTAAGACCGTAACACGTTTGCAGTTATGTACAAATATGTGACAAAATATGTTTATGGATGATAGATGTTTGATCTAAGCAAATATAATAGATTGAGAACAAGCTACTGTGAACATTTTGAACAGACTAGAGCACACTAACTGTGCAGTGGTGCACACAAAAGCAAGCCTGCATGCACTGGCTAAGCCACTGCATGCAGCCCTGACCTGCGTGCGCCGCACCACAACTGGCGTGCGCCGGTAAATTCAAATTCACAACTTCTGTTATCAACCCTCTGGGCTCTGGAAAGGACCAGTGCACACCCAGGACAAACCACGCAGTTGATATAGATTACTAAACTATTACAGACAGATTAAAGGGCTAAGAAGCCACCAAATGAACAGAAAACCCCTTAAACAGTGAGGGGAGAATGATCAAGGGCCTGGATGGAAGATCCATGCAAGGGCCAAGCCACTGGGTGCTGGACTACTACCGTACGCCAGTGGTCTATGGCCGTACGCCAGTAATCACTTTACTCCAATGCTTTGGCTTTGCACCAACTGGGCTCTGGAACATGACCAGAAGGCTCCCAGAGGCCAAGCTACACTAAGATACAGATGGGAGAGAAAGCAGTTCTAAAATACAGTAAGCAAAAGTTTGGTTTTAGCATGCATCGGGGTGATCAGAACATAAATAAAGCAATAAAACAATGATCCATGATCCCCACGCCAGTTTTGCACGTACTGCCATGACTGGCGTACAGCTCAACTTACTGGCATGCGCCACTGATCACTGCGTACGGTTTTGAAACCTTGCTAGCATTAGGGCCAGGACTGGTATAGATTACCAGCCTTGACCCTGCTAGCCCCCCTCAGGGGTCAGAACAGAAGACAGAAAGCAAGGTGATATACCTTTGCTTGTGAGTTTTGTGGATGGTTTGAGCTTTGAGCTTGAGAGTTGAGAGTTGGAGGATGATTGTGGTGAGGTTTATGGACTGTGGAGAGTGTT
>CM030791.1:28725000-28732500 GCA_018127125.1 Rhododendron griersonianum | reverse complement strand
TTTGTCCTGGGTGTGCACTGGTCCTTCCAGAGCCCAGAGGGTTTGAGAATAAGAGCTGTGGGCTTAGGCTTACTGGCGTGCGCAGGTCTTGTAGTAGCGTGCGCAGGTTTGGTCAGCATGCATTGACTTGATCAGTGCATACTGGTTTCTTTCTGTGCACGACACTCCAAGACAGGGGCTTTCCAGTCTGTTTAAAACTCCCACAGCAGTCTGTTCTCATCCTATACTAACTGCTCATCCATGCCATCTATCACATCCTGCAAATTGTTACAGTTTTAATCCCCGATTAACTGTTCCCCCGCCCTAATTGGATAAAATTGATTAATAAAAGAAGAATCGCAACGTTTTCAAAATGCCTAAGTAGAGACCGATCTCCAGATTGGGCGAGAGGGGTGCCATAAAACCCTTCCCCTCTCGTAACCTGGCTCCCGAACCCAGATATGGTTATGACGGACTGGTTCCTTAACTTTTTCAAAACAAACAGCGCGGCAAGTGCTTCGAAATACGGTTCCTTGGGTGTTGGACCTTCAAAACCCGAGTGGCGACTCTGTATTTTTGAGCGCTTGCCACCTGCGCTCGCGCTCCCTCGATCCGGGCCCTTGCATTTTGGAAACCGGAATTTCCAGGGCATGCTGCCCACAGTGGCGACTCTGCTGGGGATGATCGAACCGATATTAATTCATACTTAGAGTTTAATACACTTGGGAACAATCCCTTAAAAGTCTGTCAAAACGGTTAGCTTCGCGCTGCCGAAGGTTGGAATGGTGATTTAACAGGACCTCGTGTCCGGCCATTCTAATCTGGGGCTTTTTCGATTGTTCACTTGTGTAGTTTCCTCTAAAGATGGATTAAATAAAGTGAGCCGAATTTGAAAAAAGCATTTTGTGATTTTGCGATTCTTCTTCTCTTAATCAATTCTAGCATCTCATTTGCATCAATGTGGGAAAAGCCTCGTTGGATCATTTTGGCAATCCGGTACGGTTTACCGGAGCCCGGGGACCCTGAATGACCAACAACCTTCGACGATGATGGGTCATGCTACCGTTCGACTGTTGCTCTGCGATTACGCGGGCAGCGGGAGGTATATCTGTGGCCCTAGTCCGAGGAACCTGTTACAAACCAAAACCGGCATTTGCATATACAAAGCACTAGAACTCTCCAAACTAGGACAGGTACCCACAGGTTAAGATCTATTTGCGTCTAACCCCGTAACTGTCTATGTGTTACTGTTTTCCCTATCGCATGCACTGTACATACACTGTTTTACATAGGAGCATGCTTAAGGCTGTTTTGTCTTTCGAGTTTGTCTTACGCTGTCTAAGACGTTGTTGGACCCGATGAGGAGTCGTTCATTCTGTTGAATGTTCGTTATCAATCGCAAAGTTCTTAGTTCAATGAAACTTTGAGAAATCAAAATTTACTACATCCTTGGCTCATGCCCGTTTAAGGATTCAACCGACAATGTGGAACAACAAAGTGGTGATGTTGTGTCGCCGGCGCCACCCAGGTTGAAGTGCGTTGTCACTATAAACCGCCGTGTTCAAGGTTAAGGTGCCATGACATTAACACCGAGTTGTTCCAAATTCAAAGTTAAATCTTCAAAAGGGACTAGCCAAAGATTTAGTCTATTTTGACATCTTTTAGGATCTATCGATCTACTCAGGGATACATCGCCGAAAAGAATTCTGAGGATTCCGGCAATAACTGAAACTTGTGAGGCAAACTCGTCTCTGGCTCTGTACGTGCATGCATACATTATGTTCTGCATAGGAGCACGTTTAGGGCGGCTTCTAGGATTGTCACTTTTTCGAGTCTGTCTTATGCTTACTAGGACGCTGCTAGACCCGATGAAGAGTCGTGCATCTCGATGGTGCACGTTGTTAATTTTTCAAAAGTCCTTAAATCAGCGAGACTTTGAGAAATCAAACCTTACTAAATCCTTGGCTCATGCCCGGTTGAGGATTCAACCAAACATAAGGAACCACAAAGTGTTGATGTCGTGATATTGATGTCATTTTGGTTATCGTGCTTCGCACGTACACTGCCCCGGCTAAAGCGCGTTGTCGCTCACGCTACCCCGGTAAAGGTGTCACGCCATCAATACCGAGTTGTTTCTAATTCAAAGTCGAATCTTCAAAAGGGACTAGCCAAAGATTTAGTCTGTTTTGACATCTCTTAGGATCAGTTTGATCTTTCCAAAGGATATACCCTCAAAAAGAAATCTGAGGATTTTGGCAGCGTCCGAACATCATGAGACAGACTTGTCTCTAGTTCTAGAGTCTAGGGTGGACACCGACGACGATGTATGCATTGCATTTTGCTGAAGGAACGCCACTGAGCTTTCACTTACTTTACTGTCTAGTTTGAAGCCATTGCACCAAGCAAAAGAGTACCGAAAGGAAGAGCCAAACCTACTTGGGAACGTCTTCGGAATCCAATTCAAAGACTTGTCAGGCTCGAACCTCAGTCAGTTGCAACGAAGGCTTTTCCGGGTTCATTGTTGGCCGCCCTACAGTCGGGTTCGCCATTGATTTTACAAAGAGCCACGCCGTCGGCTTCCCCTTCTTCAACATCTTCAAGGCCAGCTATGGCAGATCAACTGCTCACTCTGGAAACCATGCTTATGAACCTTCAGGATAGCATCACCACCATGCAACAGAGGGCAGCTCAGACAGATACCAATATTGCCCGCCTGAATGACCTTATCCACACTCGCCTTCCACCTCCTCTTGAAGAGGAAGGCGAGGACGATGAGTCCGACCAGGAACAGCCTGTCTTGGTCCCAGATCCGAATCACGAGGGGCGTCTCATTGTTCAGCTCAACCCTAAGGAGGCTCGTGCGCCTGCTGCAATCCCAAATCTGGTAGGTGGCAAGCCTGTTTTGAATCCGGATATGGTAGCTCTCATGGCCAAGATTGCCAAGCTGGAGGAATCCATTTCCAAGACTGAAAAGATCAATGCTGGGGGGATTGATCTGGACCGTCTTTGCCTGTATCCTAATGCCAAGCTGCCAGACAAATTCAAGATGCCTGACTTGGTTAAGTTCGACGGGAGCGGTGACCCCAAAACTCATCTCTATGGCTACCATTCCGCTATGAAGCTATTAGGTGTGGAAAGTGAGGCCATGTCTCAGCTTTTCCCTCAAACTCTCTCTGGGCCTGCTTTCCATTGGTTTTTGTCGCTCGACATCTCCAAACGAAGAACTTGGGAAGACATAGGGGCTGCTTTTGTCTCACAGTATAGCTACAACTCTCAACTCAAGATGACTATTCGAGAGTTAGAATCCACGAAGATGGAGGCAAAAGAGTCCTTTGCGGACTTTGTTAAAAGGTGGAGAGCCAAAGCCGCTCTAATGACTGAGCGCCCCAGCGAAAGAGACCAACTCCGCTTCATCTCCCGCAATCTTCAGCCAGACTATGCCAGACACCTGGTACTCGCTCAAGCGACTGCCAGCTTTGAGACCTTTTTCGACTCTGGCCTAGCCATCGAGGATGCGCTGCAAGCTGGAATCCTGCCAAGGGGTGAATCCTCTTCCTCCACTCAAAAGGCTAAGCCAAGGGCTTATTCGGGAAATAGTAGTGCGTTGTTTGGTAACAGCAACTACTCCAATACAGATATAAGTGGGAGCGATGCTCCAGCTTCCAACTCCAGTCGTGCCGCCGATATCAATCAAATTCGAAGCGCTCAAAGCCTCCGATCTCGAACACAACCCCGAAGCTTCTCTGCCTTCGAGGCATCTCTGTCCGCAGTGATGGAGAAACTTGTCAAGTCTGGGCATCTCAAACCTTTGACCCCAACTTCCCCACCCAAAGTCCTTCCGGCCAACTACAATGCCAACCTTTTCTATGCCTTCCACCAAATGCCTGGCCATCTCACTGATAACTGCTTGCGTCTCCGACATGAGATACAAGATCTAATTGATGATGGCACGGTTCAAGTTCCACCAAAGCCCAACGTCATTTCCAACTCCTTGCCTCAACACGGGCCTGACCCTTTGGTTGGTCAGGTATCTATCACCTCCACTCAGATCAACCCGAGCTCCACCATATTCAACCCTAGCCACCATATCGTCCCAGCAAATCAACCCAAACCCATCGTATCTATCCCGTCTGAATCGGAGGTTAACATGATGGCTGTAGGTAGGGCAGCCGAGGTTTTCACTGCCAACGTCTGGTTTGACAGTGACGAGGGGCTTACAAAGGGGAAGACCGATTGGCTGAGGTCTAGTGATCAAAGGAGCATCGAGTAGGTTTGGCCGAAGAAGCTGAGGAGGCCGAAGTGTTGTTGCTTGGGTTTGACTCCTGCTGGATCCTACCTCTTTTTGTGGAAGCTATGGGTAGCTTTTTAACAAATGCATTTTCAAAACCGCGTCTAGTTTGCATTGGCATCTTGTCTGAGTCGGACACAGAGTCTTTTGCGTTTGTCTAAGTCTAGCTCTGAGTCGGAGGTTGTGCCTCTTGGCCCTCCACGTCGTAGCTTTTGTTTCAAGTTTTGAGTCTGTTGTACTTGGCAAACCTCGAGGGTTTTTATGATATGCATCTTCTTGCTTCTACATGCTTCGCTGCTTTTATATAAACTGTGTCAACCCTAATGACGAAGGGGTAGATTTCAATGGGATCATCCCCAAGGACGAAAGGCATGCTCAGCCTATTAAAAGAAGAAGTAATTTCAAATAAACTTGAAAGACAAGTATAACCTCCCGAAAGGTTCAATTGGTTCAAAGCCGCCCCCAGAGGAGCATTGTGCCCGGTCAGACAGGCTCGAAGAATTCATAAACGTCTTGGCATGGTCTTACCAAGTCACGCCTCGCGTTTGATTTTGAGACAAAGGAGCATCAAATCCCCTGATACCGGGTGCTAATCCAGAAATCAAAAGCACAGAAGGCTCCGGGCCTTGTACCATGTTCAAAGCAATGATAGTGGCATTCCGCCAAGTTCAAATGAGAAAGTGTACAAAGCGGTTCGGAGCAAGACATTTCCAACCGAAGCACTCTTGACTCTTTGTTATCAAAGCCATATTATCTGGGGCTATAGCCAAAGGTCTTCGACCTCGACGGCAACAATTTCAACACCTTGGGTCAACCTGGATCAATTCAAATGTTGCTTTTCCCTGTGAGAAGCTCGTTTGGCTGAAAACCCCAAGGGTGGGCAGTTCCAAGCAAAAGTTAGAGCAACCTGCTAGACCAAAACCTATGAATGTGGTTTAGGCAAAAATGAATAGGCAATCAATCAAAGCTCGCTAGACCGAAGACCCGAATGGGCGGTACTAGGCAAAAGTTAGAGCGTAAAAGGAGAGGTAAATACTCGAGAGTTAACCCTTGGCCTGAACTACGTTCTGACCTGATTCCCTAGCTTGGGATACGTAGGCAGTCTCTCTATGAGATTCGGTCACAATCTATCAATTGGATCAATGGTTGACGTTTGGTACACATCAAAGGTCGAAGAGGATCGAAGATCAAGTCAAGCTGCATCGGAGGAACCAGAAAGGGGAAAACCTTCGTCTTTCAATTTTATTACCAAACTGCTTCTTCAATTTACAGGCTGAGCATAAGTCTTAAAAATAATTGAAGCATCAAAAACAGAACGAAATGCTGGCGAGGCCTTAACAGGCTCACAGTTTATTCTAAGTTCAGCGAAGTCCGGTGTAAGCAACCGCAACGTATTTGTTCAAAGCGATGCGCGTTGGTCTCAAACCTGCGAACGCTTCTTGCAGCAGGTAGTAGCAGTTGCGGTTGGCTACTACCCTCGAAATGTCGTCACAGGGGCTTTTGCCAAGTTTTGTCAAACCATGCAAGTCATATGGACTTAATGTGACTGCACGGGGGTGTCGGTTTCAGTCCGGACCTAGACGAGTCATCATTTGTGTCTTATGTCCATCTTTGCGACATTTTTCCAGCTTTTCAATCAATTGTCATATCGGGATGCTTTTCTTGATTTTGTTTGTACAGGTCTTTGTACCTTTTGCACTTTTCGTAAGTGTCAGTTTCACCTGTCAAGGGAATGTTGTGAGTTTTGGCACATTAATGCCCAAAATTTCATTATGTTCCGTGTGTCTAAGGGTTCGCATTGTACCCTGGGACTCTGTCTCCCTTTTCACTCGAGCTAGGCGAGTCTGTACACATGTGCGCGCGTCTGTGTGTCAATTCAAAGCACTTGTCAATGCAAATTAGATATTAGTGGTTAGTTTTTGCATTCTCTTCAACAATTGTAAAAGAGAGTCGATAAACTGGAAAACGCAATTGTTGCATTGCTACCCTAGTATCCATAATCCGCAAGCAGCGGAATCTCTTGAAGCAACAGGGGCATGTCAGCCCAAGGCCAAGCAGAGCATCTCCGAGGCACACCTATGGGGCATATCTGCCTAAGCATCAAAAAAGGGGGCACGCAGGCCCAATTCCAGTGATCAAGCATCAACTGGGGCACGTTGGCCCGTTCAACATCTATCTATTTAGGGTTCACATCTCAGAAGTGCCAGACAGTACAGTAATGAGGCTCAGTGGTAGTCCTTAGGTGTCGTTGTCCTCCTAGGAGCCGCCCTTAGCCTGCATCTGCATTTTCAATATATCATATCATCGCATATTGTATATATCAAATGTCAAAAGCAGGAACGTGCATCAAGTCAAATCAAATCAGCGTCGAGGCGCTCAAACCATCAGTGTTGAGGCATTGGCAAATCAAATCAGCGTCGAGGCGTTCAAACCGTCAGTGTTGAGGCATTGGCAAATCGAATCAGCGTCGAGGCGTTCAAACCGTCAGTGTTGAGGCATTGGCAAATCAAATCAGCATCGAGGCGTTCAAACCGTCGGTGTTGAGGCATTGGCAAATCAAATCAGCATCGAGGCGTTCAAACCGTCGGTGTTGAGGCATTGGCAAATCAAATCAGCGTTGAGGCATTCTTCAGTCGGTGTTGTGGCATTGGCAAATCAAAGCGCGTTGAGGCGTTCTTCAGTCGGTGTTGTGGCATTGACAAACTAATCAACGACAGCCGATCCTGTCCAATTTCCCAATTGCGTTCACCACATCATCCTATAATCCACAACAACGATCAGATTATCAATCGATGGTCCGTTCATCTGCAACTGATTGTTCCCCAGGAGAGTCCGCCTTGGCCTGTCCCGAACGACAATCACCCTCAGTCTAGCCACAAGTGCATCTTCCAGCAGGCTTATTGCTCTGTCTCGGATGGTCTTTGATAAGGAGATTGGCTCTGATTCCCTACAGATGGAATTCAACCTGCCTGACACGACCTACCCGTGTTTGTTGGAATACTTTGTGCCGAGGATAGCTTGATCCCCAGCAACGACGGCCGGTCCCGTCAACATCTGCAGCGGCAGCCTGTCCTGTCCAAATTCAATCAACAAGCGGCGATGCAATCGTCCACTTCTACTTCCATCACCAGCGACGGTCCGTCCGTCCATTCAACCAATCAGGTTCTGTAAGTATGCTTGTCTACTTTGCTAGTATGTTCTGCTCTGGATTGCCTTGAGAGGTGTCTAGAAAC
>CM030791.1:28712500-28720000 GCA_018127125.1 Rhododendron griersonianum | reverse complement strand
TATAAAATTATTCTTTCGGCAAAAAATTCTGAATTTTTTTGTGGAGTTGCTCCATATTTTTGTGAAGATGTTCCAATTCAAAGTTCATGAAGAAAAGTTGTGATGCTCAAAAAAAAGCCCATTATGACTGTTCGGACATAATCATGTTCCTTCCTGCCACAAGGGCAAAGGCTAATTTTGCTACTATAGGGGGGGGTGGTCTCCCTCCCTTGGGGAAGCCGTGGCCACCCGATGCCGGGTGCCATGGCACGTTGCTATCGAGACCCCTCGGGCAATTCTTGGCCTTTTGGCCTTGGTTACTCGTTGAAACACAACCCGTTGGTAATGCTCGGAAAAAAGACCAGAATGCCCCTGAAACGAAGTGCTATTTTAAGCCGGCCCGCAAGGCAAAGCACGGCTCTATCGGGCAAAGCAAGACTCTATCGGGCAAAGCAAGACTCTATCAGGCAATTCTTGGCCGTTTGGCCTCTAACACCCCTGGAATCACATCCCGTCGGTAATGCTCAAAAAATAGACCGAAATTCCCATGAAATGGTAGGCAAAGCATGACTCTATCGAGCAAAAACTAGATTTCCTTCGCCTTGTGGCCTCGCTTACTCATGACCCGTCGGTAACGCCCGGAAAGAACATCGAAAGGCCCTTGAAACGGCATCCTACTATAATTGGTTTTGGCAAGGCGAAACTAGATTTTCTTTGCCGTTTGGGCTTGGCTGTGCCAATCGTTATCGTCCACTGCCTAGCTGTCCAAGTGTTTCCATAGTGCCATAGTGCCACCCCGTGACGCGCCCGCTCGCTTGGGTTTTTGATATAGCACGTTTAGAAAAAATTTCTAAATAATCCTATATTATTGGACACTTGGAAACACTTGGGAAACACTTGGCACAGCACGGCACTTAGGCACTTTGGAACTTGGACACTTGGAAACACTTGGGAAACACTTGGGCAAACACTTGGGCGTATGCCAAGACGATGGTCTAGACAAGGGGTGGCCAAGGCATGGCAAGCTGATTGCTTGTCATCGGGCAAGGCAATGCATTGCCCACGGCATGCCAAGACCAAGGGTGGCCAAGGCATGACTCACGGCATGCCAAAAGAAGGGGTGGCCAAGGCATGGTAAGCCGATTGCATGTCACCGGGCAAGGCAATGCATTGCTCACGGCATGCCAAGACTCACGGCATGCCAAAAGAAGGGGTGGCCAAGGCATGGCAAGCCGATTGCATGTCACCGGGCAAGGCAATGCATTGCTCACGGCATGCCAAGACCAAGGGTGGCCAAGGCATGGCAAGCCGATTGCATGTCACCGGGCAAGGCAATGCATTGCTCACGGCATGCCAAGACCAAGGGTGGCCAAGGCATGATAGGCATGGCAAGCCGATTGCTTGTCACCGGGCAAGCCAATGCATTGCTCACGGCATGCCAAAAGAAGGGGTGGCCGAGGCATGGCAAGCTGATTGCTTGTCATCGGGCAAGGCAATGCATTGCTCACGGCATGCCAAGACCAAGGGTGGCCAAGACATGGCAAGCAAGTTGCTGGGTGCCTAGTCGTCGGGTAACGCTCGGTATCGGCAACCAAGTTGCTGGGTAACGGCTACAAATTTACTTAGTACCGACTAAAACGTAGCTTCTCACCGAGCAAATCAATGCAAGCATCAAAATGACCTTGGCAAAACTCTCCAAAAACTCTTGTTTAGTCACCATCTTGTGGGATTTTCGAAATGTTAGTTTTCTATCTTTTTTAATTTTTATTTTTACATGTTTTTAAGTTTTAATTTAAACATTTTGTATTGTAGATGCCTCATTTTTCAACCCAATATAGTTACATAATTATTGTGTAGCTTGTTTATAATTTTTCGTGATTTTTTCATGCTTTTTTTGTATTTTTATGTATTTTTTGGTATTTTTTTATAATATTTATATATTTAATTTTTGTTTAATTAATATAAAATTATTCTTTCGGCAAAAAATTCTGAATTTTTTTGTGGAGTTGCTCCATATTTTTGTGAAGATGTTCCAATTCAAAGTTCATGAAAAAAAGTTGTGATGCTCAAAAAAAAGCCCATTATGACTGTTCGGACATAATCATGTTCCTTCCTGCCACAAGGGCAAAGGCTAATTTTGCTACTATAGGGGGGGGGGGGTCTCCCTCCCTTGGGGAAGCCGTGGCCACCCGATGCCGGGTGCCATGGCACGTTGCTATCGAGACCCCTCGGGCAATTCTTGGCCTTTTGGCCTTGGTTGCTCATTGAAACACGACCCGTCGGTAATGCTCAAAAAAAAGACCAAAATGCCCCTGAAATGAAATGCAATTTTAAGCCATCCCGTAAGGCAAAGCACGGCTCTATCGGGCAAAGCAAGACTCTATCGGGCAAATCTTGGCCGTTTGGCCTCTGATACCCCTGGAATCACATCACGTCGGTAATGCTCGGAAGAAAGACCAAAATACCCCTGAGGCAAAATGTTATTTTTACCGGTCCAGCTAGGCAAAGCATGACTCTATCGGGCAAAGAAACACTCCGTCAGGCAATTGTTGGCCGTTTAGCCTCGGAAACCCGTGAAAAGATGACCCGTCGGTAACAATCGAAAAAAGTGCCCGTGTAATGGCATGCCCTATCCAATACAGGGCAAGGCAAAGCAAAGCACGACTCTAACGGGCATAAATAAAAATTCCATGGCCGTTTGGTCTCAAATGCTCGTGCTTTCACGTCCCGTCGGTAATGCTTGCAGACTCACATCCTCCATGATGCATTGGTGTTCCCATCGGGGGATGCCTCCTTGCTGAGAGGTAAGCTCGTTGCCCAGGTGATGAGCGCCGGCCGACGGATCTCTGTTGGCTATGGCACCTTCCCGATGATGCATTGGCTTCCCCGCATGGCAAAACATACCTGGTTAATGGTCTTTGATTCCTAATGCCAGGGATTGTAGCCCCGGGGACGCCTCCTTGTTGAGGGGTCAGCTTGTCGCCTAGGCGATGAGCGCCGGCTGATGGTTCTCTGTCGGCTATGGCACCATCCCGATGATGCATTGGTGTCCCCGCATGGAAAAGTGTAACTGGCTAATGGTCTTTGATTCCTAAAGCCACGGTGCGCAGCCCAGGGGATGCCTCCTTATTGAGGGAGAAGCTTGTCACCATGACGGCGAGCGCCGGTTGACGGTTATCCGTTGGCTATGGCACTGTCCCTTTGTTGTTAACCTTCTTCCTCCATGATGCATTGGTGTTCCTTTCGGGGGATGCCTCCTTGCTGAGAGGTAAGCTCGTCGCCTTGGTGGTGAGTGCCGGCCGATGGATATCCGTTGGCTATGGCACAATCCCGATGATGCATTGGTGTCCCCGCACGGAAAAGCATAACTGGCTAATGGTCTTTGATTCCTAATGCCACATTGCGTAGCCCAGGGGATGCCTCCTTGTGGAGGGAGAAGCTTGTCGCCTAGGTGGCGAGCACCGATCGACGGTTCTCTGTTGGCTATGGCACTGTCCCTTCGAAAAACTACCTCGATGAAGCATTGGTGTTGAAACCCTTTGGGGCAGGCGCACCCTTGCGGAGAGGTAAGCAAGCTGCTGCTCGGATGTGAAGTCAAATGCTTTTTAAAATCATTGTTCATTTAAAAATCAAAAATGAATTTGCAAAAATCTTTCTCGATGACGCATTGGCGTTTCCTTCGGGGAATGACTCCTTGCTGATGGGTAAGCGAAAATGAATTTTAAAAAATCTTCCCCGACGATGCATTGGCATTTCCTTAATGGAATGCCTCCTTGCTGAGGGGTAAGCACATCGTCTTAGGCGTTGTGCGCCGATTGATGGTTCTCCATTGGCTATGGCACTGTCCCTTCGTTAACCTTCCTTGATGATGCGTTGGTGTTCCCTTCAGGGGATGCCTTCTTGTTGAGAGGTAAGCTCCTCGCCTATTTCAATGAGATGGGTGGGGAGCGCCAGTCGATGGATCTCATCCATTGGCTATGGCATTTTCCCTTCGGTAATCTTCCCCGATGACGCATTGGTGTTCCTTTTGAGGGATGCCTCCTTGCTGAGGGGTCAGCTTGTCGCCTAGGCGATGAGCGCTGGCTGATGGTTCTCTGTCGGCTATGGCACCATCCCGATGATGCATTGGTGTCCCCGCACGGAAAAGTGTAACTGGCTAATGGTCTTTGATTCCTAATGCCACGGTGCGCAGCCCTGGGGATGCCTCCTTGTTGAGGGAGAAGCTTGTCGCCATGACGGCGAGCGCCAGTTGACGGTTATCCTTTGGCTATGGCACTGTCCCTTCGTTGTTAACCTTCTTCCTCCATGATGCATTGGTGTTCCTTTCGGGGGATGCCTCCTTGCTGAGAGGTAAGCTCGTCGCCTTGGTGGTGAGCGCCGGCCGATGGATATCCGTTGGCTATGGCACAATCCCGATGATGCATTGGTGTCCCCGTACGGAAAAGTGTAACTGGCTAATGGTCTCTGATTCCTAATGCCACGTTGCGTAGCCCGGGGGATACCTCCTTGTGGAGGGAGAAGCTTGTCGCCTAGGTGGCGAGCGCCGGTCGACGGTTCTCTGTTGGCTATGGCACTGTCCCTTCGGAAAACTACCTCGATGATGCATTGGTGTTGAAACCCTTTGGGGAGGCGCACCCTTGCGGAGAGGTAAACTAGTTGCTGCTCGGACGTGAAGTCAAATGCTTTATAAAATCATTGTTCATTTTGAACACCAAAAATGAATTTGCAAAAATCTTTCTCGATGACGCATTGGCGTTTCCTTCGGGGAATGACTCCTTGCTGATGGGTAAGCGAAAATGAATTTTAAAAAATCTTCCTCGACGATGCATTGGCATTTCCTTCATGGAATGCCTCCTTGCTGAGGGGTAAGCACGTCGTCTTAGGAGTTGTGCGCCGGTTGATGGTTCTCCGTTGGCTATGGCACTGTCTCTTCGTTGACCTTCCTTGATGATGCATTGGTGGTCCCTTCGGGGGATGCCTTCTTGTTGAGAGGTAAGCTCCTTGCCTATTTCAATGAGATGGGTGGCGTGCGCCAGTTGATGGATCTCATCCATTGGCTATGGCATTGTCCCTTCAGTAATCTTCTCCGATGACGCATTTGTGTTCCTTTCGGGAAATTCTTTCTCGATGACGCGTTGGTCTTTCCCTTTGGTGAATGCCTCCTTGCTGAGGGGTAAGCATGTCGGCTTAGGCGTCGTGCGCCGGTCGGTGGATCTCCATTGGCTATGGCACTGTCCCTTCAGAAAACTTCCTCGATGATGCATTGGTGTTAAACCCTTTAGGGCAGTCCCACCCTAGCGGAGAGGTAATCTCGTTGCTGTTTGGAAATTCTTCCTCGATGATACATTGGTCTCTCCCTTAGGGAATGCCTCCTTGTTAAGGGGTAAGCACGTTGTCTAGGCGTCGTGTGCTTGTTGGTGGATCTCCATTGGCTATGGCACTGTCCCTTCAAAAAAGATCCTCGATGATGCATTGGTGTGAAACCCTTCGGGGTAGGCCCACCCTTGCGGAGAGGTAAGCTTGTTGCCTCTGAATAAGTGGTCGCCTAATGTTGTGTCGCTTATAATTTCATGCTAAACGGTGCTTGCCTTGCTTCTGTTGGCTCTCTGCTTTTTGTTGGGCTTGTTTGTCCTTCGAGGTGCAGTTGGTCGGAGGAGTCGATGCATAGTGTACGTAATGGCATGTGGGTGGTAGTTGATTTTGTCGGGATTGGAGTTTTCTCTGCTTGAGCGGTGAATTCCATCTAGAACAAGTCTCTTCAATAATATGCATCAGAAGCATCGTGCTCCTTGTGCAAAATCTCGGGTTCCTGTGTCTCATACCCAATGCGATGGAATTTTATCTTGAAAGTCTCTCATCTCGCTTTGCACCACCTTTGGTGGAGGTGAGCCTCAAAGTGCCTGCTCGTGTCCCATGCAAATTGCACTTTATTGTGCGGTCATCATGGCCATTAGTTGCAACTCCTGCTCTCGGATGCTGAAACTTATGTGGGTATACATCTTGCGATTGTTATTTACCCAAAAGCGTTCGTCGCTTGTTGCGGATGACCATTGTGCCCGTCCTTGCCTCTTTGATTATTCAATAGGCATGGGAGGTGCCAGCGTCGCAAAATGAATGCTACCTGGTTGATCCTGCCAGTAGTCATATGCTTGTCTCAAAGATTAAGCCATGCATGTGTAAGTATGAACTAATTCAGACTGTGAAACTGCGAATGGCTCATTAAATCAGTTATAGTTTGTTTGATGGTATCTTCTACTCGGATAACCGTAGTAATTCTAGAGCTAATACGTGCAACAAACCCCGACTTCTGGAAGGGATGCATTTATTAGATAAAAGGTCAAGCTTGTCACCTAGGCGATGAGCACCGGCTGATGGTTCTCTGTCGGCTATGGCACCATCCCGATGATGCATTGGTGTCCCCGCACGGAAAAGTGTAACTGGCCAATGGTCATTGATTCCTAATGCCACGATGCGCAGCCCAGGGGATGCCTCCTTGTTGAGGGAGAAGCTTGTCGCCAAGACGGCGAGCACCGGTTGACGGTTATCCGTTGGCTATGGCACTGTCCCTTCGTTGTTAACCTTCTTCCTCCATGATGCATTGGTGTTCCTTTCGGGGGATGCCTCCTTGCTGAGAGGTAAGCTCGTCGCCTTGGTGGTGAGCGCCGGCCGATGGATATCCGTTGGCTATGGCACAATCCCGATGATGCATTGGGGTCCCCGCACGGAAAAGCGTAACTGGCTAATGGTCTTTGATTCGTAATGCCACGGTGCGTAGCCCAGGGGATGCCTCCTTGTGGAGGGAGAAGCTTGTCGCCTAGGTGGCGAGCGCCGGTCGACGGTTCTTGGTTGGCTTTGGCACTGTCCCTTCGGAAAACTACCTCGATGATGCATTGGTGTTGAAACCCTTAGGGGCAGGCGCACCCTTGCGGAGAGGTAAGCTAGTTGCTGCTCGGACGTGAAGTCAAATGCTTTATAAAATCATTGTTCATTTAAAAAACAAAAATGAATTTGCAAAAATCTTTCTCGATGACGCATTGGCGTTTCCTTCGGGGAATGACTCCTTGCTGATAGGTAAGCGAAAATGAATTTTAAAAAATATTCCTCGATGATGCATTGGCATTTCCTTCATGGAATGCCTCCTTGCTGAGGGGTACGCATGTCGTCTTAGGTGTTGTGCGCCGGTTGATGGTTCTTTGTTGGCTATGGCAATGTCCCTTCGTTAACCTTCCTTGATGATGCATTGTTGTTCCCTTCGGGGGATGCCTTCTTGTTGAGAGGTAAGCTCCTCGTCTATTCCAATGAGATGGGTGGGGAGCGCCAGTCGATGGATCTCATCCATTGGCTATGGCATTGTCCCTTCGGTAATCTTCCCCGATGACGCATTGGTGTTCCTTTCGGGGGATGCCTCCTTGCTGAGGGGTCAGCTTGTCGCCTAGGCGATGAGCGCCGGCTGATGGTTCTCTGTCGGCTATGGCACCATCCCGATGATGCATTGGTGTCCCCGCACGGAAAAGTGTAACT
>CM030791.1:28695000-28705000 GCA_018127125.1 Rhododendron griersonianum | reverse complement strand
TGCAGAGTTTCGAGGCTTGAGAGAGTGTATACTCTGATAATTTTTGTGTGTTTATTTTCGGAGTCCAAAGGCCCTTTATATAGGCAATTGGTGACTCACTCCGGCCAATCAAATCACGAGATGGCAATTGCAACTGCAATGCATCTCTAACTCTACGTCGTAATCCCTGAGCGTAGCCCGAACGCATCGGAGAGGTAGTGTAATCGGATCAAACGTCTGACAGAACACGTTCCAGAGTCTGGGAAAAGGTCGATCTGGCGGTCGAGTAAAGGATATCACGGCCGAGGAATGGATGTCTCGGCCGAAGGATAGATCTTGCGGCCGAGGGATTGATCTCTCAGGGAGATTTTGCTAGCAACAGGTTGCTCGGGTGAGGAAATGATGTTGGGGCCGTGGGATTGATGTCACGGCCGACAGATGGATTCTCCTAGGCTTCTGTATTTCTGTCTGAAAGGCTGTATGGCTCTGAATTGGGTCCTCTAAGTGGCTCAAAGTTCTTCCCGAAAGTCCTAAGGTTCTCAAGGAAGCAATCAGCAATCACTGTATCCATTTCATCATCGGGATGGTCCCAAGGTGGGACTTGAAATAATCGTTAGGCCAAATTGGGGTGTCTACAGATGCCCCTCTTTGACTGAACTCAGACGGATCGCGAGACATGTTTGAGTAAGAGTCAAAGCTGTAAAAAGCAACTCAATTTGGTCCAACCACTATTCCAAGGGGTTTTCGAAAAAGGTTTTATTATGGTCTGGCTGGGAGGCTGCCTACGTATTCCACAAGGGAAATTCAGACCAGTCGTAGTTCGGGCAATAAAGAAAAATAAAAGTTTAGAGGGTTAGAGACAGAAGACGTACCTTAGGGCTTAAAAAGCCGTAGTGTGACGTACCTAGACTGAGCCAGGGCTTTGGCGAAGAGTAGTTGAAGGAGCGCGGGGCTACCTGGGGAGTTTTTGGCAGAGAGCTTCCTTAGTATTTTGGGGTAGATCAGTACACGACAGGTGCGTTTGCTTTTCTTGATCATCCTTACTTTGACTGAAAAGGAGCTCGGTAGAGTAGCTTATCCTTGCGAATGAGCTGGAAGGAATTGATGTAGTGAGGTGGAATCCAAACCATCTGCTGGGATGAGTCGGACGCCGTTTATTTTTTAGATATGGGGGGCACAGGGCCAGTAACTGGAGCACGGAGCTTCGCGGAATGAGGGAACTGAGGCACGGAGTCGGTTGTAGTCATGAGGTGAGAGCCTGGAGAGTGATGGAATCGAGGCGTGGAGCCTGTTGCAGTCTTGAGGCGAAGGCCTGAGGAGATTGGATTGATAGGACCGAAGCGCGGAGCTGGTGTTGATCATAAGGTGAGAGCCTGTGGTGTCAGAGCTTTGATCTTGACGTGATGAACCGAAGCGCGGAGCTGATATAAGGCAAGGGCCTGAGGTGATTAGATTGAGGCGTGGAGCCTGCTGCAGTCTTGAGGCGAAGGCCTGAGTTGTCGGAGCTTAGAGCTTGACGTGATTTGAACCGAAGCGTAGAGCTGGTTGCATTCTGATGGTCTGTGCACGAAGCTTTTCCATCATAAGTGTTGGCGTGGAGCCAAAGGATCGAGGCGCTGAACCGATCAATAAAACCGAGGCGTAGAGCCGGTTGATTACAGGGTTGACCTGTTTCATGAGAGATATGCAGAGTGTATATGTGTGATGATGTTTTGTTAGATGTGAACAGATATGATGATGCAGACTCAATGTGATAATGCAATATGTGCACGGGCCCGTGTGTGTGTGTGTTTAAGCTTAGAGCTTCTATCAAGTTCCGGACTTGAGCATTCAGAGCGTAGAGCTCGAGCATTCGGACGGCAGAATCCGAGCATTCAAAATACAGGCTTTGAGCGTCCAGTACGCAGTGGTTGGGCATCCAAGTGTAGAGCTTGAGCATTCAAGTGTATAACTTGAGCATCCAGTACACAGTGGTTGGGCATCCAAGCGTAGAACTTGAGCATTCAAAAATGTTAGATTCTTGAGCATTCAGGCGTAGAGCCTGAGAATAGATATCTTGATTGTTGGGGCGACGTAGAGCCTATTGCTTGTTTACGGCTTCGAGCCAGTTGAGATTATGGGCTTTGAGCCGCTGAGTTGTGATAACAGGCGTAGAGCCTGTCGATAATGGGCTTTGAGCCGCTGAGATTGGTTGTTTATGGCTTTGAGCCAATTGAGACAGTGGGCTTAGAGCCGCTGAGTTGTGATAGCGAGCGTAGAGCTGCTGAATGGGCGTAGAGCCTGTCGATAATGGGCCTCGAGCCGCTGGATTGAGTGTTATGGCTTCGAGCCAGTTGAAACAGTGGACTTGGAGCCGCTGAGTTGAGTGATTACAGGCGTAGAACCTGTTGCCGTGATAGCGAGCATAGAGCTGCTGAGACAGTAAACATAGGCTTCGAGCCTGTTAAGAACTTGATTGTGTACGGCTTCGAGCCAGTTGAAACGATGGGCTTGGAGCCGCTGAATTGATAGGTGGGGGCGTAGAGCCGCTGAGTTGATGAGTTGGTATGGCTCTGAGCCAGTTGAGATGGTAGATATAGGCTTCGAGCCTATTGAGGTGATGGCTTGGAGACATTTGAGATAATGGGCTTTGAGCCGCTGAGATTGCTTGTTTACGGCTTTGAACCAGTTGAGATAGCGGGCTTTGAGCCATTGAGTTGTGATAACGGGCATAGAGCCTGTCGATAATGGGCTTAGAGCCGCTAAGATGGTTGTTATGGCTTGGAGCCAGTTGAGATAGTGGGCTTGGAGCCGCTGAGTTGTGATAGCGAGCGTAGAGCTGCTGAATGAATGAATACAAGCGTAGAGCCTGTTGCCGTGATAGCGAGCATAGAGCTGCTACGATAAAGGGCTTCGAGCAGCTGGGTGATAGTAGACGTAGGCTTCGAGCCTGTTGAGGTAATGGGCTTCGAGCCGCTGAGTAGACTTGATTGTTACGGCTTCGAGCCAGTTGAAGCGATGGTCTTAGAGCCATTTCAGAGGGTAGATACAGGCTTCGAGCCTATTGAAGTAATGGGCATAGAGCCGCTGAGTTGTGTAGAGATGATAGGCACAGGGCCGCTGAATTGATATGGGCTTCGAGCCGCTGAGTGAATTGATATGGGCGCAGAGCCTTGATCGACCTTCTCACAAGGTTATTGAGCGTGGAGCTACTAAAGTTTTGGGCTCAGGGCTACTCGTTTTGCTTCGGCCAGCAGTTTGTGGAGAGAGATCTTCGATGCTTGGGCATGCCCCCAAGGCTGGTTTTGATCACATTGTATTGGCATCAGGGATGCCCCCAAGGCTACTCGGTTGATTGAGGACTTTAGGAGTCTGTAGTGACTTGAGTCAGTGCATAGAGCAAGACCTGATATGGCTGAGGGAGATAGATTGGGCGGCCAGGAGATCGATCTCTCGGCCGAAGGATTGATGTCTCGGCCGAAATATCGAATACTCGGCCGTTTAATCGGTTCGTTTCCAGGGGCCTATAAAAGGCCACGGCCTTAGCCGTTTCATTTCACTTCCCTTTCTTTCCTCTCTGTTTCCTACGTCCGAGACTTCCATCGAAGACCTCTTTCGTTTCTCTTCGTTCCCAACAGCTCTGGGCTATGGATGACATGCTGACGTGGCTTGCGTGCGCGGAGGGAGACCGCGTTTGCTTTTGGTCCCGTCTTGGTGCTTGATTTGGGACCCTCGCATGGGTATGTTTGATTAGGGGCCCTCTCATGGGTGGCTTGCTTCCGTGACGCGGAGCTCCTGGCGTGGCGGTGGTACACGGTGTGGTGACTTTTCAGGGCCATGTGGTGTCCCTTCTGCACCGTAGTACTCCTTTGGTATACATCGCCCCAGGGGTCTCCTTTTCTTTTTTGCAGCTGGTCTCTTGTGTTCGGACCACCAGAGGGTTCGACATCCTCTTCTGCTTCCTCTTTTTTGTTTTTTTCTGTTTCTCTTCCTGCATAGGTTAGTTCGACAAGAAATCGATGTACAGTTTGTCTTGGAAATGTGGGATGATCCACCTTGTGATGTAAAAAGCTTTCGATATATGAAACAAAAACCTTTTTGCTCTGCTATTGATGATTGCGTACGCTGTGTCTACGTTATTTGCGTGTGATATTTTTGTTAATCAAGTGAAACGAACTGAACCGTGGAAGCAGTCTGTAAAATAGCCGTTCTGGCGGCCGATCTAGCGATTACGCGGCCGAGGCTTCGATCTGGCGGCCGAAGGATCGTTTTGTTTGCCTGGGTTTGACTTGCAGTCAACCCTGATTTTCACGGGCCAATGGATAGATCCTACGGCCGTCGTATCGAAGTATCGGCCGAGAGACCGATTGAAATTCTGAGGATTAAGAATCCGATTCCGATTCGGACTAAGACTCAACTTAGTTCTATAAATACGCGTTCTACGAACCCGATAGCGTTGTCAGTAGCAATTCCTTACACATGGCACAACCAGTCCTTGATCAGTGGTTGGATTCCTTTAATGGCCTTGACCGTCTGCACTTTAAGTCCTTTGGCATGGACTTCCTCTTTTCCTTTCGTCACATTCCTGTGAATTTTGCCTTCCTTAGGGCAGCCGCTAGTTTGTGGGACCCTGGTTTTCACGTCTTTCGATTTAAGAGAGAGGAGTTGTGTCCTACTATCGAGGAATTTGCAGCCATCATGGGTCATTCGGATAGAGAGGGTTTCATTGTCCCTAATCCTTTGTTCAACCGAGGTGATCTCCTGAAGGATTTACTCCAAGTTCAGAAACATGAAGTTAAATTCTTCCTAGTGGAGGGAAAGCTAGAGATTCTTCAGTTTATCCAGCGCTTTGGTACAGCAGAGGCTCATCGCCAAGTTTCTCAGCAGAGAGCATGCTTTCATGCATTATGCATTTGTCTCCTTCATTACTACTTGCTTGGCCCTTCCTCTGGTCATGCTGATCCTGTATTGCTTAACCTTGCTCAGCAAATTGGAAACCGTGTGGGTTTCGCTGGTTTAGTGTTGGCAGAGACCTTGATGGGTCTAGATGTGATGAAGGGTAGTCCTTCAGCTCAGTTCTCAGGGAGTCCCTTGCTATTGCAGGTTCGCTCTTTTATTTGTTTTTTTTTTGTCAAGTTTATCTTTTCACTCATCACTCTTTTGTTTTGACTCACGTGTTCTCTCAACTCACAATTTTCCCTTGTTCTCTAGGTGTGGTTGTTTGAGAAGCTAAAGGTGTGGGATGCGCCGGAGCGACTTCCTTATAATCCAGACCAATGCACGGAGCGTCACATGATTAAACAGTTCCCAACTGAGGCTGCTTGGGAAGCATGGATGAAGACTTGCAGGGGTGATTGGATTCAATGGGTTTGCCCCTGGTATGGTATCGAGAGCATGACTGCGAGTACCATGAACCATTTTGGTGTAGCAATGATTGGTATTACTCGAGTCGTTTTCTACTTTCCTGCTCGCTTTCAAAGGCAGTTTAGGGCTGAACAAACCGCAATCCTGGGTGACCCTGAGTACACCGTCTCTAAGATCCATGATGCCAACTTCCGTCGCAATATGCTGCGTCTTTGGCCAAATAGAGTGATGCAGGAGGTTGCTGAGAACTTCGTTGTCAAGCTATCGGGTTCTTACAAACGCTGGTTGAAGAAAAACCTTTTGGAGGATAGTAGTGCAAAGAGAAGGAAGACCTAGAGATTGACGTTTTGCTTATGTTTTTCAAAAGATGTAGTTTGATTCTAGTTTTCATGGATTAAGAATTGTTTAGGTTTGCTTTTTCCTTTTTTCTTTGGAAATAATAAAACATTTGGTCGTTTTATTTGAAGATGTTATTGCCATGATTTGATAGCAAACATGCTTTAGGATAGACCTAGAAATTTTGGAAGTGATGACGATAGCAGTGGCCAAATCTCAAATTTGGAGATTGCCTACGTATCCCATGGAGGGAATCAGGCCATAAACGTAGTTCCAACAAAGGGGATTTGTTTTGTTTTTAGTTAGGGTCCACTCGGGTATTTTCCTCTCCTTTTGTGCTCTAAATTTTGCCTAAAACCGCCCTTGCGGGTTTTCGGTCTAGCGAGCGTTTTATTTATGCCTTAGGTTTTGCCTAAGCCGCCCTTGCGGGTTTTCGACCTAGCAGGCTGCTCTAATTTTTGCTTGGGTCCGCCCACCCTTGTGGTTTTCGGCCCAACGAGCATCTCTCATGGGTAATACTTCCTCAGCTTGTCAATGTTGACTGGCGTTGCAAATTCCATTCCATCCAAGTCTGCAATGTATGCTGCTCCTCCAGAAAGTATGCGTTTGATAAGGTAGGGGCCTCCCCAGTTTGGTCTAAACTTGCCCCTTGGGTCTGAGACGTGGCGACGAATTGCTTTGAGCACCATGTCTCCTACCTTGATGTCCCTAGGTTTCACCTTTTTGTTGAATGCTCGTGCAATGCGGCATTGATACCCTTGTACATGGTATAGCGCTCTCAGCCTCCTTTCATCTAGTAGTACCAACTCGTCGTGGCGATTTTGAACCCAATCTTCTTCGATCATTCCAGTCTCAGCTAGAACCCATAACGAAGGTAACTCCAGTTCGATAGGCAAAACAGCTTCCATTCCATAGACCAGAGAGTAGGGAGTGGCCCCAGTTGAAGCCCTTTCAGTTGTTCGATAACCCCATAGTGCCAGAGGTAGCATCTCTGGCCAGTTTGTGTAAGTGTCGGTAGTCTTCCGCAGAATCCTCTTGATATTCTTGTTTGCAGCCTCAACTGCTCCATTTGTTTGAGGTCGGTAAGTAGATGACCGATGATTCTGTATCCCAAATTCGGCGAAAAGCTTCTTTGTTGCCCCCTTGAAGTGCGATCCATTGTCACAGACGAACTCATGAGGTATACCATATCGATAAATGATATTAGTGCGAATAAATTTGGCCACATGAGTGGCTTTGAGAGTAGCATAAGAAGCTGCTTCTACCCACTTGGTGAAGTAGTCAATGGCCACCAGAATGAACTGATGTTTGTATTTTCCCTTTGGGTTTATGCTTCCAATGACGTCTATCCCCCAGGTGGAGAATGGCCAAGGGGATGTCATGCTATACAATTCCGTAGGGGGAATACGCATATGATCAGTGTGAGTTTGGCATTTGTAGCATTGGCGGACATAATCAGCGCAGTCAGCCTCCATTGTAGTCCAGTAATATCCTTGACGCAGGATCTTCTTTGCCATCGTTGCCCCATTCATGTGTGGCCCACAAATTCCTTCATGTATTTCCTCCATTACCTTACGGCTGTCCTCCGTTGTGACGCAAAGTTGACTTGGACCCAAGTGTGCCCTTCGATACAATGTTCCTCCACAGATTACAAACCGGGCAGCAAACTTCCGCAGAGCCGTTTTGTCTTTCGAGGTGGCCTCGGATGGGTATTTTCCTTTTTCCAGGAATTCCTTCACGTCTTCGTACCATGGCTTGCCATCGTCTTCACCTTCCTCGGTAAAGGTGCATTCACATGCTGGTTTGACCTTTTGTTCGATCATGAGAGGCCGCATTGTGAATCCCAGGGGTATTTCGACCATAGATGCTAACGTTGCCAGTGCATCTGCAAATCTATTGCTCACTCGAGGAGTGTGTGTGAAGATAACGGAATCGAATTGTGGAATTAGATCTTCCAGCACAGAGTGATATAGCTTCAGTGTATCTTCCTTGACCTTCCAGTCTCCTCTTGCTTAAGATACCACCAGGTTTGAATCCCTAGTGACTTCTACCCTTTTTGCCCCTAGCTCCAGGGCTGCCTCCATTCCAGCAATACAAGCTTCGTATTCAGCTTGGTTGTTAGTGACCTCAAACCTCAATTTATATGACAAAGGGATGTGGGAGTCGTTTGGGGAAACTAGCAATACCCCTATGCCATATCCACATCGGTTTGACGCTCCATCAAAGTAAAGTTGCCAGGTGTCGTCTAAGAGACATAAGATGTCCTCGTCGGGGAACATGAAGTCCTCTGCCTCAGCCTCTGTCACAGGGTGATCTGCCAAGAATTCTGCCACAGCTCTTCCCTTTACTGATTTCCTTGTCATGTATTTGAGGTCGAATTCTGCTAGCAGCAATAACCACCTAGCTAGCTTTCCGATAAGTGCTGGCTTCTCGAAAAGATACTTGATTGGGTCTAAACGAGAGACCAGCACCACCAGATGTGCTAACATGTAGTGCCTCAGTTTCTTTGTGGCCCATACTAGCCCCCAACAGGTTTTCTCGAGGGGAGTGTACCTTGTCTCATAATCCATCATTTTTTTGCTGAGGTAGTATATGGCGCACTCTACTTTGGCATCGTTTTCTTGTGCTAGCATGCATCCCATGGATGTGTCTATTACTGAGAGATACAGAATCAATGGCTTCCCAGGGATGGGCGGCGACAGTACAGGTGGATTCTGAAGATATTCTTTGATTGCCTCGAACGCTTGCTGACAGTCTTGGCTCCATTCAAAATCAGTACCTTTCTTCAGTAGCTTGAAAAGAGGTTCACAGGTGGTTGTGAGCTTGGAAATGAACCTGCTGATGAACTGTACCTTCCCCAAGAAACTCCTTACTTCCTTCTCCGTCCTAGGCGGTGATATCTCCATGATAGCCTGTATCTTGGAAGGGTCTACCTCGATTCCTCTTTGAGTGATGAGGAATCCCAACATCTTTCCAGCTGTTACCCCAAAAGTGCATTTTTGAGGGTTAAGACGTAGTTTGTAATTCCTAATCCTCTCAAAGAACTTTTGGAGTGCCCCATGGTGTCCTTCCCTTTCCTTTGATTTGACTATCATATCGTCGACATACACCTCAACCTCTTTGTGCATCATGTCGTGCAGCAGTGTTGTTGCCATCCTCTGGTAAGTGGCTTCAGCATTCTTCAATCCAAACGGCATTACTCGGTAGCAGTAAGTTCCCCAAGGCGTAGTGAAGGTGGTTTTCTCTCTATCCTCAGGAGACATAAGGATTTGATTGTACCCAGAAAATCCGTCCATGAAAGATAGCAATGCATGGCCTGCGTTGTTATCTACTAGCTCGTCTATGTGAGGTAATGGGAAGTCATCCTTTGGACTGGCTTTGTTGAGATCTCGGAAATCTACGCAGACCCTGATTCCTCCAGTTTTCTTTGGTACAGGAACGATGTTAGCTACCCATTGTGGATATTCGGTGACTATGAGAAAACTGGAGTTGATTTGTTTAGTGACTTCTTCTTTTATCTTTAGGACCCAATCAGGGCGCATACGTCTCAGTTTTTGTTTAACTGGTTTTGCATCAGGATGAAGGGGAATTTTATGCTGAACAATTTCAGGGTCTATCCCAGGCATGTCCTCGTAAGACCAGGCAAAAACATCTTTGTATTCTTTTAGCAAGAGGATTAGTTTTTCACTTTCTTGAGGGGATAGTGCGGCACCAATTTTAACCATTTTGGGCTCGGAGCCTATGTTTGCTGTGATTATTTCCTCAGAAAAAGGTTTAGCGTGCCTTTCTTCTTCTCTCTCGATGAATTCTAGAATTTCTTCCTCAAAATTTGGTTTGTCGGAATCCACACAATTGATCATAGGCAAAGTGAAATACTCTAAATCTTCCTTCTCATTGCTAAGATTATCAAAAGACATTTCAGAGTCGAACTCAAAGTAAATGCTATGCCTTGGTACTTTGACCAGGTTTTCCTCACTAGACTTAGTAGTTTCAAAAGATGAAAAGCTTGACTCGGACTGAGTCGACTCGGAGTCGGAATCGGAATCAGAACTAAGATCAGAATTAGCGCTTTTCATTTTGTATTTCAGAGTGTGTTCCACGGTCCAGTTAGGGTAAGCCCCTTTTTCAGCATCCACAATCAGTTCAGAGCAGTCTTTTTCATCACCAAGGTTGATCACCAGCACTTCACTGTCACCTTGATTCGCACTTTCATCATTGTCACCCTGCAAGTCTTGGAGGGCCATTTGATTTGCTATCGCTGTTATTTCTTCCAATTGAGCTTCAACCTCTGCTTCGTCGCTGTTGTCGACTCGTCGTGTGCCAACAAAGCCCCACCAATTAC
>CM030791.1:28670000-28690000 GCA_018127125.1 Rhododendron griersonianum | reverse complement strand
GGCCAAGGCATGGCAAGCCGATTGCTTGTCACCGGTAAGGCAATGCATTTATCACGGCATGCCAAGACCATGGGTGGCCAAGGCATGACTCATGGCATGCCAAAACAAGGGGTGGCCAAGGCATGGCAAGCCGATTGCTTGTCACCGGGCAAGGCAATGCATTGCTCATGGCATGCCAAAACAAGGGTTGGCCAAGGCATGGCAGGCTGATCGCTTGACACCGAGCAAGGCAATGCATTGCTCATAGCATGCCAAAACAAGGGGTGGCCAAGGCATGCCAAGCCAATTGCTTGACACCGGGCAAGGCAATGCATTGCTCACGCCATGCCAAAACAAGGGGTGGCCAAGGCATGGCAAGCCAATTGCTTGACAACGGGCAAGGCAATGCATTGCTCACGCCATGCCAAAACAAGGGGTGGCCAAGGCATGGCAAGCCGATTGCTTGTCAGCGGGCAAGGCAATGCATTGCTCACGGCATGCCAAAACAAGGGGTGGCAAAGGCATGGCAAGCCGATTGCTTGTGACCGGGCAAGGCAATGTATTGATCACGGCATGCCAAGACAAAGGGTGGCCAAGGCATGACTCACGGCATGCCAAAACAAGGGGAGGCCAAGGCATGGCAAGCCGATTGCTTTTGTCACCGGGCAAGGCAATGCATTGGTCACGGCATGCCAAGACCAAGGGTGGCCAAGGCATGCCTCACGGCATGCCAAAACATGGGGTGGCCAAGGCATGGCAAGCCGATTGCTTGTCACCGGTAAGGCAATGCATTTCTCACGGCATGCCAAGACCATGGGTGGCCAAGGCATGACTCATGGCATGGCAAGCCGATTGCTTGTCACCGGGCAAGGCAATGCATTGCTCATGGCATGCCAAAACAAGGGTTGGCCAAGGCATGGCAAGCTGATCGCTTGACACCGGGCAAGGCAATACATTGCTCACGCCATGCCAAAACAACGGGTGGCCAAGGCATGGCAAGCCAATTGCTTGACACCGGGCAAGGCAATGCATTGCTCACGCCATGCCAAAACAAGCAAGCCGATTGCTTGTGCATCGCTCATCACGGCATGCAAAACAGGCCATGTCATCGGGCAAGGCAATGCATAGGTCACGGCATGCCAAGACCAAGGGTGGCTAAGGCATGACTCACGGCATGCAAGGCAATACATTGCTCACGGCATGCCAAAACAAGGGGTGGCCAAGGCATGGCAAGCCAATTGCTTGACACCGGGCAAGGCAATGCATTGCTCATGCCATGTCAAAACAAGGGGTGGCCAAGGCATGGCAAGCCGATTGCTTGTGACCGGGCAAGGCAATGTATTGATCACTGCATGCCAAGACCAAGGGTGGCCAAGGCATGACTCACGGCATGCCAAAACAAGAGGAGGCCAAGGCATGGCAAGCCGATTGCTTTTGTCACCGGGCAAGGCAATGCATTGGTCATGGCATGCCAAGACCAAGGGTGGCCAAGGCATGCCAAAACAAGGGGTGGCCAAGGCATGGCAAGCCGATTGCTTGTCACCGATAAGGCAATGCATTTCTCACGGCATGCCAAGACCATGGGTGGCCAAGCCATGACTCATGGCATGCCAAAACAAGGGGTGGCCAAGGCATGGCAAGCAGATTGCTTGTCAGCGGGCAAGGCAATGCATTTCTCACGACATGCCAAAATAATGGGTGGCAATGGCATGGTAATCCGATTCCTTGTCACAGGGCAAGGCAATGCATTGCTCACGGCATGCCAAGACGAAGGGTGGCCAAGGCATGACTCACGGCATGCCAAAACAAGGGGAGGCCATGGCATGGCAAGCCGATTTGTTTTGTCACCGGGCAAGGTAATGCATCGGTCACGGCATGCCAAAACCAAGGGTGGCTAAGGCATGACTCACGGCATGCCAAAACAAGGGGTGGCCAAGGCATGGCAAGCCGATTGCTTGTCACCGGGCAAGGCAATGCATTGCTCACGGCATGCCAAGACCAAGGGTGGCCAAGGCATGACTCACGGCATGCCAAAACAAGGGGAGGCCAAGGCATGGCAAGCCGATTGCTTGTGTCACCGGGCAAGGTAATGCATCGGTCACGGCATGCCAAGACCAAGGGTGGCCAAAGCATGACTCACGACATTCCAAAACAAGGGGTGGCCAAGGCATGGCAAGCCGATTGCTTGTCACCGGGCAAGGCAATGCATTGCCCACGGCATGCCAAAACAAGGGGTGGGCAAGGCATGGCAAGCCGATTGCTTGACACTGGGCAAGGCAATGCTTTGCTCACGCCATGCCAAAACTAGTGGTGGCCAAGGCATGGCAAGCCGATTGCTTGACACCGGGACACCAGCAGTAGGGGCCATTTGGCCCCCAAAGGCACGTGTCTTTGGCGTTAGCCTGCGCGATGGATGCATCGTGCAGGCCGCCTTGAAGTACAATTCCTTTCGAGAGGCGGGTAGAATCCTTTGCAGATGACTTAAATATGCAACGGCGTATTGTAAGTGGTAGAGTGGCCTTGCTGCCACGATCCACTGAGATTAAGCACTGCGTCGCTCTGATTCGTCCCTCTCCTCCGCCCTTATCTTCATTTTCCAAGAGTAAGGAAGAGGTTGGACGGAGAAAAGTGGAGGGCATTGGATCTCGGACCCTCTATAACTACATCTTTGTGCAACGTCGTTCGGATTCAACGCCTTCACGCACTAGGGAAGCATGACGGGAAGTACACTTGAAACGGCACGTGCTTGTGAACGGGCATGGCAAGCTGCACTACATGAGCACAAAGAAGGTTAGTAGGCAATCCCGGCCATGACTTTGGCAAAAGCCAAGGCCCAACATGAAAAACCATGGCTTTTTTTATGGGTAGCAAGGCAAAAGCAGTGGAATTGGCATGGCACGACTTTATGCCCGAAAAAAAGACCAAAAAAGCCAACGCATGGCAAACCGATAGCTTTGTCGCCAGGCTAGGCAAGGCATTGCAAACGGAAAAGCCATTAAGGCAAGGGCATGGCAAGCCGATTGCCTATCACCGGGAAAGGCAATGCATTACTCACGGCATGCCAAGACCAAGGGTGGCCAAGGCATCAATCACAGCATGCCAAAACAAGGGGTGGCCAAGGCATGGTAAGCCGATTGCTTGTCACCAGGCAAGGAATGCATTGCTCACGGCATGCCAAGACCAAGGGTGGCCAAGGCATGACTCACGGCATGCCAAAACAAGGTGTGGCGAAGGCATGGCAAGCCAATTGCTTGTGTCACTGGGCAAGGCAATGCATTTCTCACGGCATGCCAATACCAAGGGTGGCCAAGGCATGACTCACAGCAAGCCAAAACAAGGGGTGGCCAAGGCATGGCAAGCCAATTGCTTGTCACCGGGCAAGGCAATGCATTGCTCACGGCATGCCAAGACCAAGGGTAGCCAATTGCTTGTGTCACCGGGCAAGGCAATGCATTGGTCACGGCATGCCAAGACCAAGGGTGGCCAAGGCATGACTCATGACATGCCAAAACAAGGGGTGGACAAGGCATGGCAAGCCGATTGCTTGTCACCGGGGAATGCAATGCGTTGCTCATGGCATGCCAAAACAAGGAGTGGCCAAGGCATGGCAAGCCGATTACTTGACACCGGGCAAGGCAATGCATTGCTCACGCCATGCCAAAACAAGGGGTGGCCAAGGCATGGCAAGCCGATTGCTTGACACCGGGCAAGGCAATGCATTGCTCACGCCATGCCAAAACTAGGGGTGGCCAAGGCATGGCAAGCCGATTGCTTGTCATAGGGCAAGGTAATGCATTGCTCACGGCATGCCAAAACAAGGGGAGGCAAAAGCATGGCAAGCCGATTGATTGTCACCGGGCAAGGCATTGCATTGCTCACGGCATGCCAAGACCAAGGGTGGCCAAGGCATGACTCACGGCATGCAAAAATAAGGGGAGGCCAAGGCATGGCAAGCAGATTGCTTGTAACACCGGGCAAGGTAATGCATTGCTCACAGCATGCCAAGACCAAGGGTGGCCAAGGCATGACCCACGGCATGCCAAAACAAGGGGTGGCCAAGGCATGGCAAGCCGATTGCTTATCAATGGGCAAGGCAATGCATTGCTCACGGCATGCCAAAACAAGTGGTGGTCAAGGCATGGCAAGCCGATTGCTTGCCACCGGGCAGGGCAATGCATTGCTCACGCCATGCCAAAACAAGGGGTGGCCAAGGCATGGCAAGCCGATTGCTTGACACCAGGCAAAGCAATGCATTGCTCACGCCATGCAAAAATAAGGGGTGGCCAAGGCTGGGCAAGCCGATTGCTTGTTAGTGGGAAAGGCAATGCATTGCTCATGGCATGCCAAAACAAGGGGTGGCAAAGGCATGGCAAGCCGATTGCTTGTCATCGGGCAAGGCAATGCATTGGTCACGTCATGCCAAGACCAAGGGTGGCCAAGGCATGCCTCTCGGCATGCCAAAACAAGGGGTGGCCAAGGCATGGCAAGCCGATTGCTTGTCACTGGGCAGGCAATGCATTGCTCAAGGCAGACCAAAACAAGGGGTTGCCACGGCATGGCATGCCGATTGCTTGTCACCGGGCAAGGCAATGCATTTATCACGGCATGCCAAGACCAAGGGTGGCCAAGGCATGACTCATGGCATGCCAAAACAAGGGGTGGCCAAGGCAATGCAAGCCGATTGCTTGTCACCGGGCAAGGCAATGCATTGCTCTCGGCATGCCAAAAGAAGGGGTGGCCAAGGCATGGCAAGCCGATCGCTTGACACCGGGCAAGGCAATGCATTGCTCATGCCATGCCAAAACAAGGGGGGCCAAGGCATGGCAAGCCGATTACTTGACACCGGGCAAGGCAATGCATTGCTCACGCCATGCCAAAACAAGGGTCGGCCAAAGCATGGCAAGCCGATTGCTTGTCAGCGGAGAAGGCAATGCATTGCTCACGGTATGCCAAAACATGGGGTGGCAAAGGCATGGCAAGCCGATTGCTTGTCACCGGGCAAGGCAATGCATTGCTCATGGCATGCCAAGACCAAGGGTGGCCAAGGCATGACTCACGGCATGCCAAAACAAGGGGAGGCCAAGGCCTGGCAAGCCGATTGCTTGTGCTTGTGTCACCGGGCAAGGCAATGCATTGGTCACGGCATGCCAAGACCAAGGGTGGCCAAGGCATGACTCACGGCATGCCAAAACAAGGGGTGGCCAAGTGATGGCAAGCCAATTGCTTGTCACTGGGCAAGGCAATGCAAGGCTCACGGCATGCCAAAACAAGGGGTGGCCAAGGCATGGCAAGCCGATTGCTTGTCACCGGGCAAGGCAATGCATTTCTCACGGCATGCCAAGACCAAGGGTGGCCAAGGCATGACTCACGGCATGCGAAAACAAGGGGACGCCAAGGCATGGCAAGCCGATTGCTTGTCACCGGGCAAGGCAATGCATTGCTCACGGCATGCCAAAACAAGGGGTGGCCAAGGCATGGCAAGCCGATTGCTTGTCACCGGGCAAGGCAATGCATTTCTCATGGCATGCCAAGACCAAGGGTGGCCAAGGCATGACTCATAGCATGCCAAAACAAGGGGTGGCCAAGGCATGGCAAGCCGATTGCTTGTCACCGGGCAAGGCAATGCATTGCTCACGGCATGCCAAAACAAGGGGTGGCCAAGGCATGGCAAGCCGATTGCTTGTCACCGGGCAAGGCAATGCATTGCTCACGGCATGCCAAGACGAAGGGTAGCCAAGGCATGACTCACGGCTAAAATGTTGCTGGGTGCCTAGTCGTCGGGTAACACTCGGTATTGTCAACCAAGTTGCTGGGTAACGGGTAAAAATTTGCTTAGTACGGGCTAAAAAGTAGCTTGTCAACGGGCAAATCAATGCAATCATCAATATGATCCTGGCAAAACTCTCCAAAAACTCTTGTATTGTAATGTTAGTTTTTCTATCTTTTTATATTTTTATTTTTACATGTTTTTAAGTTTTAATTTAAATATTTTGTATTGTAGATGCCTCATTTTTCAACCCAATATAGTTACATAATTATTGTGTAGCTTGTTTATAATTTTTCGTGATTTTTTCATACTTTTTTTGTATTTTTTTCAATATTTTGGTATTTTTTTATAATATTTATATATTTATTTTTTGTTTAATTAATATAAAATTATTCTTTTGGCTAAAAATTCTGAATTTTTGTGTGGAGTTGCTCCATATTTTTGTGAAGATGTTCCAATTCAAAGTTCATGAAAAAAAGTTGTGATGCGCAAAAAAAAGCCCATTATGACTGTTCGGACAATGTGATGTTCCTTCCTTCCACAAGGGCAAAGGCTAATTTTGCTACTATAGGGGGGGGTGGTCTCCCTCCCTTGGGGAAGCCGTGGCCACCCGACGCCGGGTGCCATGGCACGTTGCTATCGAGACCCCTCGGGCAATTCTTGGCCTTTTGGCCTTGGTTGCTCGTTGAAACACGACCCGTCGGTAATGCTCAGAAAAAAGACCGAAATGCCCCAGAAACAAAATGCTATTGTAAGTCGTCCCGCAAGGCAAAGCACAGCTCTATCGGGCAAAGCAAGACTCTATCGGGCAATTCTTGGCCGTTTGGCCTCTGATAGCCATGGAATCACATCTCGTCGGTAATGCTCGGAAAAAAGACCAAAATACATCGAGGCAAAATGTTATTTGTAGCGGTCCAGCTAGGCAATGCACGATTCTATCGGGCAAAGAAACACTCCATCGAGCAATTGTTGGCCGTTAAGCCTCAGAAACACGTGAAAAGATAACCCGTCGGTAACGCTAGAAAAAATTGCCCGCGTAATGGCATGCCCTATCCAATACAGGGCAAGGCAAAGCAAAGCACGACTCTATCGGGCAGAATCAAGAATTCCATGGCCGTTTGGTCTCAAATGCTCGTGCTTTCACGTCCCGTCGGTAATGCTTGTAGACTCACATCCTCCGTGATGCATTGGTGTTCCCAACGGGGGATGCCTCCTTGCTGAGAGGTAAGCTCGTCGCCCAGGTGATGAGCACCGGCTGACGAATCTCTGTTGGCTATGGCACCTTCCCGATGATGCATTGGCATCCCCGCATGTCAAAACGTACCTGGCTAATGGTCTTTGATTCCTAATGCCAGGGCGTGTAGCCCCGGGGATGCCTCCTTGTTGAGGGGTCAGCTTGTCGCCTAGACGATGAGCGCCGGCTGATGGTTCTCCATCGGCTATGGTACAATCCCGATGATGCATTGGTGTCCCCGCACGAAAAAGCGTAACTGGCTAATGGTCTTAGATTCCTAATGCCACGGCGCATATCCCAGGGGATGCCTCCTTGTTGAGGGAGAAGCTTGTCGCCTAGACGGCGAGCGCCGGTTGATGGTTATCCGTTGGCTATGGCACTGTCCCTTCGTTAACCTTCTTCCTCCATGATGCATTGGTGTTCATTTCGGGGGATGCCTCCTTGCTGAGAGGTAAGCTCGTTGCCTTGGTGGTGAGCGCCGGCTGATGGATATCCGTTGGCTATGGCATAATCCCGATGATGCATTGGTGTCCCCGCACGAAAAAGCGTAACTAGCTAATGGTCTTTGATTCCTAATGCCACGTTGCGTCGCCCAAGGGATGCCTCCTTGTGGAGGGAGAAGCTTGTCGCCTAGGTGGCGAGCGCCGGTCGACGGTTCTCTGTTGGCTATGGCATTGTCCCTTTGGAAAACTACCTTGATGATGCATTTGTGTTGAAGCCCTTCGGGGCAGGCACACCCTTGCGGAGAGGTAAGCTGGTTGCTGCTCGGATGTGAAGTCAAATGCTTTATAAAATCATTGTTCATTTAAAAAACAAAAATGAATTTGCAAAAATCTTTCTCGATGACGCATTGGTGTTTCCTTCGGGGAATGACTCCTTGCTGATGGGTAAGAAAAAATGAATTTTAAAAAATCTTCCTCGACGATGCATTGGCATTTCCTTCATGGAATGCCTCCTTCCTGAGGGGTAAGCAGGTCGTCTTAGGCGTTGTGCGCCGGTTAATGGTTCTCCATTGGCTACGGCACTGTCCCTTTGTTAACCTTCCTTGATGATGCAATGGTGTTCCCTTCAGGGGATGCTTTCTTGTTGAGAGGTAAGCTCCTCACCTATTTCAATGAGATGGGTGGCGAGCGCCAGTCGGTGGATCTCAACCATTGGCTATGGCATTGTCCCTTTGGTAATATTCCTCCATGACGCATAGGTGTTCCTTTCGGGGGATGCCTCCTTGCTAAGAGGTAAGCTCGTCGCCTTGGTGGTGAGCGCCAGCTAATGGATATCCGTTGGCTATGGCACAATCCCGATGATGCATTGGTGTCCCCGCACGGAAAAGCGTAACTGGCTAATGGTCTTTGATTCCTAATGCCACGGTGCGTAGCCCAGGAGATGCCTTCTTGTTGAGGGAGAAGCTTGTTGCCTAGACGGCGAGCGCCGGTTGACGGTTATCTGTTGGCTATGGCACTGTCCCTTCGTTAACCGTCTAACTCCATGATGCATTGGTGTTCCTTTTGGGGGATGCCTCCTTGCTGAGAGGTAAGCTCGTCGCCTTGGTGGTGATCGCCGGCTGATGGATATCCGTTGGCTATGGCACAATCCCGATGATGCATTGGTGTCCCCGCACGGAAAAGCATAACTGGCCGCTAATGGTCTTTGATTCCTAATGCCATGGTGCGTAGCCCAGGGGATGCCTCCTTGTGGAGGGAGAAGCTTGTCGCCTAGGTGGCGAGCACCGGTCGACGGTTCTCTATTGGCTATGGCACTGTCCCTTCGGAAAACTACCTTGATGATGCATTGGTGTTGAAGCCCTTCAGGGCAGGCACACCCTTGCGGAGAGGTAAGCTAGTTGCTGCTTGGATGTGAAGTCAAATGCTTTATAAAATCGTTTTTCATTTAAAAAACAAAAATGAATTTGCAAAAATCTTTCTCGATGATGCATTGGCGTTTCCTTTGGGGAATGACTCCTTGCTGATGGGTAAGCGAAAATGAATTTTAAAAAATCTTCCTCAACGTTGCATTGGCATTTCCTTCATGGAATGCCTCCTTGCAGAGGGGTAAGCACGTCGTCTTAGGCGTTGTGCGCCGGTTGATGGTTATCCGTTGGCCATGGCACTGTCCCTTCGTTAACCTTCTGTAGACACCTCCCAAACGGGGCCTCGCCATACAGATTGGTCACATTGTGTTTGCTCGATTGGTTGCTCGCTTCGTAAACCAAAATCATGGACATTCCCATGGCTAGGAACATCGCCACATGACAACGATTATCATCAAATAGAGTCGCCACCCAGTTTATTAAAACTGGGAAAATAGACAGAGATTCTGGATACGGAAGCCAAAAGTACAATAAGGGGAAGGTGTTAGGCACCCCCTCTTTGCCCAGCCGTGAGACTGGCCCATAATCGTTCAATATAAGACGTGTAGATGCTTTGTTTAATTCCAACACATAGTCTGTTTATTTATTCCTTTAAACAGTAAGTAAAATGAGCCAGTGCGATAAATAAGCATGCATCAGAAACCAAAACAAAACAAACTGTCCCAGGGAGATGGATCCTGTGGCCGGTGAATGGATGTCACGGCCGAGGGATCCTCCTGGTTTAATGTACCAGCCGAGGGATCGAACCAGAGGCCGTTGGGCCTCACCACCTTGATCCCTCAATTGCTTGATTGCTTTGGATTAGGCGAGATTGACTGATTGCTTGATCGAAAACCCTAGGGTTAGGGTTTGAACTTCGGGGTTTGATCGCCGGATTGACGGCTTCCTTCGGGAGGTTAGGGCTTTTGAAGTATGGGATTGGGAGAGTATTTTGGCAGAGCTTTGAGGCTTGAAAGAGTGTGTAAGTATATTAATTTCGTGTGTATTTTCAGAGTCCAAAGGCTTCTTTATATAGGCATAGGGATGACTCACTCCGGCCAATCAAATCACGAGATGGCAATTGCAATTGCAATGCATCTCTAACTCTACGTCGTAATCTCTGAGCGTAGCCCGAACGCATCGGGAAGGTAGTGTAGTTGGATCAAACTAAACGTCTGACAGAACGTTCCAGAGTCTGGAAAAAGGTCGATCTGGCGGCCGAGTAAAGGATCTTGCGGCCGTGGAATTGATGTCTCGACCGAAGGATAGATCTTGCGGCCGAGGAATTGATCTCTCAGGGAGATTTTGCTGGCAACAAGTTGCTCGGGTGAGGGATTGATGTTACGGCCGTTAGATCGATGTTACGGCCGTCAGATGGTTTCTCCTAGGCTTCTGTATTTCTGTCTGAAAGGCTGTATGGCTTTGAATTGGGTCCTCTAAGTGGTTCAAAGTTCTTACCGAAAGTCCTAAGGTCCTCCAGGAAGCAATCAGTAATCATTGTATCCATTTCATCATCGGGATTGTCCCAAGGTGGGACTTGAAATAATCGTTAGGCCAAATTGGGGTGTCTACAGATGCCCCTCTTTGACTGAACTCAGACGGATCGCGAGACATGTTTGAGTAAGAGTCAAAGCTGTAAAAAGCAACTCAATTTGGTCCAATCACTATTCCAAGGGGTTTTCGAAAAAGGTTTTGTTATGGTCGGGCCGGGAGGCTGCCTACGTATTCCACAAGGGAAATTCAGACCAATCGTAGTTTGGGCAATAAAGAAAAATAAAAAGTTAGGAGGGTTAGAGCCAGAAGACGTACCTTTGGGCTTATAAAGCCGTAGTGTGACGTACCTAGGCTGAGCCAGGGTTTTGGCGAAGGGTAGTTGAAGGAGCGCGGGGCTGCCGGGGATATTTTTACGTAGAGTATCCTTAGTATTTTGGGGTAGATCAGTACACGGCAAATGCGTTTGCTTTTCTTGATCATCCTTACTTTGACTTAGGGGAGCTCAGTAGAATAGCCTATCCTAGCGAATCAGCTTGATGGAATTGATGTAATTTGGGTGGAATCCAAGTCATCTGCTGGGGATGAATCGGATGCTGTTTTTGAGATATGGGGGTGGAACCCAAGCCATCTTCCGGAGACGAGTTGGATACCTTTTTGAGATATGGGGGGCGCAAGGCCAGTAAATAGAGCATGGAGCGTTGGAAATGAAGGAACCGAGGCGCGGAGCCGGTTGGAGGAGCTTGATTGAACCGAGGCATAAAGTCGGTTGCATTCTGATGGTCTGCGCATGGAGCTTTCTCATCATAAGTTTTGACATAGAGTCAAAGGATCGAGGCGCCGGGCCGATCAATAAAATCGAGGCGTAGAGCCGGTTGATTTGCAGGATTGACCTGTTTCATGAATAAGAAATATGCATAGTGTGTATATGATGATAGTGGTTAGATATGAGCAGATATGATGATGCAGACTCGATGATAACAATGGTGATGCAATTGATGCTTATGTGCACGGGCCCGTGCGTGTGTGTTTGATTTAAGCATAAAGCTTCTTTCAAGTTCCGGACTTGAGCATTCGGAGCATAGAGCTCGAGCATTCGGAGGGTAAAGTCTGAGCATTCAAAGTACAGGCTTTGAGCATCCAGTACGCAGTGGTTGGGCATTCAAACGTAGAGCTTGAGCATTCAAGGTATAAACCTTAAGCATTTGAACATAGAGTTCGAGCATCCAGTACGCAGTGGTTGGGCATTCAAACGTAGAGCTTGGGCATTCAAGTGTAGAACTTGAGCATCCAGTACACAGTGGTTGGGCATTCGAAGGGCTTCAAGCATCCAAAGTGTAGAACTTTGAGCATTCAAACATGGAGCTTGAGAATAGATATCTTGCTGAGTAGTGAGTTTGTAGAATTGCTGAGTTGTTGAGTATTCCATCTTCCATCTTCCACGGGGTTTGATTTGTTCCTCATGCTTGGGATTCTTCCAAGGCTAGTTTCCACACGCTCGGGATGCTTCCAAGGCTAGTTCTGAGTATGCTCGGGATTGTCCCCAAGGCTAGTTCTGAGTATGCTCGGGATTGTTAAGCAGACTTTCAACTCCCCTACTGAAGGGATGCTTTCCGAAGTGTGCGCTGGGCCAGAACTGCATAAATGTGCATTAAGTGGGAGTCATAGGATTGCTTCACCGGCCTGGAAGTGGTGAGGCTGCTTATCTTCAAGATGTGAGCTCGGGGTAGCTACAGAGCTGCTGAATGACTAGTAGGCACGAGGCTGTTGAGGTGAGTGCAGAGCTGTTTGAGTGACTTGGGCACATGGCTGCTGAATGTAAAAGGGGCTATTGAGTGATCATGATGGCGAGCACAGGGCCGCTGAGTGGGCTTAGAGCTGCTGAGCCTAAAGCTGCTAGGTGATAGTGAGCATAGGCATAGAGCTGCCGAGTTTCTGAAGTTGAGTGACCTGAGTATGGAGCTTTTGAGCACGGGGTGCTACTGAGGTGGGGGAGCCATTGACATGTTTTGATGGTAGCGAGCATGTAGCTGCTGAGATAATAGGTGCAGGGAGCTGCTGAATTGAGCTACTGTTGAGAGGGAGTCGTGGAGATTGGACCTGCTGAGCGCAAGGCGACCTGTGCATAGAATTGCTCGGAGCTTATGAAACCCAACAAGGTCGTGAATATGACAAGGCATGCGTATGGTGCTATTGAAAAGCAAGTGTGAGGCTTCTGAGTTATGAAGGCAGAGCTGTTGACGCGAAGCAAGGAGCTATGAAGATGTGAAGTGAGAAGCCACCTTAATACTATTGATATGGTGCCAATTGTAGAGTTTGCTGAAGCTATCTTTCAGCTTCTTTGACTTGGCTCTGTCGGTTATAGACACCAAGCTTGGTATGGTTGGTTCAAGGACCGAAATCCAGGAGAATCCTGCAATCCACATCTGAATAGTTTAGAAAACAACAATGGATAGGAAAACAACATGCAACAGGCTTGGTATCGACCATGAGCCGAAGTCCTTATGCTGACTGCTATGGGCAAAACCACCAAGTTCAGGAACCCTCGTTCAAATGTTGAACCACTGCTGGTGACATAGTTTGCAACGTGACATATATGCATATTGAACTGAACATTCAGGATGAAATCGAAGCCCCCTGTTTAGGCAATGGATGCTTGATTCTAGCTTATCTGTGCGTGTCAATGACAACCTAATTGCCCCTAGTACAGAGATATGTGATGTGTGCGACAATGAACATGAATGCAATGTTTCTCTTTCTGTTTGCCAGAGATCTTGGCATGCCCCCGACAATGCTGTGTGACAGCATTCCAAAAGAGTTGAGGTGTTCCCCAAGGATATGACGCTTCTTAGGCTAAGCTTTTTTTTTTCAAGTGTGCTGGTAGGGAGGTAGACTTTACAGTGCATCCCTTTGTTGCCCTTTATTCCTTGATGGCCATGATGCCCTGATGAACCTGCCTTGCTTGAACATAAGAACACCTCATACTTGGGGTTAGATCGTGCAACCAAGACAACTACTTCCATGACATACACATGAAGTACTAGGATAAAGAGATTAATGCAAAAGACAGGGTGATAATGATATGCATGTGAATCCGCAATGTATTCTAGACATCTCAACTTTCGCGTATTTGATAATGGCTTATTGCTTATACTAGTCAGGTGTTTTGAAAGACCGCAATGCCCTAGCGGCACTACTGAAAACATAGTTTGGTCAAGGAACCATATTGCTGCACCCTTCATGAAATGAGAGACCCGTGTTATTTCCTCAGAAATTTGCAAAAAGTGACTGCGCTTGTATTAACTGTGTTAAGAATGCTTAGGATAAAACCATTCTTGAAAGCTTTTCCTCGAGGATTTCAAGGTCACATCATTCCATCCATGTTCCACACTCACGTCATTCAATCATCAAAGGACGTAGAACTATTTTGCAAACCTATGCCCCTAGTCAATTAGGTGATCGAGTTTGTTGCTTCGAGCTTGATTTGGTTGACTTGAGTTGGATTGATAAGCACCTACTGAGACCCACATAAAAGGTTGGATACTTTTGAGAAGAATGCAAAAAGGGGAACATAGCCATGCCCCTTGTAACTCTCCATGTTGTGCGATTTGCCAAGATGATGTAAATTCCAGGATTCTTGCCCTTCGAGTTAAGTCCCACATTGGTGATGCCCCTAGTGTCTAGGACCTTGCTACTAAGTCGTGTTCCCCAATCTGAGAGGTCTTTGTTATGGACCATAATGTAGGCTTGGGGTCTTGGCTTGAGAAAGAAGCAGATGTAAAAGGCTCAAACCTAATTTCTACTCACGCTTGGGTTTTAAAAGCTAGCAGCCATCTTCAACATTTTTATCAACTCTTGTTGTCTCTTGCCTCACTTTGTGTGAAAAGAGTTGTTTTCTTCAAAAATGTCCTTTGTATGTATTGGAAGAAATGTTTCCTTCAAAATGCCCCTTGTATGACGAGATGATCATTATTTCATTAATTTTTCTTTCATCTCTCCTTGTATTTTTTTGTGTTTACCCCAGTGTAGGGGATGGCTGCCTAGCAGGCTGTTCAAAGAAATTATCCAGAGGCTCGATGTGGCTAGCAAGGGATAAGTGTTTGGGATAGAGAAATGAATGCCTTTCTTCATCTTGAAACACACGACAAAGTGGCAAGGATCCTTACCAAGAAATTAGGGGCTTCGATGTTGACCAAGTGAATTTTCTAAGATTGAGGACAATCCTTTGAGACACATAGTAGATGCATGGAGACATGGCTGTTTTCTCATTTTGTTCGTGCTCTAACTTTTGCCTAGACCGCCCTTATAGGTTTTCAATCTAGCGAGCTCATCATTTTTTTCTCCTCTCTTTTCTTCTTTCTCCTTTTTCCTACTCTTCATCTTTGACAGCATGTTTTGCTTACAAGTGATCTCTATGAGGGTGCAAAGATGTGTCAACTCCTCAACAGAAATGACGCGGGTCTTAGCTTTGAAAAACTCGTTTTGCGCTTTTGACAATTCAAGTGATTATGATGTGTTCCAAAAGATGTCATAAGATTACTTTGAAACCCTTGTGGATGTTTTCAACGTTTGATGTTATCATGAGTATTCTATGGCAGCGAACTAGCACAGGAGAAAGCATTTTCAAAATTTGTGACTGACCAAAAGGTGCCTACGTATCCCAATAGAGAATCAGGCCATTCGTAGTTCAAGTCTAAGGAGATTCACATTTCATGCTAGGTGCAACAAGCGGATTTATGACCAAAATAAACTCAAGACGTAGACCTTTTAAAAAGAAAACAAATATGGACCAAAATAGTAGCCAAAAATAGCTAGATAAGACTCCTCAAAAGATTGACTCTTAGCCTAAGACGTGACAGGCATGGATGCTACTGCTGTCCAGTGATCAAACTCAGCTGGATCAATCTTCTCTTGATCGATGAGGTCTTGGATCGCATTCTTGAAAGCCCCGCATTCTCTGATAGAGTGACCACTTACTTGGTGGTACTTGCAATACCCTCCGCCTTTTTGTATAAAGTTTGGAAACTTTGGCTGTAACGGCCTCAATACCCCTTTTGCTTCCAAGATGCAGAACACCTTTTCCAAGTTCATTCTAAGAGGAACAAAGTTTCTCTTTTGCCTGCGGTCGAGATGGGATCCCACCATTTTAATATTACTGTTGCTTATGTTCATCTTACAGCTATTTTTCTCTTTGAGAGATTCCTGGTTTATATCGATGGTATTGAGAAGAAGTTGATTTTCATGTTGCTGCTGCATATCATTCACCACCATTTCAATTTGGTTGTCCTTAGCGGGATAAGTTTCTTTCTGAGCTGCATTTTTCGTCCATCTAGTAGGGGGAGGTGGAGGTGGAGCTTGTGGAAGACTTCTTTGCAAACTGTGAACAATGGTGGCTAGGGCAGCCACTAATTCAGCCAATACATCAACTTTAGCAGCCAGAGCTTCAATCTTCTTGTCAGCCATTGCTGTCACGTCTAAGACCAAACCCAAAATTTAGAAAAAGCAAGAACTTAACTACGCTTAGGTTGAGATGTCCAAAATCTAGTGTCTATGTAATGCACACATCAAACACACTTATTGCCCTTAAAATGCAAATCTAGCATGATGGGGTGGCTTAACCAAATGATAATCGATGTTGACACGTGATCATGCAATGTGCTATAGGAAGAAATGAGGGTGATGGATTCCTCTCTTGGTTTGGCCCCTGCATAGTTAGAAAGAGGCAAGCAAAATGATATACAAAGCACCATTGCTACCTTCACAGATTATGGACGAGTCATGCATAGCAATTCGTTTGTATGCATGAGTATGTCAAATATTATAGATAGCCAGGAGCTATTTTTGATATGGATGATTCTTAAGACTCGTTGCTGCCACTTAAGATCCCACTTCCAACCCAATCCATATTATGAGATAAACCGAAAAGGTTGAGCATATGACTACAACAGAAAGTAGACTTGGAGTCCATCGCTGTGCTAGTGGCTATTTGAATGTTTTAGAAAAACTTGTCATTAGACTAGGTATTGCAAAAAGTTTTGAAAGTTCTTTCAATTCTTGGTTAGGGAAGATTCAAAACGTGACTGAGGTAATTGAAATTCACCTGATTATTTGCTAGCACATTGACAACCTCCTAAATTTTACCAGCTTGCTGAGGTAAGCATGCTCAAAATTTTGAATTTTGAAAGATGGGTTGCTATGCCGATTTGGAAATAGGAATCAAAGTCCTAAGTTGAATCACTCATCGAGAAATGAGTATTGCAAGTTCTATCCATAATATCCTTAACTTTGCATACAATCATCCATAATCTGCTCTACTACCTCACACTCCCACTTTCCTTTAGCCTTGCAAAGCAGAGATTGCTAGAGTAACCTCAGTTCAATTGCCGACGGGGCGGCTTCTTTTTTTTTTTTTGATGTTTGATTTTGTTCTAGAAATCCATGCTTTGCGGTGCTTCAAGCAAAATGGGAGTGAGAAATAAGCAGTGGTGCTTTCAACTTACTAAAAACATACCTTGCAGGCAATGCTATGCTTCAGTGCTTAGCTATAAAGACTTAGAGTTAGGGCTCTTAGTTCATGCCCCAACCCTTCTGCATAGAAAATGATATTACAACAACATATGATACAAGGTGTGAGGAAGAACTTTTGCAGGCAAATGCAAATAGGTTCCTAGCCTGTAGGTTCCTGTCTTAGTTTGATAAGTTCTATGGCTTTCTAATACATGCAAGGTTTAGGTAGTCTCAGGGTGCTCCGTTGTCAAAGGGCACCAATCCTCTCACCAGCCCATCATAGGCGATGATTGGGTGATTCCCTTTTTGATATAACACTAGGTACGAGTGACTGTGGAGTTTGCTGGAACCCCCAACATAGCCCGTGTCATGCCGGGATATCAGGTGAACTCAACGGGTTGCCCGCTCGATGCATATGATAGATGAATTAAACAAGGCATGTATTAGTCTTATGTTGAACTTTCTGGTTATGGCTCTCATATTCTCCAGCAGAGTCGCCAAAAACTGTAGACACCTCCCAAACGGGGCATCGCCATACAGATTGGTCACATTGTGTTTGCTCGATTGGTTGCTCGCTTCGTAAACCAAAATCATGGACATTCCCATGGCTAGGAACATCGCCACATGACAATGGTTATCATCAAATAGAGTCGCCACCCAGTTTATTAAAACTGGGAAAATAGACAGAGATTCTGGATACGGAAGCCAAAAGTACAATAAGGGGAAGGTGTTAGGCACCCCTCTTTGCCCAGCCGTGAGATTGGCCCATAATCGTTCAACATAAGACGTGTAGATGCTTTGTTTAATTCCAACACATAGTCTGTTTATTTATTCCTTTAAACAGTAAGTAAAATGAGCCAGTGCGATAAATAAGCATGCATCAGAAACCAAAACAAAACAAACTGTCCCAAGGAGATGGATCCCGCGGCTGGTGAATGGATGTCATGGCCGAGGGATTCTCCTGGTTTAATGTACCGGCCGAGGGATCGAAGCCCCGGTCGGTGTTCTTCCTCACACCAGACAGAAAGATTAATCGGATAATCAAAACACTATGGTTAGTAAAAAAACATGGTAATAAGACAAACCAGAGGCCGTTGGGCCTCACCACCTTGATCCCTTAGTTGCTTGATTGCTTTGGATTAGGCGAGATTGACTGATTGCTTGATCGAAAACCCTAGGGTTAGGGTTTGAACTTCGGGGTTTGATCGCCGGATTGACGGCTTCCTTCGGGAGGTTAGGGCTTTTGAAGTATGGGATTGGGAGAGTATTTTGGCAGAGCTTTGAGGCTTGAAAGAGTGTGTAAGTATATTAATTTCGTGTGTATTTTCGGAGTCTAAAGGCTTCTTTATATAGGCATAGGGATGACTCACTCCGGCCAATCAAATCACGAGATGGCAATTGCAATTGCAATGCATCTCTAACTCTACGTCGTAATCTCTGAGCGTAGCCCGAACGCATCGGGAAGGTAGTGTAGTTGGATCAAACCAAACGTTTGACAGAACGTTCCGGAGTCTGGAAAAAGGTCGATCTGGCGGCCGAGTAAAGGATCTTGCAGCCGTGGAATTGATGTCTCGGCCGAAGGATAGATCTTGCGGCCGAGGAATTGATCTCTCAGGGAGATTTTGCTGGCAACAGGTTGCTCGCGTGAGGGATTGATGTTATGGCCGTTAGATCGATGTTACGGCCGTCAGATGGTTTCTCCTAGGCTTCTGTATTTCTGTCTGAAAGGCTGTATGGCTTTGAATTGGGTCCTCTAAGTGGTTCAAAGTTCTTACCAAAAGTCCTAAGGTCCTCCAGGAAACAATCAGCAATCATTGTATCCATTTCATCATCGGGATTGTCCCAAGGTGGGACTTGAAATAATCGTTAGGCCAAATTGGGGTGTCTACACCTTCCTTGTTGATGCATTGGTGTTCCCTTCGGGGGATGCCTTCTTGTTGAGAGGTAAGCTCCTCGCCTATTTCAATGAGATGGGCGGCGAGCGCCAGTCAGTGGATCTCGTCCATTGGCTATGGCATTGTCCATTCGGTAATCTTCATCCATGATGCATTGTATTTTCTTTCGGGGGATGCCTCCTTGGTGAGAGGTAAGCTCGTCGCCTTGGTGATGAGCGCCGGTTGATGGATATCCGTTGGCTATGCCACAATCCTGATAATGCATTGGTGTCCCCGCACGAAAAAGCGTAACTGGCTAATGGTCTTTGATTCCTAATGCCACGTTGCGTAGCCCAGGGGATGCCTCCTTGTTGAGGGAGAAGCTTGTCGCCTAGACGGCGAGCGCCGGTTGATGGTTGTCCGTTGGCTATGGCACTGTCCCTTCGTTAACCTTCTAACTCCATGATGCATTGGTGTTCCTTTCGGGGGATGCCTCCTCGCTAAGAGGTAAGCTCGTCGCCTTGGTGGTGAGCGCCGGCTGATGGATATCCGTTGGCTATGGCACAATCCCGAAGATGCATTGGTGTCCCCGCACGGAAAAGCGTAACTGGCTAATGGTCTTTGATTCCTAATGCCATGGTGCGTAGCCCAGGGGATGCCTCCTTGTGGAGGGAGAAGCTTGTCGCCTAGGTGGCGAGCGCCGGTCGACGGTTCACTGTTGGCTATGGCATTGTCCCTTCGGAAAACTACCTCGATGATGCATTGGTGTTGAAGCCTTTGGGGCGGGCACACCCTTGTCGAGAGGTAAGCTAGTCGCTGCTCGGACCGTGAAGTCAAATGCTTTATAAAATCATTGTTCATTTAAAAAATAAAAATGAATTTGCAAAAATCTTTCTCGATGATGCATTGCCGTTTCCTTCGGGGAACGACTCCTTGCGGATGGGTAAGCGAAAATGAATTTTAAAAAATCTTCCTCGACGATGCATTGGCATGTCCTTCATGGAATGCCACCTTGCTGAGGGGTAAGCATGTCGTCTTTTAGGCGTTGTGCGCCGGTTGATGGTTCTCCGTTGGCTATGGCACTGTCCCTTCGTTAACCTTCCTTGATGATGCATTGGTGTTCCCTTCGGGGGATGCCTTCTTGTTGAGAGGTAAGCTCATCGCCTAATTCATTGAGATGGGCGGCGAGCGCCAGTCAATGGATCTCATCCATTGGCTATGGCATTGTCCCTTCGGTAATCTCGTTGCTGCTTAGAAATTCTTCCTCGATGACGCATTGGTCTTTCCCTCAGGGGAATGCCT
>CM030791.1:28632500-28660000 GCA_018127125.1 Rhododendron griersonianum | reverse complement strand
TTGCTCACGGCATGCAAAGACCAAGGGGGGCCAAGGCATGACTCACTGCATGCCAAAACAAGGGGTGGCCCAGGCATGGCAAGCCGATTGCTTCTCACTGGGCAAGGTAATGCATTGCTCACGGCATGCAAAGACCAAGGGGGGCCAAGGCATGACTCACTGCATGCCAAAACAAGGGGTGGCCCAGGCATGGCAAGCCGATTGCTTCTCACTGGGCAAGGCAATGCATTGCTCACGGCATGCCAAGACCAAGGGGGGCCAATGCATGACTCACGGCATGCCAAAACAAGGGGTGGCCAAGGCATGGCAAGCCGATTGCTTGTCACTGGGCAAGGCAATGCACTGCTCACGGCATGCCAAAATAATGGGTGGCCAAGGCATGGCAAGCCGATTGCTTGTCACCGGGCATGGCAATGCATTGCTAATGGCATGCAAAGACCAAGGGGGGCCAAGGCATGACTCAAGGCATGCCAAAACAAGGGGTGGCCCAGGCATGGCAAGCAGATTGCTTGTCACCGGGCAAGGCAATGCATTGCTCACGGCATGCCAAGACCAAGGGGGGCCAATGCATGACTCACGGCATGCCAAAATAAGGGGTGGCCAAGGCATGGCAAGCCGATTGCTTGTCACCGGGCAAGGCAATGCATTGCTCACGGCATGCCAAAACAAGGGGTGGCCAAGGCATGGCAAGCCGATTGCTTGTCACCGGGCAAGGCAATGCATTTCTCACGGCATGCCAAGACCAAGGGTGGCCAAGGCATGACTCACGGCATGTCAAAACAAGGGGTCGCCAAGGCATGGCAAGCCGATTGCTTGTCACTAGGCAAGGCAATGCATTGCTCACGGCATGCCAAGACCTAGGGTAGCCAAGGCATGACTCACTGCATGCCAAAAACAATGGGTGGCCAAGGCATAGCAAGCATGCTCACAGGATGCCAAGACCAAGGGTAGCCAAGGCATGACTCACTGCATGCCAAAACAAGGGGTGGCCAAGGCATGGCAAGCATGCTCACGGCATGCCAAGACCAAGGGTAGCCAAGGCATGACTCACGGCATGCCAAAACAAGGGGTGGCCAAGGCATGGCAAGTCGATTGCTTGTCACCGGGCAAGGCAATGCACTACTGCTCACGGCATGCCAAAACAATGGGTGGCCAAGGCATGGCAAGCCGATTGCTTGTCACCAGGCATGGCAATGCATTGCTCACGTCATGCCAAGACCAAGGGTGGCCAAGGCATGGCAAGCAAGTTGCTGGGTGCCTAGTCGTCGGGTAACGCTCGATATCGGCAACCAAGTTGCTGGGTAACGGCTAAAAATTTGCTTAGTATGGCTAAAAAGTAGCTTGTCATCGGGCAAATCAATGCAAGCATCAATATGATCTTGGAAAAACTCTCCAAAAACTCTTGTTTAGTCACCATCTTGTGGGATTTTCGCAATGTTAGTTTTCTATCTTTTTATATTTTTATTTGTACACGTTTTTAAGTTTTAATTTAAATATTTTGTATTGTAGATGCCTCATTTTTCAACCCAATATAGTTACATAATTATTGTGTAGCTTGTTTATAATTTTTCGTGATTTATCATGCTTTTTTTGTATTTTTGTATATTTTTTGGTATTTTTTTATAATATTTATATATATTTATTTTTGTTTAATTAATATAAAATTATTCTTTTGGCAAAAATTTCTGAATTTTTTTGTGGAGTTGCTCCATATTTTTGTGAAGATGTTCCAATTCAAAGTTCATGAAAAAAAAGTTGTGATGCGCAAAAAAAAGCCCATTATGACTGTTCGGACATTGTGATGTTCCTTCCTACCACAAGGGCAAAGGCTAATTTTGCTACTATAGGGGGGGGGTGGTCTCCCTCCCTTGGGGAAGCCGTGGCCACCCGACGCCGGGTGCCATGGCACGTTGCTATCGAGACCCCTCGGGCAATTCTTGGCCTTTTGGCCTTGGTTGCTCGTTGAAACATGACCCGTCGGTAATGATTGGAAAAAAGACCAAAATGCCCCTGAAACGAAATGCTATTTTAAGCCGTCCCACAAGGCAAAGCACAGCTCTATCGGGCAAAGCAAGACTCTATCGGGCAATTCTTGGCCGTTTGGCCTCTGATAGCCATGGAATCACATCTCGTCGGTAATGCTCGGAAAAAAGACCGAAATACCCTGAGGCGAAATGTTATTTGTAGCGATCCAGCTAGGCAATGCACGATTCTATCGGGCAAAGAAACACTCCGTCGGGCAATTGTTGGCTGTTTAGCCTCGGAAACACGTGAAAAGATAACCCGTCGGTAACGCTAGAAAAAATTGCCCGCGTAATGGCATGCCCTATCCAATACAGGGCAAGGCAAAGCAAAGCACGACTCTATCGGGCAGAAACAAGAATTCAATGGCCGTTTGGTCTCAAATGCTCATGCTTTCACGTCCCGTCGGTAAAGCTTGCAGACTCACATCCTCCGTGTTGCATTGGTGTTCCCATCGGGGGATGCCTACTTGCTGAGAGGTAAGCTCATCGCCCAGGTGATGAGCGCCGGCCGACGGATCTCTGTTGGCTATGGCACCTTCCCGATGATGCATTGGCATCCCCGCATGTCAAAACGTACCTGGCTAATGGTCTTTGATTCTTAATGCCAGGGCGTGTAGCCCCAAGGACGCCTCCTTGTTGAGGGGTCAGCTTGTCGCCTAGGCGATGAGCACCGGCTGATGGTTCTCCGTCGGCTATGCACCATCCCGATGATGCATTGGTGTCACCGCACGGAAAAGCGTAACTGGCTAATGGTCTTAGATTCCTAATGCCACGGTGCGTATCCCAGGGGATGCCTCCTTGTTGAGGGAGAAGCTTGTCGCCTAGACGGCGAGCGCTGGTTGACGGTTATCCGTTGGCTATGGCACTGTCCCTTCGTTAACCTTCTTCCTATGCATTGGTGTTCCTTTCGGGGGATGCCTCCTTGCTGAGAGGTAAGCTCGTCGCCTTGGTGGTGTGCGCCGGCTGATGGATATCCGTTGGCTATGGCACAATCCCGATGATGCATTGGTGTCCCCGCACGAAAAAACGTAACTAGCTAATGGTCTTTGATTCCTAATGCCACGTTGCATAGCCCAGGGGATGCCTCCTTGTGGAGGGAGAAGCTTGTCGCCTAGGTGGTGAGCGCCGGTCGACAGTTCTCTGTTGGCTATGGCATTGTCCCTTCGGAAAACTACCTCGATGATGCATTGGTGTTGAAGCCCTTCGGGGCAGGCACACCCTTGCGGAGAGGTAAGCTGGTTGCTGCTCGGATGTAAAGTCAAATGCTTTATAAAATCATTGTTCATTTAAAAAACAAAAATGAATTTGCAAAAATCTTTCTCGATGACGCATTGGCGTTTCCTTCGGGGAATGACTCCTTGCTGATGGGTAAGCAAAAATGAATTTTAAAAAATCTTCCTCGACGATGCATTGGCATTTCCTTCATGGAATGCCTCCTTGCTGAGGGGTAAGCACGTCGGCTTAGGCGTTGTGCGCCGGTTAATGGTTCTCCATTGGCTATGGCACTGTCCCTTCGTTAACCTTCCTTGATGATGCAATGGTGTTTCCTTCAGGGGATGCTTTCTTGTTGAGAGGTAAGCTCCTCGCCTATTTTAATGAGATGGGCGGGGAGCGCCAGTCGATGGATCTCAACCATTGGCTATGGCATTGTCCCTTCGGTAATATTCCTCCATGATGCATTGGTGTTCCTTTCGGGGGATGCCTCCTTGCTGAGAGGTAAGCTCGTCGCCTTGGTGGTGAGCGCCGGCTAATGGATATCCGTTGGCTATGGCACAATCCCGATGATGCATTGGTGTCCCCGCACGGAAAAGCGTAACTGGCTAATGGTCTTTGATTCCTAATGCCACGGTGCGTAGCCCAGGGGATGCCTCCTTGTTGAGGGAGAAGCTTGTTGCCTAGACGGCAAGCGCTGGTTGACGGTTATCCGTTGGCTATGGCACTGTCCCTTCGTTAACCTTCTAACTCCATGATGCATTGGTGTTCCTTTCGGGGGATGCCTCCTTGCTGAGAGGTAAGCTCGTCGCCTTGGTGGTGAGCGCCGGCTGATGGATATCCGTTTGCTATGGCACAATCCCGATGATGCATTGGTGTCCCCGCACGGAAAAGCGTAACTGGCTAATGGTCTTTGATTCCTAATGCCACGGTGCGTGTCACGTCCTCCATTTTCGACATAAAATATAAAGTGTTTCTCATACAAATACCTCACAATAAACCGTACGATGCCAAAATATCATTAACTTCCCATAAGCACACTCCAAGTCCAAGTGTTCAAAATATTACATCTTAGGCACGACGGCCCCGAATCAGATTAGACATCAACGGTCAAAGAGTTTAGAGTTTACAAAATATCCCATAGTCAATTGAGTTATCACATAAGTTACAAATACATCTTCAAAAGGAATTTACAAAGATGCCTAAGTAACTCTACAATGTTAGCTTTTCAAAACGTGTCCAACATCCAAGCACTCCAATCATGCTCGCTACTGCCCAAAGTTAGTACCTGAAAAGAAATAAGGCTTGAGCTACACTAGCCCAGTAGAAATGCTACGCAGACAATATATGCAAGAGAAATGCGAAAGTGATGATACAACATATACAAAGGGTAACCCAAGCAACTGACAATCGAAACGGTTCAACAATCCGACAAACAAGCCAAGAGATTTAGAATACACCTCAACCTTTAACCATTTCCATATCTCGGATATCCAAACCGTCTTGCATTACGTGTCATGAGCCGAAGCTCCTGCCGGGCTATTCATGGGACCCCGAAATCCCCTGCCAAGCACCCACCTTGTAGGTTAGGCCTTGAATAATCAATATGAGCATTAGCTCCTGCCAGGCAATTTATGGGACCCTGATATCCCCTGCCAAGCACCCACCCGTCGATGGGCCTTGAGTGATCACGCGTTGTGTCAACAAAGTTTCACGTGTCTCAAATTTCATAACGTCTCGTTCCATTTCATGTTCACACAATAATTAGGACAACTATCATCGAACGAAAAGATGGAAATGCCAAGAACGCACAAAGAGCTCAACCAGGGTGATCAACTATGATTAGGGGTGTTTTAGAAGCACCTAGAACGAGTTGAAAGTGATCGGGGGTCAAATCAATGGATTTCGGAACAAAATAGTGAATTCTGGAGATAAGCTCACTGTATCGATACGGCTAAAATCCGTATCGATACGGGTTGACTACGAATTTGTCCAGTTTGTTCCGTATCGATACGGATTAAAGACCGTATCGATACAGGAGGCTTTCGAGCAGTTTTTCTGTAGATTTCAAGCAGCTCAACCACAACAACGACAACAACAACTATAGACACGATTCAAGGCAAAGAAAACACTTCTAATACATGTATTGAGAGGTAGAATCCCTACCTCGAAGCCGAAGAACGAAACCCAAGAAGATACGAGTCCTAGCTCTCCGAAAACCTTGATTCGAACGGGATACGACTCCACCAAGCTCCAACCGGTGGGATACGGACCACAATACGCGTAGAGGTCGAAGGATTGAAGGTTATTTTGGTGGGTTTTTGAGTGATTTTGGTGGGAGAGCAAGAGAGAGAAAGGGAGACGTGAGGAGAGAGGGAGAGCCGGTGTGTGGTGTGGAGAGAAAATGATTCTCTACACCCTCACCCATCTATTTATACCCACTTTCTAACAAACTACACATTACACCCCTCCACAATCAATTCCATCGCTTTAACCCCGAATCACATAAAACCAATATTTCATTTCTTTTTCCAACAATCATGCATTTATAAAATGTTAACATTCGATAAAATAAACACGGGTCTCTACATTCTACCCTCCTTACAGAAATTTCGTCCTCGAAATTTTCATGCCAAAACAAGCTACTAATGCATCATGTATGTATGCAACAACCATAACTTTCACTATTATGCATCGATTCAATTATCATGACACTAAAAATTTAAACACTCACATTGGCTCATTCCGGAAATAGACGTGGATACTTCTCTCGAATTTCATCCTCTCTTTCCCACGTCGATTCCTCGCTACTTTGACTCCTCCACAAGACTCGCACTAGCGGTATCGTCTTACCCCTTAAAACTTGATCACGCAAATCTAAAATACGAATCGGTTCTTCCCCATAAGACGCGTCGGCTTCCAACTCAAGTTCGGACCATTCAAGCACATGCGACGAATCCGGTTCGTACTTTCTCAACATAGACACATGAAACACGTCATGGACACCCGATAGCTTCGGTGGCAAAGCCAAGCGATACGCAACCTCCCCAATTTTCTCGATAATGTCAAACGGCCCGATATAACGCGGCGATAGCTTCCCTTTCTTCCCAAAACGTGATAATCCCCTACGAGGCAATACCTTAAGGAATACGTGATCCCCTTCTTCAAAAGACAACGGGCGACTACGACGATCGGCATAACTCTTTTGCCTACTTTGCGTGGTCAACAATCTTTGGCGAATCACCTTAACTTGTTCGGTCGTTCTATCTTGAGCCTCTTTAAGGCGTTGTCGAATAGCTCTCATACTCTCGGAGGTCTCCGTGATCATATCCGGCCCCACTAGCGTAGCCTCTCCCAATTCGGTCCAACATACCGGCAATCGACACGGTCTTCCATATAAAGCCTCATACGGTGCCATCTCGATACTCGATTGATAGCTATTGTTGTACGCGAATTCTACCAATGGCAAATGATCCTCCCAACTACCCCGAAAATCCATCACGCAAGCCCGAAGCATATCTTCTAGAATCTGAATCGTTCTCTCAGATTGTCCATCGGTTTGAGGATGATAGGCGGTGCTAAACAAGAGATTGGTGCCTAAAGCAGTTTGCAAACTCTGCCAAAAACGCGCAGTAAACCTCGGATCACGATCGGATACAATGGATACGGGAATCCCGTGAAGTCAAATAATCTCCCGAATGTACAAACGACTCAAGGTTTCCACGGAATCGGTAACACGAATAGGCAAAAAGTGAGCAGTTTTGATCAAACGATCCACGATCACCCAAATAGCGTCATGTCCCTTTGGCGACCTCAGTAAACCCGTAACGAAATCCATGGTCACATTCTCCCATTTCCATTCGGCCACAGGCAATGGTTGTAACTCCCCTGCGGGTCGTTGATGTTCGGCTTTTACTTGTTGGCACGTAAGACACTTGGACACAAAAATCACAATGTCCCTCTTCATTCCGGACCACCAAAATTGCCTACGTAGATCATGATACAATTTCGTCCCTCCCGGGTGTACGGCTAATGGAGAATGATGAAACTCTCGCAAGATTTCTTCCCGACACGAAACGGGTACGAACAACTTCCCTTGATAACGCAAGCTTCTATCGGCGTGTATCATCCACCCCTCTTAAGCATTTCCACTAAGGAATCTAGCACGAAATTCCTCCGCTTCTTCATCGTGTTGTTGAGCTTCAATCACTCGAGTCGATAAAGTCGATTGCACAGTCAAATTACATAATGTTAATCCTTCCCGAACCTCCTCGAAATGTGAAGCACAAAAGCCCAAATCGTTTAACATCTTCCACTCAGAAACAACTAGACTCGCAAGGTGTGTGGGTTTTCTACTTAGTGCGTCCGCTACAACGTTAGCTTTCCCCGGGTGGTATTGCAACTCGAAGTCATAATCCTCCAAATGCTCCATCCAACGGCGTTGACGAAGGTTAAGCTCTTTTTGAGAAAACAAGTATTTCAAACTTTTATGGTCGGAAAAGACTTCAAATATCTCACCGTACAAATAATGGTGCCAACTCTTCAAAGCGAATACAACGGCTGCAAGCTCCAAATCGTGTGTCGGGTAATTTCGTTTGTGAGTTTTTAATTGCCGCGATCCATACGCTACCACTCGCTCCCTTTGCATCAGAACGCATCCTAACCCTTCCTTAGACGCATCACAATACACGGAGTAGCCAACTCCACGTTCGGGCACGATCAAAACCGGTGCGGTAGTCAATCTCTTCTTTAATTCTTCAAAAGCCGTCTCACATGAGTCACTCCAAACAAAACGAGTCCCCTTACGCGTCAATCGAGTCATCGGTGCCGCCAAACGAGAGAAATCAAGAACGAAATGACGGTAGTAACCGGCCAACCCCAGAAAGCTTCGAATCTCAAACACATTCTTCGGTCGCTGCCAATTCATGATAGACTCTATCTTTCCCGGATCAACAGACACGCCACCTTTCGATACCACATGACCCAAAAATTTGACTTCGGACATCCAAAACTCGCACTTACTAAGTTTGGCGTACAATTGGTGCTCTCTTAAGAGTTCTAGAACGATGGCAAGATGGGTTTGATGTTCCTCCTCCGTTGACGAATAGATAAGGATATCGTCGACGAATACGACCACAAAACGATCAAGATACGCACGAAAGATTCGATTCATTAAGTCCATGAAAGTAGCTGGAGCGTTCGTCAACCCAAAAGGCATAACAACGAATTCGTAATGGCCATAACGAGTACGAAACATGATTTTAGGAATATCTTCCCTCCGAACTCTCAACTGGTGATAACCTGACCTTAAATCAATTTTGGAGAAGCAAATGGCACCTCAAAGTTGATCAAACAAATCATCAATTCTCGGCATGGGATACTTGTTCTTAATGGTAACTCGGTTTAGTTTACGATAGTCGATACATAAGCGGAGTGAACCATCCTTCTTCTGTGCGAAAAGTGCCGGTGCTCCCCACGGCGACGTACTCGGACGAATAAACCCTAAGCTATCCCAGTTCTTGCAACTGAGTTTTCAACTCTCTCAATTCAGCGGGTGCGAAACGATACGGAGGTATGGAGATAGGTGCGGTACCGAGAAGTAACTCAATGGTGAACTCTATCTCTCTCTCGGGAGGCAGACCGGGTAACTCCTCCGGTAACACATCCGGAAAGTCGCAAACCACTAGGGGTAACTCCCCACGCACGGAGGCATCCTCATCTAACGTCAAACTAGCCAATAGTGAATAAATAGATTCTTGCTCTCGAGGCCCACACAGATATGGTTCCAACGGTTCTCGACGCTCCCCAAAGAATTCAAAACAAGGACCCTGAGGAGGACAAATACGCACCCTACGCTTGAAACAATCGATAGTAGCATGAAAAGTAGACAGCCAGTCCATTCCTAATATCAGATCAAACCCCGACATCCCCAGAACAATGAAATCGAATACAAAACGGCGGTCACGGATAATCAACTCACAATCTCGACAGATACGATCAAGCGGTGTCCTACCCCCTAGAGGTGTTTCAACGAACAAGGAAGGACTAAGGCTCTCCGTTTCCAATTCCAAAGCACACATAAATGATGCAGCAATGAATGAATGAGATGCTCCAGAATCAAAGAGAACTTTAGCAAAGGAGTTGAATAAAAGGAATGTACCCCTCACGACAGGAGTGTCTGGAGCCTGAGAAGTGGTGGATGGGATGGCAGGAGTGATGTTGTAGACTCGCCCTTGAGTACCCTGGCCCGTACTCTGAGCAGGCGCGGAAGAACTCGCCCCCTTATCAACCCCGGAACTCTGAGCCGACGAAGTCTGGCGGAAGTGAGGCTGCTGTTGCCTCTGAGTACCCCGAAATTGTTGGCCTACACTACGCCCCATTCCCGGCTGCTGCACGGATCCCAACTCACTATGTGCTCCCGAACCCTGAAGACAATTCCTCGCAAGATGATCCATCTTCCCACAAGTATAGCAAGCCTTCTCAAGATGTGGACATTGAGCACGCACGTGTCCCGGTTGATTGCACTTATAGCATACAGGTGGAGGCCTAGACAACGCACCCCGAGTCCCTGAAGATGGTGGCCTGAAGCCCGATGAGCTACCCTGCGGTGTCTGGGATGGTTCCCTCGGTCTTATCCGTCCTTGACTTCCAAAACTCCTCGACGACGAACTCACGCCCACATTTGATTGCCTCGGTTCCCAGATTCCCCTATTTCGTTGCGCCTCTTTCAAGATCTCGATACTCCTTGCGCATTCTATAACCTCAGAAAACTTCGTCCTACATTGGACTGCTACCATCCTCTTCACAGTGCTATGTAAACCCTTCTCAAACCGTCGGCACCTCCTTTCCTCCGTTGCCACTAACTCCGGAGCAAAACGAGACAATGATTGAAACTTCTGCACATACTCCGAAATGGTCATATTACCTTGCTCCAATTTTCTCAAATTGTTCCCTCAAGTTATCACGAGAAGTCTCAGGAAAGTACTGCTCCTCAAAGAGCGCTTCAAACTCAGCCCATGTCAAATCCTCCACATCCGGTTCGTTCACTTGAGCTGCGGTCCTTGCCGCCCTCCTAGCATCCTTCCTAATCTCTAGAACAGATTCCCACCACTCGCCGGCCTCACCAACTAGCTGGACGGCCACGATACCCACTCGAATGTTGTCCTCGGTAATGTTTAGAGCTCAAAAGAGCTTGCGAATCTGAGTCAACCAATGATCAGCTACCAAAGGGTTGGTACTAATCCCATCAAACACTGGAGGGTTCCTACGGCTGAACTCTCGCATTGCCACCATGGCTCGGTCCTCAACATTCTCTCTCGGAGCTTGATTCAAGAGATTTGCAGCCGTAAGTGCCGCAACGAGATCCCTAGCGAATTGAGTTTGATTCGGAGGCACACCTGCACCTCGACCGGCCCCAGCCCTCGGATTCCCACATGGGTTCTCCCCATGATGACTAACCTCATCCTCGAGAGGCGCCCCACGGCCACGGCCACGGCCTCGACCACCCCGATTTCCAACCCCGCCTCGTCTAACACGCGTCCTCGGAGGCATCTTACTACACAGATTTAAGAAGAAAAGACTATTAACCACAACGGTATAACTATGAGATCAAGGCCTCAACTTCCCAACACAGATAAACAACTCTACACCACTCTATGATAACGAAAGATACAATGCCACATGGTCACATGAGTGTTAGTCACACAAGCATGCACAAATTATGTCAAAGGGCGCGGCATTTTGAACCCATGAGGCGAAACGCCTCCCCACGGTCTCTAGGTGTTCTAAACCTATAGCTCTGATACCAAGTTGTCACGTCCTCCATTTTTGACATAAAATATAAAGTGTTTCTTATACAAATACCTCACAATAAACCATACGATGCCAAAATATCATTAACTTCCCATAAGCACACTCCAAGTCCAAGTGTTCAAAATATTACATCTTAGGCATGACGGCCCCGAATCAGATTAGACATCAACGGTCAAAGAGTTTAGAGTTTACAAAATATCCCATAGTCAATTGAGTTATCACATAAGTTACAAAAACATCTTCAAAAGGAATTTACAAAGATGCCTAAGTAACTCTACAATGTTAGCTTTTCAAAACGTGTCCAACATCCAAGCACTCCAATCATGCTCGCAACTGCCAAGAGTTAGTACTTGAAAAGAAATAAGGCTTGAGCTACATTGGTGTTCCTTCGTTGGCTATGGCACTATCCCTTCGTTAACCTTCCTTGATGATGCAATGGTGTTCCCTTCAGGGATGCTTTCTTGTTGAGAGGTAAGCTCCTCGCCTATTTTAATGAGATGGGCGGCGAGCGCCAGTCGATGGATCTCAACCATTGGCTATGGCATTGTCCCTTCGGTAATATTCCTCCATGATGCATTAATGTTCCTTTCGGGGGATGCCTCCTTGCTGAGAGGTAAGCTCGTCGCCTTGGTGGTGAGCGCCGGCTAATGGATATCCGTTGGCTATGGCACAATCCCGATGATGCATTGGTGTCCCCGCACGGAAAAGCGTAACTGGCTAATGGTCTTTGATTCCTAATGCCACGGTGCGTAGCCCAGGGGATGCCTCCTTGTTGAGGGAGAAGCTTGTTGCCTAGACGGCGAGCGCTGGTTGACGGTTATCCGTTGGCTATGGCACTGTCCCTTCGTTAACCTTCTAACTCCATGATGCATTGGTGTTCCTTTCGGGGGATGCCTCCTTGCTGAGAGGTAAGCTCGTCGCCTTGGTGGTGAGCGCCGGCTGATGGATATCCGTTGGCTATGGCACAATCCCGATGATGCATTGGTGTCCCTGCACGAAAAAGCGTAACTGGCTAATGGTCTTTGATTCCTAATGCCACGGTGCGTGTCACGTCCTCCATTTTCGACATAAAATATAAAGTGTTTCTCATACAAATACCTCACAATAAACCGTACGATGCCAAAATATCATTAACTTCCCATAAGCACACTCCAAGTCCAAGTGTTCAAAATATTACATCTTAGGCACGACGGCCCCGAATCAGATTAGACATCAACGGTCAAAGAGTTTAGAGTTTACAAAATATCCCATAGTCAATTGAGTTATCACATAAGTTACAAATACATCTTCAAAAGGAATTTACAAAGATGCCTAAGTAACTCTACAATGTTAGCTTTTCAAAACGTGTCCAACATCCAAGCACTCCAATCATGCTCGCTACTGCCCAGAGTTAGTACCTGAAAAGAAATAAGGCTTGAGCTACACTAGCCCAGTAGAAATGCTACGCAGACAATATATGCAAGAGAAATGCGAAAGTGATGATACAACATATACAAAGGGTAGACGAAAAATCATCACGTCTACATATGACTAGTAGTCGGTTGGGAGCTTCTCTCTCTAACCTAGAGAGAGAAAGCTCCCTCCGGTCTGCCACCACCATTTCCGGCGGGATCTCGCCGGTAACAACAGCAAGGAGGCCGAAGTAAGTGGCAGAAGGGAGAGAGAAAGCCCCCCTCCGGCCGTTCAACTCCATCTCCGATGGGGCAAGGGAGCCCCTCGCACGACAGGGGCTCTCCTCCACCGCCCTTCTACATCTCAGATCTGGAATCAAGCAAGCTCCAGCCGGCGGCCTTCCAACCGGCCAGTCCACAGCTGGCCTTCGATGGCCATTCAACTCACAGCCGGCTGTCCAGGCCAGGCCAGTACAGCAGCTTAGCCCCGTGGCTGAGTTGATCCAACCTCAACCCCGTCGTGCACCGGCGGGTACCTTTATTGGGATCTGCACCGGGCAGATCTGAAAGTCTATGGCTATTATTGGCCAATCACAGCCCGGGCGCGGCAGTCGCTGTGGTGGCCAGCTCATGCTCCGTCGTGGTGACCTGCCCGCCATGGAGACCATCATCAGCAGCCAGCCTCCTCTGGTCCAACAGCAGTGGCTTAACAGCCACTAGCCATCATCCTCCACCGCTCATCCTCACCGCACCGAAGGGGCTGCAGAGGGACAGCCATGGCTGCAGCTTTCATGGGTCGAGATGCTATGGGTCCGGTTCTGTCTACCAGTCCTCGCCGGAGAAGATGACCTTGCTGCTTCAATTTGTGCTCGAACAGTGGCACAGCAGCAGGGCTGAATCACCACTGAGCTCTACAAGTACAGTTACCCCAGCCGTGGCTCAACACCCGTGGATCAATACCCGTGGTTCAATAGCCGTCGGCCTTCTCCTCCAGCCCCAACCCCGCCTCCGGTGAGCTATCAATCCAAATTCAACCCGTCGCCGGTGATGGCTCTTTTCAGCCAGGCATCCGGCCAAGGAACCTCCAACCGCCGTGGCTCACAGCCGTCGTGGATCTACAGCCACTTTGCTCGGGCAATCAAAGCCTCTACGGCCAAATCTACCAAGACGCCCGTCGGCCTTCATCCGCCGTGGCTCAATAGCCATGGCTCATTCACAATCGTGGGAGGGTGATTCACCCCCTCCGGTGGCCATCAACATCAAGCCATTCAGCTAGCCTGGCGTGGCCAGCCTAGCGCCCTACCAGCCCCTTCCAGCCAGCCAGCCAGCCTGGGCAGGCCATCCTTGAATGGCTCGGGCGGGGGGCAGCCGTGGCTGTCAATGCTTGTTTTGCTCGGGCGGAGGCTAGGCAGCAGCTTATGCCCGGGCAACTCGAGTCAATCTCCGTCGAGCAGCAGCTAGCCCGGGCAAGCAGCAAGCCCGGGCCAAGCAGCAGGCAGCAGCAGGCGGCAGCAGCTCCCGGTAGCAGCAGCGGGCAGCGGCAGCAGCCACCCGATGGGAGGCCAGCCCGGGCAGGTAAGCCGACAGGATGGCCCGGGCAGTGGGGAAGTTTTATGTTTGTCAAGCAATGCACTGTTCATTGCATTTATCTATCTTCTGTCATGTTGTTGCTGGACTTATGGGCCAGTTTACTGTTAGACTCTGCGATCCCCGATAGGCGGTCATCTGTTGGACTAAAATCGGGGGTCTGGCTCTTCGTCGAGCCATTATATCCCTTGAGCCTGCGTTTTTAGCCCTGAGGTGTTGCGTAGTATTCTTGTGGTTGTGGCTATTTTGAGTAGATTAGATTCTGTTCTAGTTAAGGGGTAGTCTCGCAGTAGCAGCAACTGTGGATATCGATGATTAGATTATGATTGGAGTCTGATTGAGCAAGGTAGTTGCCGAAGATATCATTGACTAGATTGGTGGATTCTCATTGATCGAAAGGGGTAGCTTTGCAGTCTATTTCTGACTAGATTTGTGGTTTGCACTGATCGAAAGGAGCAGCTTGGTCCACTTGAGGTTCGAGTGACTACTTTTGGTGGCCTATCGTTCTGTTCTGCTTTTAGTCGTTAGCGAGCCTAGGGGATTTGGGCGAGGTTGTAGTAGTCTGGTTGGATTGGGCGTGGTGTGCAGGGTGCTTAGCAGGGCAGCCCTGTCGGATGCAGACATCGCCAGGACGAGCCTCTCTCAGTCTGAGTCCCTCTGTAGTAGTTGACTTCTGTTGAGTGGGTATTATGCTAGCTTTGGGGTGAAGGAAGACATGGCGCTTGGATTTCTTAGTCCAGCCTACGAGGAGGAGGATCTCTCCTCATCGCTGGTTATCATGTGGTCATCATTGACCATGACTATCTACCTTATTTACTTTATTTCCTAATCTGGCGGGTTGTGCCAGTACGTACTTCATTTTTCACCTCATTTATTTCATGGTTCTATTCAGATCCATTTGTATTTCATATGTCACTTTATCTCACTCTCCATGCGGGTTGTGCATGGTTACCGTACTTTTTTCAATCTTGTTTTTTCTTTTTCTTTTCCTCCTGGGGTATGCCCCTTGTAAGCTGTACATTCGCTTAACCTTTTTTAATTTCAAGCTAATTTACCCAAAAAAAAAAACATATACAAAGGGTAACCCAAGCAACTGACAATCGAAACGGTTCAACAATCCGACAAACAAGCCAAGTGATTTAGAATACACCTCAACCTTTAACCATTTCCATATCTCGGATATCCAAACCATCTCGCGTTACGTGTCATTAGCCGAAGCTCCTGCCGGGCTATTCATGGGACCCCGAAATCCCCTGCCAAGCACCCACCTTGTAGGTTAGGCCTTGAATAATCAATATGAGCATTAGCTCCTGCCAGGCTATTTATGGGACCCTGATATCCCCTGCCAAGCACCCACCCGTCGATGGGCCTTGAGTGATCACGCGTTGTGTCAACAAAGTTTCACGTGTCTCAAATTTCATAACGTCTCGTTCCATTTCATGTTCACACAATAATTAGGACAACTATCATCGAACGAAAAGATGGAAATGCCAAGAACGCACAAAGAGCTCAACCAGGGTGATCAACTATGATTAGGGGTGTTTTAGAAGCACCTAGAACGAGTTGAAAGTGATCGGGGGTCAAATCAATGGATTTCGGAACAAAATAGTGAATTCTGGAGATAAGCTCACTGTATCGATACGGCTAAAATCCGTATCGATACGGGTTGACTACGAATTTGTCCAGTTTGTTCCGTATCGATACGGATTAAGGACCGTATCGATACGGGAGGCTTTCGAGCAGTTTTTCTGCAGATTTCAAGCAGCTCAACCACAACAACGACAACAACAACTATAGACACGATTCAAGGCAAAGAAAACACTTCTAATACATGTATTGAGAGGTAGAATCCCTACCTCAAAGCCGAAGAACGAAACCCAAGAAGATACGAGCCCTAGCTCTTCGAAAACCTTGATTCGAACGGGATACGACTCCATCGAGCTCCAACCGGTGGGATACGGACCACAATACGCGTAGAGGTCGAAGGATTGAAGGTTATTTTGGTGGGTTTTTGAGTGATTTTGGTGGGAGAGCAAGAGAGAGAAAGGGAGACGTGAGGAGAGAGAGAGCCGGTGTGTGGTGTGGAGAGAAAATGATTCTCTACACCCTCACCCATCTATTTATACCCACTTTCTAACAAACTACACATTACACCCCTCCACAATCAATTCCATCGCTTTAACCCCGAATCACATAAAACCAATATTTCATTTCTTTTTCCAACAATCATGCATTTATAAAATGTTAAAATTCGATAAAATAAACACGAGTCTCTACAGTGCGTAGCCCAGGGGATGCCTCCTGGTGGAGGGAGAAGCTTGTCGCCTAGGTGGCGAGCGCCGATCGACGGTTCTCTGTTGGCTATGGCACTGTCCCTTCGAAAAACTACCTTGATGATGCATTGGTGTTGAAGCCCTTCAAGGCAGGCACACCCTTGCAGAGAGGTAAGCTAGTTGATGCTCGGACGTGAAGTCAAATGCTTTATAAAATTGTTGTTCATTTAAAAAACAAAAATGAATTTGCAAAAATCTTTATCGATGATGCATTGGCGTTTCCTTCGGGGAATGACTCCTTGCTGATGGGTAAGCGAAAATGAATTTTAAAAAATCTTCCTCGACGATGCATTGGCATTTCCTACATGGAATGCCTCCTTGCGGAGGGGTAAGCACGTCGTCTTAGGCGTTGTGCGCCGGTTCATGGTTTTTCGTTGGCCATGGAACTGTCCCTTTGTTAACCTTCCTTGATGATGCATTGGTGTTCCCTTCGGGGGATGCCTTCTTGTTGAGAGGTAAGCTCCTCGCCTATTTCAATGAGATGGGCGGCGAGCGCCAGTCAGTGGATCTGTCCATTGGCTATGGCATTGTCCATTCGGTAATCTTCCTCCAAGATGCATTGGTTTTCCTTTCGGGGGATGCCACCTTGTTGAGAGGTAAGCTCGTCACCTTGGTGATGAGCGCCGGCTAATGGATATCCGTTGGCTATGGCACAATCCCGATGATGCATTGGTGTCCCCGCACGGAAAAGCGTAACTGGCTAATGGTCTTTTATTCCTAATGCCACGTTGCGTAGCCCAGGGGATGCCTCCTTGATGAGGGAGAAGCTTGTCGCCTAGACGGCGAGCGCCGGTTGATGGTTGTCCGTTGGCTATGGCACTGTCCCTTCGTTAACCTTCTTCCTCCATGATGTATTGGTGTTCCTTTCGGGGGATGCCTCCTTGCTGAGAAGTAAGCTCGTCGCCTTGGTGGTGAGCGCCAGCTGATGGATATCCGTTGGCTATGGCACAATCTCGAAGATGCATTGGTGTCCTCGCACGAAAAAGCGTAACTGGCTAATGGTCTTTGATTCCTAATGCCATGGTGCGTAGCCCAGGGGATGCCTCCTTGTGGAGGGAGAATCTTGTCGCCTAGGTGGCAAGCGCTGGTCAACGGTTCATTGTTGGCTATGGCATTGTCCCTTCGGAAAACTACCTCGATGATGCATTGGTGTTGAAGCCTTTGGGGCGGGCACACCCTTGTCGAGAGGTAAGCTAGTCGCTGCTTGGACCGTGAAGTCAAATGCTTTATAAAATCATTGTTCATTTAAAAAACAAAAATGAATTTGCAAAAATCTTTCTCGATGATGCATTGGCATTTCCTTCGGGGAATGACTCCTTGCGGATGGGTAAGCCAAAATGAATTTTAAAAAATCTTCCTCGACGATGCATTGGCATGTCCTTCATGGAATGCCTCCTTGCTGAGGGGTAAGCATGTCGTCTTTTAGGCGTTGTGCGCCGGTTGATGGTTCTCCGTTGGCTATGGCACTGTCCCTTCGTTAACCTTCCTTGATGATGCATTGGTGTTCCCTTCGGGGGATGCCTTCTTGTTGAGAGGTAAGCTCATCGCCTATTTCATTGAGATGGGCGGCGAGCGCCAGCCAATGGATCTCATCCATTGGCTATGGCATTGTCCCTTCGGTAATCTCGTTGCTGCTTGGAAATTCTTCCTCGATGACGCATTGGTCTTTCCCTTAGGGGAATGCCTCCTTGCTGAGGGGTAAGCACGTCGTCTAGGTGTTGTGCGCCAGTCGTTGGAACTCCTTCGGCTGTGGTCCTGGCCCTGTCCCTTCGAAAAACTACCTCGATGATGCATTGGTGACGAAACCCTTCGGGGCAGGCCCCCCCTTGCGGAGAGGTAATCTTGTTGCTGCTCGAAAATTCTTCCCCGATGACGCATTGGTCTTTCCCTTAGGGGAATGCCTCTTTGCTAAGGGGTAAGCACGTCGTCTTAGGCATCGTGTGCTGGTCGGTGGATCTCTATTGGCTATGGCACTGTCCCGTCGAAAAATTTTCCCGATGATGCATTGGTGTGAAAACCCTTCGAGGCAGGCCCACCCTTGCGGAGAAGTAATCTTGTTGCTGCTCGAAAATTCTTCCTCGATGACGCTTTGGTCTTTCCCTTAGGTGAATGCCTCCTTGCTGAGGGGTAAGCACGTCGGCTTAGGCGTCGTGCGCCGGTCGGTGGATCTCCATTGGCTATGGCACTGTCCCTTCAGAAAACTTCCTCGATGATATGCATGCGCCCGCCGCCCGTTTTTCGACCAGCAGTAGGGCCCATTTGGCCCCCAAAGGCACATGTCTTTGGCATTAGCCTGTGCGATGGATGCGTCGTGCAGGCCGCCATGAAGTACAATTCCTATCGAGCGGCGGGTAGAATCCTTTGCAGACGACTTAAATACGCGACGGGGTATTGTAAGTGGCATAGTGGCCTTGCTGCCACGATCCACTGAGATTCAGCCCTGCGTCGCTCCGGTTCGTCCCTCCCCTCCGCCCTTATCTTCATTTTCCAAGAGTAAGGAAGAGGTTGGACGGAGAAAAGTGGAGGGCATTGGATATTGGACCATTGAAAAGCTACTCCAGGTCCTTAGAACCCGCGTTCCTCTATTACTATGTCTTTGTGCTACGTCGTTCGGCTTCAACGCCTTCATGCAGTAGCAAAGCATGACGGGAAGTACACTTGAAACGGCACGTGCTTGTCAACGGGCACGGCAAGCCGCACTACATGAGCATGAAGAAGGTAAGTAGGCAATGCCGGCCATGACTTGGGCGAAAGCCAAGGCCCAACATGAAAAACCATGGCTTTTTAGATGGGTAGCAAGGCAAAAGCAGTTGAATTGGCATGGCACGACTTTATGCTCAAAAAAAAGACCAAAAAAGCCAAGGCATGGCAAGCCGATAGCTTTGTCACCAGGCTAGGCAAGGCATTGCCAACGGCAAAGCCATTAAGGCAAATGCATGGCAAGCCGATTGCCTATCACCGGGAAAGGCAATGCATTGCTCACGGCATGCCAAGAACAAGGGTGGCCAAGGCATGACTCACAGCATGCCAAAACAAGGGGTGGCCAAGGCATGGCAAGCCGATTGCTTGTCACCGGGCAAGGAATGCATTGCTCACGGCATGCCAAGACCAAGGGTGGCCAAGGCATGACTCACGGCATTCCAAAACAAGGGGTGGCCAAGGCATGGCAAGCCGATTGCATGTTAGCGGGCAAGGCAATGCATTGCCCATGGCATGCCAAAACAAGGGGTGGCCAAGGCATGGCAAGCCGATTGCTTGACACCGGGCAAGGCAATGCATTGCTCACGCCATGCCAAAACATGGGGTGGCCAAGGCATGGCAAGCCGATTGCTTGACACCGGGCAAGGCAATGCATTGCTCACGCCATGCCAAAATAAGGGGTGGCCAAGGCATGGCAATCCGATTGCTTGTCAGCGGGCAAGGCAATGCATTGCTCACGGCATGCCAAAACAAGGGGTGGCAAAGGCATGGCAAGCCGATTGTTTGTCACCGGGCAAGGCAATGCATTGCTCACGGCATGCCAAGACCAAGGGTGGCCAAGGCATGACTCACGGCATGCCAAAACAAGGGGAGGCCAAGGCATGGCAAGCCGTTTGCTTATGTCACCGGGTAAGGCAATGCGTTGGTCATGGCATGCCAAGACCAAGGGTGGCCAAGGCATGACTCACGGCATGCCAAAACAAGGGGTGGCCAAGGCATGGCAAGCCGATTGCTTGTCACCGGGCAAGGCAATGCATTGCTCACGGCATGCCAAGACCAAGGGTAGCCAAGGCATGACTCACAGCTAAAAAGTTGCTGGGTGCCTAGTCGTCGGGTAACGCTCGGTATCGTCAACCAAGTTGCTGGGTAAGGGCTAAAAATTTGCTTAGTACGGGCTAAAAAGTAGCTTGTCAACGGGCAAATCAATGCAATCATCAATATGATCTTGGCAAACTCTCCAAAAACTCTTGTTTAGTCACCATCTTGTGGGATTTTCGCAATGTTAGTTTTCTATCTTTTTATATTTTTATTTTTACATGTTTTTAAGTTTTAATTTAAATATTTTGTATTGTAGATGCCTCATTTTTCAACCCAATATAGTTACATAATTATTGTGTAGCTTGTTTATAATTTTTCGTGATTTTTTCATACTTTTTTTTGTATTTTTTTGAATATTTTGGTGTTTTTTTAATATTTATATATTTATTTTTTGTTTAATTAATATAAAATTATTCTTTTGGCAAAAAATTCTGAATTTTTTTGTGGAGTTGCTCCATATTTTTGTGAAGATGTTTCAATTCAAAGTTAATGAAAAAAAGATGTGATGCGCAAAAAAAAGCCCATTATGATTGTTCGGACATTGTGATGTTCCTTCCTGCCACAAGAGCAAAGGCTAATTTTGCTACTATAGGGGGGGTGGTCTCCCTCCCTTGGGGAAGCCTTGGCCACCCGACGCAGGGTGCCATGGCACGTTGCTATCGAGACCCCTCGGGCAATTCTAGGCCTTTTGGCCTCAGTTACTCGTTGAAACATGACCCGTCGGTAATGCTCAGAAAAAGGACCGAAATGCCCCTGAAACAAAATGCTATTTTAAGCCGTCCCGCAAGGCAAAGCACGGCTCTATCGGGCAAAGCAAGACTCTATCGGGCAATTCTTGGCCGGTTGGCCTTTGATACCCCTGGAATCACATCCCGTCGGTAATGCTCGGAAAGAACAACGAAAGGCCCTTGAAACCGCATGCTACTATAACTGGTTTTGGCAAGACGAAACTAGATTTTCTTTGCCGTTTGGGCTAGGCTGTGCCAATCGTTATCGTCCACCGCCTAGCTGTCCAAGTGTTTCCATGTGTCTCTAATGCCATAGTGCCATAGTGCCACCCCGTGATGCGCCCGCTCGATTGGGTTTTTGATATAGCATGTTTAGAATTTTTTTTCTAAATAATCTTATATCAAAGACCCACGCGCGCGCGCGCGGCACGGCACAACACTTAGGCACTTTGGAACTTGGACACTTGGAAACACTTGGGAAACACTTGGGCGTATGCCAAGACGATGATCTAGACAAGGCATCGGGAATCATTTTTGATGGTAGGAAAAAACAATTGACTATTCTAGCCAAGGCGTGGAAAGCTGGCTCACCGGGCAAAAGCCAAGGCAAGGAATTACCAGGTTTCTTGGAAATGGCTAAAAAGTTGCTGGGTATTGTTAGACAACCAAGTTGCCAGGTAGCGGCTAAAAAGTTTCTGGGTAACGGCAACCAAGCTGTCGGGTAACATTGGGTGTCGACTAAAAAGTTGCTTGACACCGGGCAAGGCAATGCATTTCTCACGGCATGCCAAGACCAAGGGTGGCCAAGGCATGACTCACGGCATGCCAAAACAAGGGGTGGCCAAGGCATGGCAAGCCGATTGCTTGTCACCGGGCAAGGCAATGCATTGCTCACGGCATGCCAAGACCAAGGGGGGCCAAGGCATGACTCACGGCATGCCGGAACAAGGGGTGGCCGAGGCATGGCAAGCCGATTGCTTGTCACCGAGCAAGGCAATGCATTGCTCACGGCATGCCAAGACCAAGGGGGGCAAATGCATGACTCAAGGCATGCCAAAACAAGGGGTGGCCAAGGCATGGCAAGCCGATTGCATGTCACCGGGCAAGGCAATGCATTGCTCACGGCATGCCAAAACAAGGGGTGGCCAAGGCATGGCAAGCCGATTGCTTGTCACCGGGCAAGGCAATGCATTTCTCACGGCATGCCAAGACCAAGGGTGGCCAAGGCATGACTCACGGCATGCCAAAACAAGGGGACGCCAAGGCATGGCAAGCCGATTGCTTGTCACCGGGCAAGGCAATGCATTGCTCACGGCATGCCAAGACCAAGGGTAGCCAAGGCATGACTCACTGCATGCCAAAACAAGGGGTGGCCAAGGCATGGCAAGCATGCTCACGGCATGCCAAGACCAAGGGTAGCCAAGGCATGACTCATGACATGCCAAAACAAGGGGTGGCCAAGGCATGGCAAGCCGATTGCTTGTCACCGGGCAAGGCAATGCACTGCTCACGGCATGCCAAAACAAGGGGTGGCCAAGGCATGGCAAGCCGATTGCTTGTCACCGGGCATGGCAATGCATTGCTCATGGCATGCCAAGACCAAGGATGGCCAAGGCATGGCAAGTAAGTTGCTGGGTGCCTAGTCGGCGGGTAACGCTCGATATCGGCAACCAAGTTGCTGGGTAACGGCTAAAAATTTGCTTAGTATGGCTAAAAAGTAGCTTGTCATCGGGTAAATCAATGCAAGCATCAATATGATCTTGGCAAAACTCTCCAAAAACTCTTGTTTAGTCACCATCTTGTGGGATTTTCGCAATGTTAGTTTTCTATCTTTTTATATTTTTATTTTTACACATTTTTAAGTTTTAATTTAAATTTTGTATTGTAGATGCCTCATTTTTCAACCCAATATAGTTACATAATTATTGTGTAGCTTGTTTATAATTTTTCTTGATTTTTTCATACATTTTTTGTATTTTTTTGAATATTTTGGTATTTTTTATAATGTTTATATATTTATTTTTTGTTTAATTAATATAAAATTATTCTTTTAGCCAAAAATTCTGATTTTTTTGTGGAGTTGCTCCATATTTTTGTGAAGAGGTTCCAATTCAAAGTTCATGAAAAAAAGTTGTGATGCGCGAAAAAAAGCCCATTATGACTGTTCGGACATTGTGATGTTCCTTCCTGCCACAAGGGCAAAGGCTAATTTTGCTACTATAGGGGGGGTGGTCTCCCTCCCTTGGGGTAGCCATGGCCACCCGACGCAGGGTGCCATGGCACGTTGCTATCGAGACCCCTCGGGCAATTCTTGGCCTTTTGGCCTTGGTTGCTCGTTGAAACACGACCCGTCGGTAATGCTCGGAAAAAGACCGAAATGCCCCTGAAACGAAATGCTATTGTAAGTCATCCCGCAAGGCAAAGCACAGCTCAATCAGGCAAAGCAAGACTCTATCGGGCAATTCTTGGCCGTTTGGCCTCTGATAGCCATGGAATTACATCTCGTCGGTAATGCTTGGAAAAAAGACCGAAATAACCCGAGGTGAATTGTTATTTGTAGCGGTCCAGCTAGGCAATGCACGATTCTTTCGGGCAAAGAAACACTCCGTCGGGCAATTGTTGGCCGTTTAGCCTCAGAAACACGTGAAAAGATAACCCGTCGCTAACGCTAGAAAAAATTGCCCGCGTCATGGCATGCCCTATCCAATACAGGGCAAGGCAAAGCAAAGCACGACTCTATCAGGGCAGAAACAAGAATTCTATGGCCGTTTGGTCTCAAATGCTCGTGCTTTCACGTCCCGTCGGTAATGCTTGCAGACTCACATCCTCCGTGAGGCATTGGTGTTCCCATCGGGGGATGCCTCCTTGCTGAGAGGTAAGCTCATCGCCCAGGTGATGAGCGCCGGCCGACGGATCTCTGTTGGCTATGGTACCTTCTCGATGATGCATTGGCATCCCCGCATGTCAAAACGTACCTGGCTAATGGTCTTTGATTCCTAATGCCAGGGCGTGTAGCCCCAGGGATGCCTCCTTATTGAGGGGTCAGCTTGTCGCCTAGGCGATGAGCGCCGGCTGATGGTTCTCCGTCGGCTATGGCACCATCCCGATGATGCATTGGTGTCCCCGCATGGAAAAGCGTAACTGGCTAATGGCCTTAGATTCTTAATGCCATGGTGCGTATCCCAGGGGATGCCTCCTTATTGAGGGAGAAGCTTGTCGCCTAGACGGCGAGCGCTGGTTGACGGTTATCCGTTGGCTATGGCACTGTCCCTTCGTTAACCTTCTTCCTCCACGATGCATTGGTGTTCCTTTCGGGGGATGCCTCCTTGCTGAGAGGTAAGCTCGTCGCCTTGGTGGTGAGCACCGGCCGATGGATATCCGTTGGCTATGGCACAATCCCGATGATGCATTGGTGTCCCCGCACGGAAAAGCGTAACTGGCTAATGGTCTTTGATTCCTAATGCCACGTTGCGTAGCCTTGGGGATGCCTCCTTGGGAGAAGCTTGTCGCCTAGGTGGCGAGCGCCGGTCGACGGTTCTCAGTTGGCTATGGCATTGTCCCTTGGGAAAACTACCTCGATGATGCATTGGTGTTGAAGCCCTTCCGGGTAGGCACAGCCTTGCGGAGAGGTAAGCTAGTTGCTGCTCGGACGTGAAGTCAAATGCTTTATAAAATCATTGTTCATTTAAAAAACAAAAATGAATTTGCAAAAATATTTCTCGATGACGTATTGGCGTTTCCTTCGGGGAATGACTCCTTGCTGATGGGTAAGCAAAAATGAATTTTAAAAAATCTTCCTCGATGATGCATTGGCATTTCCATCATAGAATGCCTCCTTGCGGAGGGGTAAGCACGTAGTCTTAGGCGTTGTGCGCCGGTTAATGGTTCTCCAATGGCTATGGCACTGTCCCTTCGTTAACCTTTCTTGATGATGCAATGGTGTTCCTTTCAGGGGATGCTTTCTTGTTGAGAGGTAAGCTCCTCGCCTATTTCAATGAGATGGGCGGCGAGCGCCAGTCGATGGATCTCAACCATTGGCTATGGCATTATCCCTCCGGTTATATTCCTCCATGATGCATTGGTGTTCCTTTCGGGGGATGCCTCCTTGCTGAGAGGTTAGCTCGTCGACTTGGTGGTGAGCGCCGGCTAATGGATATCCGTTGGCTATGGCACAATCCCGATGATGCATTGGTGTCCATGCACAGAAAAGCGTAACTGGCTAATGGTCTTTGATTCCTAATGCCACGGTGCGTAGCCCAGGGGATGCCTCCTTGTTGAGGGAGAAGCTTGTTGCCTAGACGGCGAGCGCCGGTTGACGGTTATCCGTTGGCAATGGCACTGTCTCTTCGTTAACCTTTTATCTCCATGATGCATTGGTGTTCCTTTCGGGGGATGCCTACTTGCTGAGAGGTAAGCTCGTCGCATTGGTGGTGAGCGCCGGCTGATGGATATCCATTGGCTATGGCACAATACCGATGATACATTGGTGTCCCCGCACGGAAAAGCGTAACTGGCTAATGGTCTTTGATTCCTAATGCCTCGGTGCGTATCCCAGGGGATGCCTCCTTGTGGAGGGAGAAGCTTGTCGCCTAGGTGGCGAGCGCCGATTGACGGTTCTCTGTTGGCTATGGCACTGTCCCTTCGGAAAACTACCTTGATGATGCATTGGTGTTGAAGCCCTTCAAGGCAGGCACACCCTTGCGGAGAGGTAAGCTAGTTGCTGCTCGGACGTGAAGTCAAATGCTTTATAAAATCGTTGTTCATTTAAAAACCAAAAATGAATTTGCAAAAATCTTTCTCGATGATGCATTGGCATTTCCTTCGGGGAATGACTCCTTGCTGATGGGTAAGCGAAAATGAATTTTAAAAAATCTTCCTCGACGATGCATTGGCATTTCCTTCATGGAATGCCTCCTTGCGGAGGGGTAAGCACGTCGTCTTAGGCGTTGTGCGCGGTTGATGGTTATCCGTTGGCCATGGCACTGTCCCTTTGTTAACCTTCCTTGATGATGCATTGGTGTTCCCTTCGGGGGATGCCTTCTTGTTGAGAGGTAAGCTCCTCGCCTATTTCAATGAGATGGGCGGCGAGCGCCAGTCAGTGGATCTCATCCATTGGCTATGGCATTGTCCGTTCGGTAATCTTCCTCCATGATGCATTGGTTTTCCTTTCGGGGGATGTCTCCTTGCTGAGAGGTAAGCTCGTCGCCTTGGTGATGAGCGCCGGCTGATGGATATCTGTTGGCTATGGCACAATTCCGATGATGCATTGGTGTCCCCGCACGGAAAAGCATAACTGTCTAATGGTCTTTGATTCCTAATGCCACGTTGCGTAGCCCAGGGGATGCCTCGTTGTTGAGGGAGAAGCTTGTCGCCTAGACGGCGAGCGCCGGTTGATGGTTGTCCGTTGGCAATGGCACTATCCCTTCGTTAACCTTCTTCCTCCATGATGCATTGGTGTTCCTTTCGGGGGATGCCTCCTTGCTGAGAGGTAAACTCGTCGCCTTGGTGGTGAGCTCCGGCTGATGGATATCCGTTGGCTATGGCACAATCCCAAAGATGCATTGGTGTCCCAGCACGGAAAAGCGTAACTGGCTAATGGTCTTTGATTCCTAATGCCACGGTGCGTAGCCCAGGGGATGCCTCCTGGTGGATGGAGAATCTTGTCGCCTAGGTGGCGAGCGTCGGTCGATGGTTCACTGTTGGCTATGTCATGTCCCTTCGGAAAACTACCTCGATGATGCATTGGTGTTGAAGCCTTTGGGGCGGGCACACCCTTGTCGAGAGGTAAGCTAGTCGCTGCTCGGACCGTGAAGTTAAAATGCTTTATAAAATCATTGTTCATTTTAAAAATAAAAATGAATTTGCAAAAATCTTTCACGATGATGCAATGGCGTTTCCTTCGGGGAATGAATCCTTGTGGATGGGTAAGCCAAAATGAATTTTAAAAAATCTTCCTCGACGATGCATTAGCATGTCCTTCATGGAATGCCTCCTTGCTGAGGGGTAAGCATGTCGTCTTTTAGGCGTTGTGCGCCGGTTGATTGTTCTCCGTTGGCTATGGCACTGTCCCTTCGTTAACCTTCCTTGATGATGCATTGGTGTTCCCTTCGGGGGATGCCTTCTTGTTGAGAGGTAAGCTCATCGTCTATTTCAATGAGATGGGTGGGGAGCGCCAGTCGATGGATCTCATCCATTGGCTATGGCACTGTCCCTTCGGTAATCTTCCCCGATGACGCATTGGTGTTCCTTTCGGGGGATGCCTCCTTGCTGAGGGGTCAGCTTGTCGCCTAGGCGATGAATGGTTCTCTGTCGGCTATGGCACCATCCCGATGATGCATTGGTGTCCCCGCACGGAAAAGTGTAACTGGCTAATGGTCTTTGATTCCTAATGCCATGTTGCGCAGCCCAGGTCGCCATGACGGCGAGCGCCGGTTGATGGTTATCCGTTGGCTATGGCACTGTCCCTTCGTTTTTAAACTTCTTCCTCGATGATGCATTGGTGTTCCTTTCGGGGGATGCCTTAAGCTCGTCGCCTTGGTGGTGAGGGCCGGTCGATGGATATCCGTTGGCTATGGCACAATCCCGATGATGCATTGGTGTCCCCGTACGGAAAAG
>CM030791.1:28620000-28622500 GCA_018127125.1 Rhododendron griersonianum | reverse complement strand
ATTCAAAATTCATGAAAAAAAGTTGTGATGCGCAAAAAAAAGCCCATTATGATTGTTCGGACATTGTGATGTTCCTTCCTGCCACAAGGGCAAAGGCTAATTTTGCTACTATAGGGGGGGGGGGGGTGTCTCCCTCCCTTAGGGAAGCCATGGCCACCCGACACCGGGTGCCATGGAACGTTGCTATCGAGACCCCTCGGGCAATTCTTGGCCTTTTGGCCTTGGTTGATCGTTGAAATACCACCCGTCGGTAATGCTCGGAAAAAAGACCAAAATGCCCCTGAAATGAAATGCTATTGTAAGCCATCCCGCAAGGCAAAGCACAGCTCTATCGGGCAAAGCAAGACTCTATCGGACAATTCTTGGCCGTTTGGCCTCTGTTAGCCATGGAATCACATCTCGTCGGTAATGCTCGGAAAAAAGACCGAAATACCCCGAGGTAAAATGTTATTTGTAGCGGTCCAGCTAGGCAATGCACGATTCTATCAGGCAAAGAAACACTCCGTCGGGCAATTGTTGGCCATTTAGCCTCGGAAACACGTGAAAAGATAACCCGTCGCTAACGCTAGAAAAAATTGCCCGCGTAATGGCATGCCCTATCCAATACAGGGCAAGGCAAAGCAAAGCACGACTCTATCGGGCAGAAATAAGAATTCCATGGCCGTTTGGTCTCAAATGCTCGTGCTTTCACGTCCCGTCGGTAATGCTTGCAGACTCACATCCTCCGTGATGCATTGGTGTTCCCATCAGGGGATACCTCCTTGCTGAGAGGTAAGCTCGTCGCCCAGGTGATGAGCGTCGGCCGATGGATCTCTGTTGGCTATGGCACCTTCCCGATGATGCATTGGCATCCCCGCATGTCAAAACGTACCTGGCTAATGGGGTTCTCTGTCGGTTATGGCACCATCCCGATGATGCATTGGTGTGAAAACCCTTGGCTAATGGTCTTTGATTCCGAATGCCACGTTGATGACGGCGAGCGCCGGTTGACGTTTATCCGTTGGCTATGGCACTGTCCCCTTCGTTAACCTTCTTCCTCCATGATGCATTGGTGTTCCTTTTGGGGGATGGCGCCTGCCGATGGATATCCGTTGGCTATGGCACAATCCCGATGATGCATTAGTGTCCCCGCATGGAAAAGCGTAATCGCTAATGGTCTTTGATTCCTTGGAGAAGCTTGTCGCCTAGGTTGCGAGCTGGCTATGGCATTGTCCCTTCGGTCTGCTCGGACGTGAAGTCAAATGCTTTATAAAATCATTGTTCAATTAAAAACAAAAATGAATTTGCAAAAATCTTTTTCGATGATGCATTGGCGTTCCTCGGGGATGGGTAAGCATCTTCCTTACATTGGGGGGTTAATGGCACTTTGTCCCTTCGTTAACCTTCCATGATGCATTGGTGTTCCCGGGATGCCTCTTGTTTAAGCTCCTCGCCATTTCAATGAGATTCGATGGCATTAGCTATGGCATCGGTAATATTCCTCCATGATGCATTGGTTTTCCTTTCGGGGGATGGACGGTTGACGGTTATCCGTTGGCTATTGCACCATCCCGATGATGCATTGGTGTCCCCGCACAGAAAAGAGTAACTGGCTAATGGTCTATAAATCAAAATGCCACGTAGCACAGCCTCCTTGTTGAGGGAGAAGCTTGTCGCCATGACGGCGAGCGCCGGTTGACGGTTATCCGTTGGCTATGGCACTGTCCCTTCGTTAACCTTCTTCCTCCATGATGCATTGGTGTTCCTTTCGGGGGATGCCTCCTTGCTGAGAGGTAAGCTCGTCGCCTTGGTGGTGAGCGCCGGCTGATGGATATCCGTTGGCTATGGCACAATCCCGATGATGCATTGGTGTCCCCGCACGGAAAAGCGTAACTGGCTAATGGTCTTTGATTCCTAATGCCACGTTGCGTAGCCCAGGGGATGCCTCCTTGTGGAGGGAGAAGCTTGTCGCCTAGGTGGCGAGCGCCGGTCGACGGTTCTCTGTTGGCTATGGCATTGTCCCTTCGGAAAACTACCTCGATGATGCATTGGTGTTGAAGCCCTTCGGGGCAGGCACACCCTTGCGGAGAGGTAAGCTGGTTGCTGCTCGGACGTGAAGTCAAATGCTTTATAAAATCATTGTTCAATTAAAAAACAAAAATGAATTTGCAAAAATCTTTCTCGATGATGCATTGGCGTTTCCTTCGGGGAATGACTCCTTGCTGAGGATAAAGCGAAAATGAATTTTAAAAAATCTTCCTCGACGATGCATTGGCATTTCCTTCGTGGAATGCCTCCTTGCTGAGGGGTAAGCACGTTGTCTTAGGCGTTGTGCACCGGTTGATGGTTATCCGTTGGCCATGGCACTGTCCCTTCGTTAACCTTCCTTGATGATGCATTGGTGTTCCCTTCGGGGGATGCCTCCTTGCTGAGAGGTAAGCTCGTCGCCTATTTCAATGAGATGGGTGGGGGCCGATGGATCTCATCCATTGGCTATGGCATTGTCCTTCGGTAATCTTCC
>CM030791.1:28607500-28610000 GCA_018127125.1 Rhododendron griersonianum | reverse complement strand
TGGCAAGCTGATTGCTTGTCAGCGGGCAAGGCAATGCATTGCTCACGGCATGCCAAAACAAGGGGTGGCCAAGGCATGGCAAGCCGATTGCTTGTCACCGGGCAAGGCAATGCATTGCTCACGGCATGCCAAGACCAAGGGTAGCCAAGGCATGACTCACGGCTAAAAAGTTGCTGGGTGCCTAGTCGTCGGGTAATGCTCGGTATCGTCAACCAAGTTGCTGGGTAACGGGTAAAAATTTGCTTAGTATGGGCTAAAAAGTAGCTTGTCAACGGGCAAATCAATGCAATCATCAATATGATCTTGGCAAAACTCTCCAAAAACTCTTGTTTAGTCACCATCTTGTGGGATTTTTGCAATGTTAGTTTTTTTTATCTTTTTTTATTTTTATTTTTACATGTTTTTAAGTTTTAATTTAAATATTTTGTATTGTAGATGCCTCATTTTTCAACCCAATATAGTTACATAATTATTGTGTAGCTTGTTTATAATTTTTCGTGATTTGTCATACTTTTTTGTATTTTTTTGAATATTTGGGTATTTTTTATAATATTTATATATTTATTTTTTGTTTAATTAATATAAAATTATTCTTTTGGCAAAAAGTTCTGAAATTTTTTGTGGAGTTGCTCCATATTTTTGTGAAGATGTTCCAATTCAAAGTTCATTAAAAAAATTGTGATGCGCAAAAAAAAGCCCATTATGACTGTTCGGACATTGTGATGTTCCTTCCTGCGACAAGGGCAAAGGCTAATTTTAGTACTATAGGGTGGGGTGGTCTCCCTCCCTTGGGGAAGCCGTGGCCACCCGACGCCGGGTGCCATGGCACGTTGCTATCGAGACCCCTCGGGCAATTCTAGGCCTTTTGGCCTCGGTTACTCGTTGAAACATGACCTGTCGGTAATGCTCGAAAAAAAGACCGAAATGCCCCTAAAATGAAATGCTATTTTAAGCCGTCCCGCAAGGCAAAGCACGGCTCTATCGGGCAAACCAAGACTCTATCCGGCATTTCTTGGCCGTTTGGCCTCTGATACCCCTGGAATCACATCCCGTCGGTAATGCTCGGAAAGAACACCGAAAGGCCCTTGAAACCGCATGCTAATATAACTGGTTTTGGCAAGGCGAAACCAGCTTTTCTTTGCCGTTTGGGCTAGGCTGTGCCAATTGTTATCGTCCACCGCCTAGCTGTACAAGTGTTTCCATGTGTCTCTAATGCCATAGTGCCATAGTGCCAACCCGTGACGCGCCCGCTCGCTTGGGTTTTTGATATAGCATGTTTAGAAAAAAAATTCTAAATAATCTTATATCAAAGACCCACGCACGCGCGCGCGGCACCGCACGGCACTTAGGCATTTTGGAACTTGGACACTTGGGAAACACTTGGGCGTATGCCAAGACGATGGTCTAGACAAGGCATCGGGAATCGTTTGTGATGGTAGGCAAAAACAATTGATTATTCTAGCCAAGGCGTGGCAAGCTGTCTCACCGGGCAAAGCCAAGGCAAGGAATTACCCGGTTTCTTGGTAATGAATGGCTAAAAAGTTGCTGGGTATTGTTAGACAACCAAGTTGCCAGGTAGCGGCTAAAAAGTTTCTGGTTAACGGCAACCAAGTTACTGGGTATCGGCAACCAAGCTGTCAGGTAACGTTGGGTGTCAGCTAAAAAGTTGCTTGTCACCGGGTAAGGCAATGCATTGCTCATGGCATGCCAAGACCAAGGGCGGCCAAGTCATGACTCACGGCATGCCAAAACAAGGGGTGGCCAAGGGATGGCAAGCCGATTGCTTGTCACCGGGCAAGGCAATGCATTGCTCACGGCATGCCAGGACCAAGGGGGGCCAAGGCATGACTCACGGCATGCCAAAACAAGGGGTGGCCGAGGCATGGCAAGCCGATTGCTTGTCACCGGGCAAGGCAATGCATTTCTCACGGCATGCCAAGACCAAGGGGTGGCCAAAGCATGGCAAGCCGATTGCTTGTCACCGGGCAAGGCATCGCATTGCTCACGGCATGCCAAAACAAGGGGTGGCCAAGGCATGGCAAGCCGATTGCTTGTCACCGGGCAAGGCAATGCATTTCTCACGGCATCCCAAGACCAAGGGTGGCCAAGGCATGACTCACGGCATGCCAAAACAAGGGGACGCCAAGGCATGGCAAGCCGATTGCTTGTCACCGGGCAAGGCAATGCATTGCTCACGGCATGCCAAGACCAAGGGTAGCCAAGGCATGACTCACGGCTAAAAAGTTGCTGGGTGCCTAGTCGTCGGGTAACGCTCGGTATCGTCAACCAAGTTGCTGGGTAACGGGTAAAAATTTGCTTAGTACGGGCTAAAAGGTAGCTTGTCAACGGGCAAATCAATGCAATCATCAATATGATGTTGGCAAAACTCTCCAAAAACTCTTGTTTAGTCACCATCTTGTGGGATTTTTGCAATGTTAGTTTTCTATCTTTTTTTATTTTTATTTTTACACATTTTTAAGTTTTAATTTAAATATTTTGT
>CM030791.1:28362500-28600000 GCA_018127125.1 Rhododendron griersonianum | reverse complement strand
CATGGCAAGCCGATTTCTTGTCACCGGGCAAGGCAATGCATTGCTCACGGCATGCCAAGACCAAGGGTGGCCAAGGCATGACTCACGGCATGCCAAAACAAGTGGTGGCCAGGTACTAGCAAGCCGATTGCTTGTCACCTGGCAAGGCAATGCATTGCTGACGGCATGCCAAGACCAAGGGTAGCCAAGGCATGACTCACGGCTAAAAAGTTGTTGGGTGCCTAGTCGTTGGGTAACGCTCGGTATCGTCCACCAAGTTGCTGGGTAACGGCTAAAAATTTGCTTAGTACCGGCTAAAAAGTAGCTTGTCACCGGGCAAATCAATGCCATTATCAATATGATCTTGGCAAAACTCTCCAAAAACTCTTGTTTAGTCACCATCTTGTGGGATTTTTGCAATTTTAGTTTTCTATCTTTTTTATTTTTTATTTTTACATGTTTTTAAATTTTAATTTAAACATTTTGTATTGTAGATGCCTCATTTTTCAACCCAATATAGTTACATAATAATTGTGTAGCTTGTTTATAATTTTTCGTGATTTTTTCATGCTTTATTTGTATTTTTTTTGTATATTTTTTGTATATTTTGGTATTTTTTTATAATATTTATATATTTAATTTTTTTTAATTAATATAAAATTATTCTTTCGGCAAAAAATTCTAAATTTTTTTGAGGAGTTGCTCCATATTTTTTTGAAGATATTTCAATTCAAAGTTCATGAAAAAAAGTTGTGATGCTCAAAAAAAAGCCCATTATGACTGTTCGGACATAGTCATGTTCCTTCCTGCCACAAGGGCAAAGGCTAATTTTGCTACTATAGGGGGGGTGGTCTCCCTCCCTTGGGGAAGCCATGGCCACCCGATGCCGGGTGCCATGGCACGTTTGTATCGAGACCCCTCGGGCAATTCTTGGCCTTTTGGCCTTGGTTGCTCGTTGAAATACGACCCGTCGGTAATGCTCAAAAAAAAGACCAAAATGCCCCTGAAATGAAATGCTATTTTAAGCCATCCCACAAGGCAAAGAATGGCTCTATCGGGCAAAGTAAGACTTTATCGGGCAAAGCAAGACTCTATCGGGCAATTCTTGGCCGTTTGACCTCTCACTCCCCTGGAATCACATCCCGTCGGTAATGCTTGAAAAATAGACCGAAATTCCCATGAAATTGTAGACAAAGCATGACTCTATCGAGCAAAAAGTAGATTTTCTTTGCCTTGTGGCCTCGCTTACTCATGACCCGTCGGTAATGCCCAGAAAGAACACCGAAAGGCCCTTGAAACGGCACGCTACTATAATTGGTTTTGGCAAGGCGAAACTAGATTTTCTTTGCCGTTTGGGCTAGGCTGTGCCAATAGTTATCGTCCACCGCCTAGTTATCCAAGTGTTTCCATAGTGCCATAGTGCCACCCCGTGACGCGCCCGCTTGCTTGGGTTTTTGATATAGCATGTTTAGAAAAAATTTCTAAATAATCCTATATCAAAGACCCACGCGCGCGCGCGCGGCACGACACTTAGGCACTTTGGAACTGGGACACTTGGAAACACTTGGGAAACACTTGGGCAAACACTTGGGCGTATGCCAAGATGATGGTCCAGACAAGGGGTGGCCAAGGCATGGCAAGCTGATTGCTTGTCATCGGGCAAGGCAATGCATTGCCCACGGCATGCCAAGACCAAGGGTGGCCAAGGCATGACTCATGGCATGCCAAAAGAAGGGGTGGCCAAGGCATGGCAAGCCGATTGCTTGTCACCGGGCAAGGCAATGCATTGCTCACGGCATGCCAAGACCAAGGGTGGCCAAGGCATGACTCACGGCATGCCAAAAGAAGGGGTGGCCAAGGCATGGCAAGCCGATTGCATGTCACCGGGCAAGGCAATGCATTGCTCACGGCATGCCAAGACCAAGGGTGGCCAAGGCATGACAGGCATGGCAAGCCGATTGATTGTCACCGGGCAAGGCAATGCATTGCTCACGGCATGCCAAAACAAGGGGTGGCCAAGGCATGGCAAGCCGATTGCTTGTCACCGGGCAAGGCAATGCATTGCTCACGGCATGCCAAGACCAAGGGTGGCCAAGGCATGGCAAGCAAGTTGCAGGGTGCCTAGTCGTCGGGTAATGCTCGGTATCGGCAACCAAGTTGCTGGGTAACGGCTAAAAATTTGCTTAGTACCGGCTAAAAAGTAGCTTCTCACCGAGCAAATCAATATAAGCATCAAAATGATCTTGGCAAAACTCTCCAAAAACTCTTGTTTAGTCACCATCTTGTGGGATTTTCGCAATGTTAGTTTTCTATCTTTTTTTATTTTTATTTTTACATGTTTTTAAGTTTTAATTTAAACATTTTGTATTGTAGATGCCTCATTTTTCAACCCAATATAGTTACGTAATTATTGTGTAGCTTGTTTATAATTTTTCGTGATTTTTTCGTGCTTTTTTTGTATTTTTTGGTATTTTTTAATAATATTTATATATTTAATTTTTGTTTAATTAATATAAAATTATTCTTTCAGCAAAAAATTCTGAATTTTTTTTGTGGAGTTGCTCCATATTTTTGTGAAAATGTTCCAATTCAAAGTTCATAAAACAAAGTTGTGATACTCAAAAAAAAGCCCATTATGACTGTTCGGACATAGTCATGTTCCTTCCTACCACAAGGGCAAAGGCTAATTTTGCTACTACAGGGGGGGTGGTCTCCCTCCCTTGGGGAAGCCGTGGCCACCCGATGCCGGGAGCCATGGCACGTTGCTATCGAGACCCCTCGAGCAATTCTTGGCCTTTTAGCCTTGGTTGCTAGTTGAAACACGACCCGTCGGTAATGCTCGGAAAAAAGACCAAAATGCCCCTTAAACAAAATGCTATTTTAAGCCGTCCGTAAGGCAAAGCACGGCTCTATCGGGCAAATCTTGGCCGTTTGGCCTCTGATACCCCTGGAATCACATCACGTCGGTAATGCTTGGAAAAAAGACAGAAATACCCCTGAGGCAAAATGTTATTTTTTCCGGTCCAGCTAGGCAAAGCATGACTCTATCGGGCAAAGAAACACTCCGTCGGGCAATTGTTGGCCGTTTTGCCTCGGAAACCCGTGAAAAGATGACCGTCGGTAACAATAGAAAAAAGTACCCGTGTAATGGCATGCCCTATCCAATACAGGGCAAGGCAAAGCAAAGCACGACTCTAACGGGCAGAAATAAGAATTCCATGGCCGTTTGGTCTCAAATGCTCGTGCTTTCACGTCCCGTCGGTAATGCTTGCAGACTCACATCCTCCATGATGCATTGGTGTTCCCATCGGGGGATGCCTCCTTGCTGAGAGGTAAGCTCGTCGCCCAGGTGATGAGCGCCGGCCGACGGATCTCTGTTGGCTATGGCACCTTCCCGATGATGCATTGGCTTCCCCTTACGGCAAAACGTACCTGGCTAATGGTCTTTGATTCCTAATGGCAGGGCTTGTAGCCCAGGGGACGCCTCCTTGTTGAGGGGTCAGCTTGTCGCCTAGGCGATGAGCGCCGGCTGATGGTTCTCTGTCGGCTACGGCACCATCCCGATGATGCATTGGTGTCCCCGCACGAAAAAGTGTAACTGGCTAATGGACTTAGATTCCTAATGCCACGGTGTGCAGCCCAGGTGATGCCTCCTTGTTGAGGGAGAAGCTTGTCGCCAAGACGGCGAGCGCCGGTTGACGGTTATCCGTTGGCTATGGCACTATCCCTTCGTTGTTAACCTTCTTCCTCCATGATGCATTGGGGTTCCTTTCGAGGGATGCCTCCTTGCTGAGAGGTAAGCTCGTCGCCTTGGTGGTGAGCGCCGGCCGATGGATATCCGTTGGCTATGGCACAATCCCGATGATGCATTGGTGTCCCCGCACGGAAAAGCGTAACTGGCTAATGGTCTTTGATTCCTAATGCCACGGTGCGTAGCCCAGGGGATGCCTCCTTGTGGAGGGAGAAGCTTGTTGCCTAGGTGGCGAGCGCCGGTCGACGGTTCTCTGTTAGCTATGGCACTATCCCTTCGGAAAACTACCTCGATGATGCATTGGTGTTGAAACCCTTTGGGGCAGGTGCACCCTTGCGGAGAGGTAAGCTAGTTGCTGCTCGGACGTGAAGTCAAATGCTTTTTAAAATCATTGTTCATTTAAAAAACAAAAATGAATTTGCAAAAATCTTTCTCGATGACGCATTGGCGTTTCCTTCGGGGAATGACTCCTTGCTGATGGGTAAGCGAAAATGAATTTTAAAAAATCTTCCTCTACGATGCATTGGCATTTCCTTCATGGAATGCCTCCTTGCTAAGGGGTAAGCACGTCGTCTTAGGCGTTGTGCGCCGGTTGATGGTTCTCCGTTGGCTATGGCACTGTCCCTTCGTTAACCTTCCTTGATGATGCATTGGTGATCCTTTCGGGGGATGCCTTCTTGTTGAGAGGTAAGCTCCTTGCCTATTTCAATGAGATGGGTGGGGAGGGCCAGTCGATGGATCTCATCCATTGGCTATGGCATTGTCCCTTCGGTAATCCCCGATGACGCATTGGTGTTCCTTTTGGGGGATGCCTCTTTGCTGAGGGGTCAGCTTGTCGCCTAGGCGATCAGCGCCGGCTGATGGTTCTCTGTCAGCTATGGCACCATCCCGATGATGCATTGGTGTCCCCGCACGGAAAAGTGTAACTGGCTAATGGTCTTTGATTCCTAATGCCACGGTGCGCACAGCCTAGGGGATGCCTCATTGTTGAGGGAGAAGCTTGTCGCCATGACGGCGAGCGCCGGTTGACGGTTATCCGTTGGCTATGGCACTGTCACTTAGTTGTTAACCTTCTTCCTCCATGATGCATTGGTGTTCCTTTAGGGGGATGCCTCCTTGCTGAGAGGTAAGCTCGTCGCCTTGGTGGTGAGCGCCGGCTGATGGATATCTGTTGGCTATGGCACAATCCCGATGATGCATTGGTGTCCCCGCACGGAAAAGCGTAACTGGCTAATGGTCTTTGATTCCTAATGCCACGGTGCGTAGCCCAGGGGATGCCTCCTTGTGGAGGGAAAAGCTTGTCGCCTAGGTGGCGAGCGTCGGTCGACGGTTCTCTGTTGGCTATGGCACTGTCCCTTCGGAAAACTACCTCGATGATGCATTGGTGTTGAAACCCTTTGGGGCAGGCGCACCCTTTGGGGCAGGTACGGTTCTCTGTGTGCCTATTTTTGCAGCTGGTTGGGATTATCAAGTGCAACAAGCAGTTTTCATGTTTAGAAAGTTGCTAGCTACAGCTATTACTTCTATCATAGCAGGTAGATACCTTAAACTTTGGTGACTGACTCTGAGTTTCAATTTTGAAGTGTGTCCTACTATATTGTGTGTAATCCTAGTGAGTTGTGTGCTTGTGCCTCATCAGTCCAGATAGGCAGTTTGTAATGCTACAAGCAGCTATCCGGTTGTAGCTCTAAGGTTTTTATAAGGCCTGTATCCCAAGATTCATGTTCAGATTGTGCCGTTCGGTGGTTCAAACAGCTGCTTCTAGGTGTTAAGATCCCCAGTTTGAAGCGTTCATAATGTCTACCTATAGTTAGTTGTAGTTCAGTAACATGTAATTTGGTTACCCCTATTGTTATGTTAGCTCTTTAATTTTGCAAGTGGCACTATGTGTATTCATTTTTGCCATCTGTTTCGTATCCCTCTTTTAGATGGGTAGGAAACAGAGGTTCTATTTACTTCTAGTCCTATGTAGCCGTTTGGCGTAGGCTCTCTCTTGTTTTATTTTACATTTTCTTTTTCTTTTTCTTTTCCTCCTACGGTATGCCCCTTGTAGGCTGTATATTCGGTTAGCCCCTTTTTATTTCAAGCTGATTTACCCAAAAAAAAAAAACACCTACTTACCGCCACGCGTTTCACCATCTTCTCTTCACTTAACTAGTAGTCTAAAAACCTACTAACCGTCACGTGTTTCACTGTTCTTCTTTTGCATGACTAGTAGTCTAAACACCTACTAACCGTCATGTTTTTCACCAACTTCTCTTCACATGACTAGTAGTCTAAAAACCTACTAACCGTCACGTGTTTCACTGTTTTTTCTTTTGCATGACTAGTAGTCTAAACACCTACTAACCATCATGTTTTTCACCATCTTCTCTTCACATGACTAGTAGTCTAAAACCTACTAACCGTCACGTGTTTCACTGTTTTTCTTTTGCATGACTAGTAGTCTAAACAACTATTAACCGTCATATGTTTCACCATCTTCTCTTCACATGACTAGCAGTCTAAAAACCTACTAACCGTCACGTGTTTCACTATTTTTCTTTTGCATGACTAGTAGTCTAAACACCTACTAACCATCATGTTTTTCACCATCTTCTCTTCATATGACTAGTAGTCTAAAAACCTACTAACCGTCACGTGTTTCACTATTTCCTTTGCATGACTAGTAGTCTAAATACCTACTAACCGTCATGTGTTTCACCATCTTCTCTTCACATGACTAGTAGTCTAAAACCTACTAACCATCATGTTTTTCACCATCTTATCTTCATATGACTAGTAGTCTAAAAACCTACTAACCGTCACGTGTTTCACTGTTTTTCTTTTGCATGACTAGTAGCCTAAACACATACTAACCGTCATGTTTTTCACCAACTTCTCTTCACAGGACTAGTAGTCTATAAACCTTCTAACCGTCACGTGTTTCACTGTTTTCTTTTGCATGATTAGAAGTCTAAACTCCTACTAACCTTCATGTGTTTCACCATCTTGTCTTCGCATGAATAGTATTCTTAAAAACTACTAACCGTCACGTGTTTCACTGTTTTTCTTTTTCATGACTAGTAGTTTAAACACCTACTAACCGTCATGTGTTTGACCATCTTCTATTCACATGAATAGTAGTCTAAAAACCTTCTAACCGTCACGTGTTTCACCGTTTTTCTTTTGCATGACTAGTAGTCTAAACACCTACTAACCATCATGTTTTTCACCATCTTCTGTTCATATGACTAGTAGTCTAAAAACCTACTAACCTTCAAGTGTTTCACTATTTTCTTTTGCATCATTAGTAGTCTAAACACCTACTAACCGTCATATGTTTCACCATCTTCTTTCCACATGACTAGTGGTCTAAAAACCAACTAACAGTCACATGTTTCACTATTTTTCTTTTGCATGACTAATAGTCTAAACACCTACTAACCGTCATGTGTTTCACCATCTTTTCTTCACAAGACTAGTAGTCCAAACACCTACTAACCGTCACGTGTTTCACTGTTTTTCTTTTTCATGACTAGTAGTCTACACACCTACTAACCGTCATGTGTTTGACCATCTTCTCTTCGCATGAATAGTAGTCTGAAAACCTTCTAACCGTCACGTGTTTCACTATTTTCTTTTGCATCATTAGTAGTCTAAACACCTACTAACCGTCATATGTTTCACCATCTTCTATTCATATGACTAGTAGTCTAAAAACCTACTAACAGTCACATGTTTCACTATTTTCTTTTGCATCATTAGTAGTCTAAACACCTACTAACCGTCATGTGTTTCACCATCTTCCCTTCACATGACAAGTAGTCTAAAAACCAACTAACCGTCACGTGTTTCACTGTATTTCTTTTGCATGACTAGTAGTCTAAATACCTACTAACCGTCATGTGTTTCACCACCTTCTCTTCACATGATTAGTAGTCGAAAAACCTACTAACCGTCACGCGTTTCACTGTTTTTTTTTCTTTTACATGACTAGTAGTCTAAACACCTACTAACCGTCATGTGTTTCACCATCTTTTCTTCACAAGACTAGTAGTCTAAACACCTACTAACCGTCACGTGTTTCACTGTTTTTCTTTTTCATGACTAGTAGTCTAAACACCTACTAACCGTCATGTGTTTCACCATCTTCTCTTCACATGACTAGTAGTCTAAAAACCTACTAACCGTCACGTGTTTCACTGTTTTTCTTTTGCATGACTAGTAGTCTAAATACCTACTAACCGTCATGTGTTTCACCATCTTTTTTTCACATGACTAGTAGTCTAAAAACCTACTAACCGTCACGTGTTTCACTGTTTTCTTTTGCATGACTAGTAGTCTAAACACCTACTAACCGTCATGTGTTTCACCATCTTCTCTTCACATGACTAGTAGTCTAAAAACCTACTAACCGTCACGTGTTTCACTATTTTTCTTTTGCATGACTAGTAGTCTAAACACCTACTAACCAACATGTGTTTCACCATCTTCTATTCACATGATTAGTAGTCTAAAAACCTACTAACCGTCACGTGTTTCACTTATTTTCTATTGCATGACTAGTAGTCTAAATATCTACTAACCGCCATATGTTTCACCATCTTCTTTCCACATGACTAGTGGTCTTAAAACCAACTAACAGTCACGTGTTTCACCGTTTTTCTTTTGCATGACTAGTAGTCTAAACACCTACTAACCGTCATGTGTTTCACCATCTTCCCTTCACATGACTAGTAGTCTAAAACCCACTAACCGTCACGTATTTCACTGTTTTTCTTTTGCATGACTAGTAGTCTAAACACCTACAAACCGTCATGTTTTTCACCATCTTCGCTTCACAGGAATAGTAGTCCAAAAATTACTAACCGTAACGTGTTTCACTATTTTTTCTTTTGCATGACTAGTGGTCTAAACACCTACTTACCGTCACGTGTTTCACTGTTTTTCTTTTGCATGACTAGTAGTCTAAAAACCTACTAACCGTCACGTGTTTCACTGTTTTTCTTTTTCATGACTAGTAGTCTAAACACCTACTAACCGTCATGTGTTTCACCATCTTCCCTTCACATGTCTAGTAGTCTAAAAACCAACTAACCGTCATGTGTTTCACTGTATTTCTTTTGCATGACTAGTAGTCTAAATACCTACTAACCGTCATGTGTTTCACCACCTTCTCTTCACATGACTAGTAGTCTAAAAACCTACTAACCGTCACGTGTTTCTCTGTTTTTTTTCTTTTGCATGACTAGTAGTCTAAACACCTACTAACCGTCATGTGTTTCACCATCTTCTCTTCACATGACTAGTAGTCTAAAAACCTACTAACCGTCACGTGTTTCACTATTTTTCATTTGCATGACTAGTAGTCTAAACACGTACAAACCATCATGTTTTTCACCGTATTCTGTACATATGACTAGTAGTCTAAAAACCTACTAACCGTCACGTGTTTCACTTATTTTCTATTGCATGACTAGTAGTCTAAATACCTACTAACCGTCATATGTTTCACCATCTTCTCTTCACATGACTAGTAGTCTAAAAACCTATTAACTGTCACGTGTTTCACTGTTTTTTTCTTTTGCATGACTAATAGTCTAAACACCTAGTAACCGTCATTTGTTTCATCATCTTCTCTTCACATGACTAATAGTGTTAAAACCTACTAACCGTCACGTGTTTCCTTGTTTTGTTTTGCGTTACTAGTAGTCTAAACACCAACAAACCGTCATATTTTTCACCATCTTCTCTTCACATGACTAGTAGTCTAAAAACCTAATGGTCGTCACGTGTTTCTCTCTTTTTCTTTTGCATGACTAGTAGTCTAAACACCTACTAACCGTCATGTTTTTCACCATCTTCTCTTCACATGACTAGTAGTCTAAAAACCTAATGACCGTCACGTGTTTCTCTGTTTTTCTTTTGCATGACTAGTAGTCTAAACACCTACTAACCGTCATGTTTTTCACCATCTTCTGTTCACATGACTAGTAGTCTAAAAACCTACTAACTGTCACGTGTTTCACTGTTTTTCTTTTGCATGACTAGTAGTCTAAACACCTACTAACCGTCATATGTTTCACCATCTTCTTCTTCACATGACTAGTAGTCAAAAATCCTACTAACCGTCACGTGTTTATTTGTTTTTCTTTTGCATGACTAGTAGTCTAAACACCTACTAACCGTCATGTGTTTCACCATCTACTCTTCACATGACTAGTAGTCTAAAAACCAACTAACCGTCACGTGTTTCACTGTTTTTCTTTTGCATGACTAGTAGTCTAAACACCTACTAACCGTCATGTTTTTCACCATCTTCTCTTCACAGGAATAGTAGTCTAAAAATTTACTAACCGTCACGTGTTTCACTATTTTTTTCTTTTGCATGACTAGTAGTCTAAACACCTACTTACCGTAATGTGTTTCACCATCTTCTCTTCACATGACTAGTAGTCTATAACCCTAATAACCGTCACGTGTTTCACTGTTTTTCTTTTGCATTACTAGTAGTCTAAACAGCTACTAACCGTCATGTGTTTCACAATCTTCTCATCACATGACTAGTAGTCTAAAACTTACTAACCTTCACGTGTTTCACTATTTTTTTTTGCATGACTAGTAGTTTAAACACCTACTAACAGTCATGTTTTTCACCATCTTCTCTTCACAGGAATAGTAGTCTAAAAATTTACTAACCGTCACGTGTTTCACTATTTTCTTTTGCATAACTAGTAGTCTAAACACCTACTAACCGTCATATTTTTCACCATCTTCTTCACATGACTAGTAGTCTAAAACCTACTAACCGTCACGTGTTTCACTGTTTTTCTTTTGCATGACTAGTAGTCTAAACACCTACTAACCGTCATGTGTTTCACCATCTTCTCTTCACATGACTAGTAGTCTAAACACCTACTAACCGTCACGTGTTTCTCTATTTTTCTTTTGCATGACTAGTAGTCTAAACACCTACTAACCGTCATGTTTTTCACCATCTTCTATTCACATGACTAGTAGTCTAAAACCTACTAACCGTCACGTGTTTCACTGTTTTTCTTTTGCATGACTAGTAGTCTAAACACCTACTAACCGTCATGTGTTTCACCATCTTCTCTTCACATGACTAGTAGTCTAAAAACCTACTAACCGTCACGTGTTTCACTGTTTTTTTTCTTTTGCATGACTAGTAGTCTAAACACCTACTAACCGTCATGTGTTTCACCATCTTCTCTTCACATGACTAGTAGTCTAAAAACCTACTAACCGTCACGTGTTTCACTGTTTTTCTTTTGCATGACTAGTAGTCTAAACACCTACTAACCGTCATGTGTTTCACCATCTTCTCTTCACATGACTAGTAGTCTAAAAACCTACTAACCGTCACGTGTTTCACTGTTTTTCTTTTGCATGACTAGTAGTCTAAACACCTACTAACCATCATGTGTTTCACCGTCTTCTCTTTACATGACTAGTAGTCTAAAACCTACTAACCGTCACGTGTTTCACTGTTTTTTCTTTTGCATGACTAGTAGTCTAAACCCCTACTAACCGTCAAGTGTTTCACCATCTTCTCTGTACATGACTAGAAGTCTAAAACCAACTAACCGTAACGTGTTTCACTGTTTTTCTTTTGCTAGACTAGTAGTCGAAATACCTACTAACCATCATGTGTTTCACCATCTTCTCTTCACAGGACTAGTAGTCTAAAAACCTACTAAACGTCACGTGTTTCACTGTTTTTGTTTTGCATGACTTGTAGTCTAAACACCTACTAACCGTCATGTTTTTCACCATCTTCTCTTCACATGACTAGTAGTCTAAAAACCTACTAACCGTCACGTGTTTAACTGTTTTTCTTTTGCATGACTAGTAGTCTAAACACCTACTAACCGTCATGTGTTTCACCATCTTCTCTTCACATGACTAGTAGTCTTAAAACCTACTAACCGTCACGTGTTTCACTGTTTTTCTTTTGCATGACTAGTAGTCTAAACACCTACTAACCGTCATGTGTTTCACCATCTTCTCTTCACATGAATAGTAGCCTAAAAACCTACAAACCGTCACGTGTTTCACTGTTTTTCTTTTGCGAGACTAGTAGTCTAAACACCTACAAACCATCATGGTTTTCACCATCTTCTCTTCATATGACTAGTAGTCTAAAAACCTACTAGCCGTCACGTGTTTCACTATTTTCTTTTGCATCATTAGTAGTCTAAATACCTACTAACCATCATGTGTTCCACCATCGTCTCTTCACATGACTAGTAGTCTAAAAACCTACTAACCGTCATGTGTTTCACTGTATTTCTTTTGCATGACTAGTAGTCTAAATACCTACTAACCGTCATGTGTTTCACCACCTTCTCTTCACATGACTAGTAGTCTAAAAACTTACTAACCGTCACGTGTTTCACCATTTTTTTTTTGCATGACTAGTAGTCTAAACACCTACTAACCGTCATGTGTTTCACCATCTTTTCTTCACATGACTAGTAGTCTAAAACCTACTAACCGTCACGTGTTTCACTGTTTTTCTTTTGCATGACTAGTAGTCTAAACACCTACTAACCGTCATGTGTTTCACCATCTTCTCTTCACATGACTAGTAGTCTAAAAACCTACTAACCATCACGTGTTTCACTGTTTTTCTTTTGCATGACTAGTAGTCTAAACACCTACTAACCGTCATGTGTTTCACTATCTTCTCTTCACATGACTAGTAGTCTAAAAATCTACTAACCGTCACGTGTTTTACTGTTTTTCTTTTGCATGACTAGTAGTCTAAACACCTACTAACCGTCAAGTGTTTCACCATCTTCTCTTCACATGACTAGTAGTCTAAAAACCTACTAACCGTCACGTGTTTCACTGTTTTTCTTTTGCATGACTAGTAGTCTAAACACCTACTAACCGTCTTGTGTTTCACCATCTTCTCTTCACATGACTAGTAGTCTTAAAATCTACTAACCGTCACGTGTTTCACTGTTTTTGTTTTGCATGACTAGTAGTCAAAACACTTACTAACCGTCATGTGTTTCACCATCTTGTCTTCACATGACTAGTAATCGAAAAACCTACTACTCGTCACGTGTTGCACTCTTTTACTTTCGCATGACTAGTAGTCTAAACACCTACTAACCGTCATGTTTTTCACCATCTTATCTTCACATGACTATTAGTCTAAAAACCTACTAACCGTCACGTGTTTCACTATTTTTTCTTTTGCATGACTAGTAGTCTAAACACCTACTAACCGTCATGTGTTTCACCATCTTCTCTTCACAAAGAATAGTAGTCTAAAAAGCTACTAACCGTTACGTGTTTCACTGTTTTTCTTTTACATGACTAATAGTCTAAACACCTACTAACCATCATGTTTTTCACCATCTTCTCTTCATATGACTAGTAGTCTAAAAACCTACAAACCGTCACGTGTTTCACTATTTTTCTTTTGCATGACTAGTAGTCTAAACACCAACTAACCGTCATGTGTTTCACCACCTTCTCTTCACATGACTAGTAGTCTAAAAACCTACTAACCGTCACGTGTTTCTCTGTTTTTTTTCTTTTGCATGACTAGTAGTCTAAACACCTACTAACCGTCATGTGTTTCACCATCTTCTCTTCACATGACTAGTAGTCTAAAAACCTACTAACCGTCACGTGTTTCACTATTTTTCTTTTGCATGACTAGTAGTCTAAACACCTACTAACCATCATGTTTTTCACCGTATTCTCTTCATATGACTAGTAGTCTAAAAACCTACTAACCGTCACGTGTTTCACTTATTTTCTATTGCATGACTAGTAGTCTAAATATCTACTAACCGTCATATGTTTCACCATCTTCTTTCCACATGACTAGTGGTCTAAAAACCAACTAACAGTCACGTGTTTCACTGTTTTTCTTTTGCATGACTAGTAGTCTAAACACCTACTAACCGTCATGTGTTTCACCATCTTCCCTTCACATGACAAGTAGTCTAAAAACCAACTAACCGTCACGTGTTTCACTGTATTTCTTTTGTATGACTAGTAGTCTAAATACCTACTAACCGTCATGTGTCACACCACCTTCTCTTCACATGATTAGTAGTCGAAAACCTACTAACCGTCACGCGTTTCACTGTTTTATTTTCTTTTGCATGACTAGTAGTCTAAACATCTACTAACCGTCATGTGTTTCACCATCTTTTCTTCACAAGACTAGTAGTCCAAACACCTACTAACCGTCACGTGTTTCACTGTTTTTCTTTTTCATGACTAGTAGTCTAAACACCTACTAACCGTCATGTGTTTCACCATCTTCCCTTCACATGTCTAGTAGTCTAAAAACCAACTAACCGTCACGTGTTTCACTGTATTTCTTTTGCATGACTAGTAGTCTAAATACCTACTAACCGTCATGTGTTTCACCACCTTCTCTTCACATGACTAGTAGTCTAAAAACCTACTAACCATGACTCTCTCAGTCTGAGTCCCTCTGTAGTAGTTGACTTCTGTTGAGTGGGTATTATGCTAGCTTTGGGGTGAAGGAAGACATGGCTCTTGGATTTCTTAGCCCAGCCTACGAGGAGGAAGATCTCTCCTCAGCGCTGGTTATCATGTGGTTATCATTGACCATGACTATCTACCTTATTTACTTTATTTCCTAATCTGGCGGGTTGTGCCAGTACGTACTTCATTTTCACCTCATTTATTTCATGGTTCTATTCAGATTCATTTGTATTTCATATGTCACTTTATCTCACTCTCCATGCGGGTTGTGCATGGTTACCGTACTTTTTTCAATCTTGTTTTTTCTTTTTCTTTTCCTCTTGATTTTCTCGTCATATGACTAGTAGTCTAAAAACCTACTTGCCGTCACGTGTTTCACTGTTTTTTTTTCTTTTGCATGACTAGTAGTCTAAACACCTACTAACCGTCATGTGTTTCACCATCTTCTCTTCACATGACTAGTAGTCTAAAAACCTACTAACCGTCACGTGTTTCACTATTTTTCTTTTGCATGACTAGTAGTCTAAACACCTACTAACCATCATGTTTTTCACCGTATTCTCTACATATGACTAGTAGTCTAAAAACCTACTAACCGTCACGTGTTTCACTTATTTTCTATTGCATGACTAGTAGTCTAAATACCTACTAACCGTCATATGTTTCACCATCTTCTTTCCACATGACTAGTGGTCTAAAAACCAACTAACAGTCACATGTTTCACTGTTTTTCTTTTGCATGACTAGTAGTCTAAACACCTACTTATCGCCATGTTTTTCACCATCTTCTCTTCAATTGGCTAAGAGTCTAAAAACCTACTAACCGTCACGTGCTTAACTGTTTTTCTTTTGTAAGACTAGTACTCTAAACACCTACTAACCGTCATATTTTTCACCTACTTCTCTTCACAGGACTAGTAGTTTAAAAACCTTCTAACCGTCACGTGTTTCATTGGTTTTCTTTTGCATGATTAGAAGTCTAAACACATACTAACCGTCATGTGTTTCACCATCTTGCCTTCACATGAATAGTATTCTTAAAACCTACTAACCGTCACGTGTTTCACCATATTCTCTTCACAAGACTAGTAGTCTAAACACCTACTAACCGTCATGTGTTTCACCATCTTCTTTTCACAAGACTAGTAGTCTACAAATCTACTAACCGTCACGTATTTCACTGTTTTTTTTCTTTTGCATGACTAGTAGTCTAAACACCAACTAACCGTCATGTGTTTCACCATCTTTTCTTCACAAAACTAGTAGTCTAAACACCTACTAACCGTCACGTGTTTCACTGTATTTCTTTTGCATGACTAGTAGTCTAAATACCTACTAACCGTCATGTGTTTCACCACCTTCTCTTCACATGACTAGTAGTCTAAAAACCTACTAACCGTCACGTGTTTCACTGTTTTTTTTCTTTTGCATGACTAGTAGTCTAAACACCTACTAACCGTCATGTGTTTCACCATCTTCTCTTCACATGACTAGTAGTCTAAAAACCTACTAACCGTCACGTGTTTCACTATTTTTCTTTTGCATGACTAGTAGTCTAAACACCTACTAACCATCATATTTTTCACCGTCTTCTCTTCATATGACTAGTAGTCTAAAAACCCACTAACCGTCACGTGTTTCACTTATTTTCTTTTGCATGACTAGTAGTATAAACACCTACTAACCGTCATATGTTTCACCATCTTCTTTCCCCATGACTAGTGATCTAAAAACCAACTAACAGTCACGTGTTTCACTGTTTTTCTTTTGCATGACTAGTAGTCTAAACACCTACTTACCGCCATGTTTTTCACCATCTTCTCTTCCATTGGCTAGTTGTCTAAAAACCTACTAACCGTCACGTGTTTAACTGTTTTTCTTTTGTATGACCAGTACTCTAAACACCTACTAACCGTCATATTTTTCACCAACTTCTCTTCACAGGACTAGTAGTCTAAAAACCTTCTAACAGTCACGTGTTTCATTGTTTTTCTTTTGCATGATTAGAAGTCTAAACACATACTAACCGTCATGTGTTTCACCATCTTGCCTTCGTATGAATAGTATTCTTAAAACCAACTAACCGTCATGTGTTTCACCATATTCTCTTCACAAGACTAGTAGTCTAAACACCTACTAACCGTCTTCTCTTCACATGAATAGTAGTCTAAAAACCTACAAACCGTCACGTGTTTCACTGTTTTTCTTTTGCGAGACAAGTAGTATAAACACCTACTAACCATCACGGTTTTCACCATCTTCTCTTCCTATGACTAGTAGTCTAAAAACCTACTAACCGTCACGTGTTTCACTATTTTCTTTTGCATCATTAGTAGTCTAAATACCTACTAACCATCATGTGTTCCACCATCGTCTCTTCACATGACTAGTAGTCTAAAAACCTACTAACCGTCACGTGTTTCACTGTATTTCTTTTGCATGACTAGTAGTCTAAATACCTACTAACCGTCATGTGTTTCACCACCTTCTCTTCACATGACTAGTAGTCTAAAAACCTACTAACCGTCACGTGTTTCACCATTTTTTTTTTGCATGACTAGTAGTCTAAACACCTACTAACCGTCATGTGTTTCACCATCTTTTCTTCACTAGTAGTCTAAACACCTACTAACCGTCTCGTGATTCACTGTTTTTCTTTTTCATGACTAGTAGTCTAAACACCTACTAACCGTCATGTGTTTCACCATCTTTCCTTCACATGACTAGTAGTCTAAAAACCTACTAACCGTCACGTGTTTCACTTTATTTCTTTTGCATGACCAGTAGTCTAAATACCTACTAACCGTCATGTGTTTCACCACCTTCTCTTCACATGACTAGGAGTCTACAAATCTACTAACTGTCACGTATTTCACTGTTTTTCTTTTGCGTGACTAGTAGTCTAAACGCCTACTAACCGCAATGTGTTTCACCATCTTTTCTTCACAAGACTTGTAGTCTTAACACCTACTAACCGTCACGTGTTTCACCGTTTTCTTTTGCATGACTAGTAGTCCAAACACCTACTAACCGTCATGTGTTTCAACATCTTCGCTTCACATGGCTAGAAGTCTAAAAACCTATTAACCGTCACGTATTTCAATGTATTTCTTTTGCTTGACTAGTATTCTAAAAACCTACTAACCGTTACGTGTTTCACTGTTTTTCTTTTGCATGACTAGTAGTCTAAACACCTACTAACCGTCACGTGTTTCACTGTTTTCTTTCGCATGACTAGTAGTCTAAACACCTCCTAACCGTCATGTGTTTCACCATCTTCTCTTCACATGACTAGTAGTCTAAAAACCTACTAACCGTCACGTGTTTCACTATTTTTTCTTTTGCATGACTAGTAGTCTAAACACCTACTAACCGTCATGTGTTTCACCATCTTCTCTTCACATGAATAGTAGTCTAAAAACCTACTAACCGTTACGTGTTTCACTGTTTTTCTTTTACATGACTAATAGTCTAAACACCTACTAACCATCATGTTTTTCACCATCTTCTCTTCATATGACTAGTAGTCTAAAAACCTACAAACCGTCACGTGTTTCACTATTTTTCTTTTGCATGACTAGTAGTCTAAACACCAACTAACCGTCATGTGTTTCACCACCTTCTCTTCACACGACTAGTAGTTTAAAAACCTACTAACAGTCTCGTGTTTCACTGTTTTTCTTTTGCATCACTAGTAGTCTAAACCCCTACTTACCGCCATGTGTTTCACCATCTTCTCTTCAATTGACTAGTAGTCTAAAAACCTGCTAACAGTCACGTGTTTCACAGTTTTTCTTTTGCATGACTAGTAGTCTAAACACCTACTAACCGTCATGTTTTTCACCAACTTCTCTTCACAGGACTAGTAGTCTGAAAACCTTCAAACCGTCACGTGTTTCACTGTTTTTCTTTTGCATGATTAGAAGTCCAAACACCTACTAACCGTCATGTGATTCACCATCTTGTCTTCACTTGAATAGTATTCTTAAAACCTACTAACCGTCATGTGTTTCACCATATTTTCTTCACAAAACTAGTAGTCTAAGCACCTACTAACCGTCATATGTTTCACTATCTTCTCTTCACAAGACTAGGAGTCTACAAATCTACTAACCGTCACGTATTTCACTGTTTTTCTTTTGCATGACTAATAGTCTAAACACCTACTAACCGCAATGTGTTTCACCATCTTTTCTTCACAAGACTTGTAGTCTAAACACCTACTAACCGTCACGTGTATCACCGTTTTATTTTGCATGACTAGTAGTCTAAACACCTACTAACCGTCATGTGTTTCAACATCTTCTCTTCACATGACTAGAAGTCTAAAAACCTACTAACCGTCACGTGTTTCACTGTATTTCTTTTGCTTGACTAGTAATCTAAATACCTACTAACCGTCATGTGTTTCACCACCTTCTTTTCACATGACTAGTAGTCCAAAAACCTACTAACCGTCACGTGTTTCACTGTTTTTTTTTTGCATGACTAGTAGTCTAAACACCTACTAACCGTCATGTGTTTCACAATCTTTTCTTCACTTGAGTAGTAGTCTAAAAACCTACTAACCGTCACGTGTTTCACAGTTTTTCTTTTGCATGACTTGTAGTCTAAACACCTACTAACCGTCATGTGTTTCACCATCTTCTCTTCACATGACTAGTAGTCTAAAAACCTACTAACCATCATGTTTTTCACCATCTTATCTTCATATGACTAGTAGTCTAAAAACCTACTAACCGTCACGTGTTTCACTGTTTTTCTTTTGCATGACTAGTAGTCTAAACACCTACTAATTGTCATGTTTTTTACCAACTTCTCTTCACAGGACTAGTAGTCTAAAACCTTCTAACCGTCACGTGTTTCACTGTTTTTATTTTGCATGATTGGAAGTCTAAACACCTATTAACCGTCATGTCTTTCACCATCTTGTCTTCACAAGAATAGTATTCTTAAAACCTACTAACCGTCATGTGTTTCCCCATCTTCTCTTCACAAGACTTGTAGTCTAAACACCTACTAACCGTCATGTAGTCTAAACACCTACTTCCAATGGGCAGTTCACAATTTCCTCCCTATGGGACAAGTTGAGATCCCCCTTTCCTAAGGCCTTGTGGTATAAGATAGTGTGGTTCTCTGCGCATGTACCAAAATGCAGCTTTATCACATGGCTTGCCATTCAAAATAGGCTAGCCACTGCGGATAGACTCGTGTCATTTGGTCTGAATGTTTCCCCACTTTGCGGTTTGTGTCAAGGGAGTGAAAGTCACGATCATCTCCTTTTTAATTGCCCTTTCACTAGTCAGGTGTGGGATACCATTCAGGCCAAGCTCCATGTCACTTGGCCTGCTAGACCTTGGGCAGACTGGGTAACTCTGTTATCAAGTTTTAAGGGCAAAACTCTCAAAAGTGTAGTTACTAGATTGGGGTTTACAGTAACCGTTTATCATATCTGGATTGAAAGAAATTTGAGGAAATTCCAGAATCAATCATGTACTTGGGAGATAATTGTTCATAAAATTTGCAACATGGTGAGAGCACGGCTTTTATCACTTTCTAATCTTCCCCATTCACAAGCAGAGTTGATTGTAAATGAGTGGAATAATGTTGTGAGTTAAGTCTAATGTACCTCGCTAGCTGTATGTTTCAGATGGGCAGGTTCATTTTCTGGACGGACTCATATCAGAGGTGGCTTTCTGGGCAGGAGAGGCTGTCATAGTTCAGCAGTCATAGTCCAAGGGATGATTCAGAAGGGTTAAGCAGTCAGAATCCTATTACTTCTAAGTATTCAGGTGGTTAACTTACCCTTTGACTGCCTTGGAATGTACATCAGTTGTGTGTCCCTACTATATTGTGAGATATCCCAGTGAGTTGTGTGCTAGTACCCCATCATTCCTTGTGAGAGGAGGTAATAATTAGTGGGGGAATCATGAGAGGATTAGTAGAGGGAGAAAGTGGATACCCAGCTCTTGGTTTTGATCTAGAGAGTGAGAGGTGTGTGGTTACTAGGGATTACTTGTGAGTTTCAGATTGCAGCAGCCTGCCTTACTGCTGCTGCACTGCTTTTGTTTTGTGGTTCTGGGCTGTGTTTGTATTGCCTGATCTTAGTGGCTGTTTAAGTGGCCTCCATTTTTAGTATGGTAAAGTTCAGAATCTGATTGTTCTGAAACTGCTTCAGTTGGAACAAGTGCCCTTTTATGCTTCAGTTCTGTTATAGCTTTCAGTTGTTACAGACTGACTTGTTGGCCATGCTTTCAGCTTTCAGTTGCTACTAGCGGCTAGCTACTAGCTGCCTCAGAAGATACATCTGAATGCATGTCCCTTGCTTTTGGACTGTGAAAGTGCAATAGCAGCTGTTGGTCCAAGTTCATTTCTGCACTTCTGCACTTCTGCATTTCTGCATTTTATATTGTTTGCCTAACCAATAGGGGCTGTCATTGGGATCTCCCTTCGCAGAGGGGGACGTCCTCTGCATGTTGAATAGTTAGTTCAATAGCAGTCCAATAGTTAGTTCAATAGTTAGTTCAATAGCAGTTGTGCATGGTTTGTAATATGTGGGCTGCTGTTTCTGGGCAGTCCAATATGTGGGCTGCTGTTTCTGGGCAGTCCAAGTTCAGCTGTTGTGCTAAGTCAGAAGTTGGGTTGGTCTTCAGAAGTCTCAAGTCATTGAAGGCTCCATTGAAACTGTCCAGTTTAGGCATTATTTTGGTGAAGAAATCAGTTGTTGTTGTTGTATGGTGAAGCATTCAACAACATTGGGGACACTTCATGGACAGCAGGCCATTGGGGACACTTAATGAAAGCTGTTGCTGAGAGTTAGCAGACACAGAAGTAACGTGCAGATTGGATCTGCATTTCCATATTGGTCTGCACTGTCAGGTGTGATGCAGGACTGTCAGGTGTCCATATTGTGTACAGAAGTTCTCATGTGCAAATCTGGTCACTTTCAGGAATTTGTAATAGGTGTCATGTTTAGTGTAAGTTTTGCAGTGCTACAGTCTGTTATGATTTTGTGGTATCTCCTTGGCGTTGTTTTCCCTCCCTCTTCTAGATGGATTGAAAACAGCGTGTATCTTCTAACCCATGTAGCCACTTGGCAATTGCAATTTTTTCTTTTGGTTTTCTTTTCTTCCTCCTGGGGTATGCCCCTTGTAGGCTGTATATTCGTTTAATCTCTTTTTAATTTCAAGCTGTTTTACCCAAAAAAAAACCGTCATGTGTTTCATCATCTTCTCTTCACAAGACTAGTAGTCTACAAATCTACTAACCGTCACATATTTCACTGTTTTTCTTTTGCATGACTAGTAGTCTAAACACCTACTAACCGTCATGTTTTTCACCATCTTTCCTTCACAAGAATAGTAGTCTAAACACATACTAACCGTCATGTGTTTCACCATCTTTTCTTCACATGACTAGTAGTCTAAAAACCTACTAACCGTCACGTGTTTCACTGAATTTCTTTTGCATGACTAGTAGTCTAAACACCTACTAACCGCAATGTGTTTCACCTTCTTTTCTTCACAAGACTTGTAGTCTAGACACCTACTAAACGTCACGTATTTAACGGTTTTCTTTTGCATGACTAGTAGTCTAAACACCTACTAACCGTCATGTGACTCAACATCTTCTCTTCACATGACTAGTAGTCTAAAAACCTACTAACCGTCACTTGTTTCACTGTATTTCTTTTGCTTGACTAGTAGTCTAAATACCTACTAACCGTCATGTGTTTCACTATCTTCTCTTCACAAAACTAGTAGTCTAAAAACATACTAACCGTCACGTGTTTCACTATATTTCTTTTGCATGACTAGTAGTCTAAACACCTACTAACCGTAATGTGTTTCACCATCTTTTCTTCACAAGACTTGTAGTCTAGACACCTACTAACCGACACGTGTTTCACGGTTTTCTTTTGCATGACTAGTAGTCTAAACGCCTACTAACCGTCATTGTTTCAATATCTTCTGTTCTCATGACTAGTAGTCTAAAAACCTACTAACCGTCACGTGTTTCACTGTATTTCTTTTGCTTGACTAGTAGTCTAAAACATACTAACCGTCACGTGTTTCACTGTATTTCTTTTGCTTGACTAGTAGTCTAAATACCTACTAACCGTCATGTGTTTCACTATCTTCTCTTCAGATGACTAGTAGTCTAAAAACCTACTAACTGTCTCGTGTTTCACTGTATTTCTTTTGCATGACTAGTAGTCTAAATACCTACTAACCGTCGTGTGTTTCACCACCTTCTCTTCACATGATTAGTAGTCTAAAAACCTACTAACCGTCACGTGTTACACTGTTTTTTTCTTTTGCATTACTAGTAGTCTAAACACCTACTAACCGTCATGTGTTTCACCATCATCTTTTCACATGAAAAGTATTCTTACAATCTACTAACCGTCACGTGTTTCACTGTTTTTCTTTTGCATGACCAGTAGTCTAAACACCTACTGACCGTCATGTTTTTCACCATCTTCTCTTAACATGACAAGTAATCTAAAAACCTACTAACCGTCACGTGTTTCATTGTATTTCTTTTACATGACTAGTAGTCTAAACACCTACTAACTGCAATGTGTTTCACCATCTTTTCTTCACAAGATTTGTAGTCTAGACACCTACTAACCGTCACGTGTTTCACGGTTTTCTTTTGCATGACTAGTAGTCTAAATACCTACTAACTGTCGTGTGTTTCACCACATTTTCTTCACATGACTAGTAGTCTAAAAACCTACTAACCGTCACGTGTTTCACTATTTTTTTCTTTTGCATTACTAATAGTCTAAACACCTACTAACCATCATGTGTTTCACCATCATCTTTTCACATGAAAAGTATTCTTACAACCTACTAACCGTCACGTGTTTCACTGTTTTTCTTTTGCATGACCAGAAGTCTAAACACCTACTAACCGTCATGTTTTTCACCATCTTCTCTTAACATGACAAGTAGTCTAAAAACCTACTAACCGTAACGTGTTTTACTTTTTTTCTTTTGCATGACTAGTAGTCTAAACACCTACTAACCGTCATGCGCTTCACCATCTTTTCTTCACAAGACTAGTAGTCTAATTACCTACTAACCTTCACGTGTTTCACCTTTTTTTCTTCACAAGACTAGTAGTCTAAACACCTACTAACCGTCATGTATTTCACCATCTACTCTTCACAAGACTAGTAGTGTACAAATCTACTGACCGTCACGTGTTTCACTGTTTTTCTTTTGCAAGACTAATAATCTAAACACCTACTAACCATCATGTGTTTCACCATCTTTTCTTCACAAGACTAGTAGTCCAAACACCTATTAACCGTCACGTGTTTTACTATTTTTTTTTCAAATGACTTGTAGTCTTAACACCTACTAAACGTGTCTTGTGTTTTTCTCATAAAAAAGGGAGGAGCCAATACGAAGTAATTAAATGGGGGGAGCAATTGCATCGCACTTTCTCTCTTGACAAGCACCACAACAAGACAAATTTCACACATTTGATTTCAAGAAAGGATGCAAGGGTATCCCACTTTCTCCCTTAGCAAGTATATAAAAAATAAAAATAAAAAACCTAACCATTACAAAGTATATATATGGGGGGAGCTATTGTATCGCACTTTCTCCCTTGACAAACCCCACAACAAAACAAGTTTCACACACTTAATGTCAAGGAGGGATGTAAGGGTATCCCACTTTCTCCTTTAGCGAGTATAAAAAAGTACTAACTATTAAGAAGATAAGCATTACGAAGTAATTAAAAGGGGGGGACCCATTGCATCGCACTTTCTCCCTTGACAAACCCCACAACAAAACAAATTTCACACATTTGATGTCAAGGAGGGATGCAAGGGTATCCCACTTTCTCCCTTAGCGAGTATAAAAAAGAACTAACCATTAAGAAGATAAGCAATAGGAAGTAATTAAAAGGGGGGGACCCATTGCATCGCACTTTCTCCCTTGACAAACACCACAACAAAACAAATTTCACACATTTGATGTCAACGAGGGATGCAAAGGTATCCCACTTTTTGTGGGTAAACCAATGGGGGTATCCCACTTTCTCCTTAGAGAGTATAAAAAAAAGATTAAGTATTACCTCAGTGACCAACAAGAATGAGCAAAAGAACAATTCCCAAAATCGGCATGAATCAATCTGCAAATAAACAAAATAGATTGATTATCAACTCTAAACAAAGACTCTATGCCACATATAAGATCGGGATCAGAGTCGCACCACTAAATCCAGAATAAAAAATGATTATCAAAATAAACTATAGGATAAGAGTGGTCAATGGTTGGTCATCAATATAAGTTATGCTTCTACTGGAAAAAAAATTAAACAAGATTGTTGGTACTTCCCATATTGTTTAGAATTTCATCACATTGTTGGTTCGGTGGAAGAGAATAAACAATACTAATCAGTAAACAATACACGTTAGGAATTAAGTAAGATATTTAGTTGCTATAGCATATAGATGTAATACAAGTGATCCAGATTGTGTGGGTTTCAAATTCCCAAACTATATGTTACATAGCCTAAATTAACATTACACCTTAGAGTGAGAGAAGTTTGGTGTTAAAGAGTCTTATTTGATGAGAATCAGACAATAGTGTTCAACAGAGAAATCGGAGTTTAGAGAATCATATGAATCATACTATAAATCAAACAATATAACTTTACGTTTTGGCTTTCTACGACTAGGATGGCCTCCGACGACAGCGTAGAGAACGGGATGTTTGAACGGCGACGTCGTAAACAACGACGAGTTTGAGCTGCAACGATAGTCTGAGAAGGGCTTCAACATTTTGAGCTTTGGAAACTTCGAATAAGAGGAATAGGGCTTTTTATTTATTTTTCTTAACCGCCCTAGAGGTGGCACGTCCCACCTCCCCCTAAATGTGTTGTGAGTTCTCAAAGAACTTGTTGCGACTTATTTTTCCATTCAAAAAGTAAACGGACTTGTTGTGAGTAAACACATTCATGAACACACATGCTCAATGGAGTACACGAAGAAAGGACAAGAAACCAAAATTACTATCAACCTCATTCACTATAGGAAAAACCCAAACAATATAAAAGAATAAATCTGAGCCAAAAAAAATCTATGTACCTCAATGTTCCGATGAACCTTTTAGGTAATGACCTGCGACAAGAAAAAATCAAACATCATAAATTGATTTAGAAACGTTTCATACATAGACAATAGTACACTCTTTCAATTGCAAAAAATTTAGGAAATCTCAATCCAAAAATGACCAGAATCCATAACAAAGTTGCATATAAGGCCTTTTGGAAATCTCAATCCACAAAATCATACATCAGAAATGACATTACGATAGTTTGTGAGACTTGACATTTTATTATTCCTCCCTCCCTTGTTATATAGATAGCAGAGTTGCAATTCAAGCCACTCATAACTGAAAGGACTATCCTGAGCGACCTACTGGCTATTAAGTCATGCTAGAACTAACTTGTCTTTTTTTCTCTTTTCAGTCATGCTAGAAAAATGAATATTGAATATTGAACTTTGCTCCGTGATTCATTGAATGTGGTGGTAATGTCATGAAGTTTGAACATTGCCTTTGTTTTTTTTTTTGGGTAATTTAGCTTGAAATTAAAAAAGGTTAATCGAATGTACAGCCTACAAGGGGCATACCCCAGGAGGAAAAGAAAGGAAAACAAAAACAAAAATGATAAAAGTACGGTAACCATGCACAACCCGCATGGAGAGTAAAATAAAGTGACATAACCATGAAATGTACTGAAATGAAATTGAACTATTCCTGGCACAACCCGCCAGGCTAGGAAATAAAGTAAATGAAGTAGATAGTCATGGTCAACTTGGACCACATGAAAACCAGCGCTGAGGAGAGATCCTCCTCCTCCTAGGCTGGGCTAAGAAAACCAAGACCCGAGACATTCATCACCCCAAAGCAAGCATAATACCCGCTCAACAGAAGTCAACTACTACAGAGGAACTCGGGCTGAGAGAGGCTCGACCAGGGGATGACGGCATCCGACAAGGCTACCCTGCTAAGTACCCTGCACACCACGCCCATTCCACCCTGACTACTACATCCTCGCCCAAATCCCCTAGGCTCGCTAACGACTCAAAGCGGAATAGTAAGAGAGGCCACCAAAAGTAGCCACTCGAACCTCAAGTGGACCAATCTGCTCTTTTCGATCAGTGCAACCACCAAATCTAATAAGAAACAGACTGCAAAGCAACCCCTTTCGATCAGTGAGGATCCACCAATCTAGTCAATGACTGCTTCGGCAACTACCTTGCTCAATCAAACTCCATCCATAATCTAATCATCGGCTCCTACAGCTGCTGCTACTGCGGGCTACCCCTAACTAGGATAGAGTCTAATCTAATCAATAATAGCCACGACCACAAGAATACTACACTCGACCTCTGAGCAAAAAAACGCTGGTTCTAGGGATATAAAAGGCTTGACAACGAGCCCGACCCCCGATTTCAGTCCAACAGATGACCGCCTATCGGGGATCGCCAAACTAACTGTTAACTGGCCCGATCGTCCAGCAACAGATAGACAATAAACAAATAAGTGCAAAGCGCAAATTGAAACGATAGGCGCAATGGATACGAGAGCTTGCTGCCCGGGCTGAAGGCAGGCTGTGCCTGGCTGGCCCGGGCTGGCCTTGCCAGCTGCTGCCTGCTGCTTGGCCCAGGCCTGGTGTGCCCGACGGGCTGAAGGCAGGCTGCGCCCGACGGGCTGCCCGTTGGCAGGCCAACGACCTGGCTAAGTTGCTGGGCTGCTGGGCCGGAAGCTCCTGGCCCGCAAGGGCTGCCCAAGCCACCGCCGGTAGCCTCAAGCTGTTGAATGGCCGGCGGAGAGAGGCGCCGCCGCTGCTGCTGTTAATGGCGGCAGCCACCAGCTGCCACCGCAGCCCCCATGTGGCCGATGGCTGTAGAGGCCCCGACGAACCTTGGCCGGAAGAAATTTGCCCGGGCCGGCTGATTGCCCGGACGGCTGGACTCCACGGCGGATAGTGGGTCCACGGCGGGGATGGAAGACACGGCTGCTGAGCCACGATGGATTACCAACGAGCAGCCAGGCTGTGTTCTGGCTGAGCCACCTTGACAGGCGGCGTGAAGGTGAGTCCCGCGGTGGGGTTCCAGCGGCCGGCTGGTGAACCGACGGCTGTTGAAGACCCTCGATTGAGCTCGTCGGATGAGGTTGAAGACCGTCTGGTGGTGGTTGAGCTCCTCCGTTGAGCTCGTCAGTGATGGATGACGGCGTCGGTTTGATTTCAGATCTGCCCGGAGCAGATCCCAAATGGTACCCGCCGGTTCACGGCGGGGATGAGGTTGGAGACGAAGCCCACGACTGTGGAGCTCCGGACCGTTGTGAAGCTTGACCGGACCAGCTGAAGGCCGGCCAGGTGGTATAACCGAGCCAGATCCGTCCAGCGCGGAGGGCGATGGAGGAGAGCCTCTCTAAGGAGAGAGGATCCCTTGCCCGGATGGTGGCTGCTGCCCGGCGTGGCTGCAATCTTGTGGTGGCTGCCGGCTGATTTGGCTGGGTCAGAGGGAGCTTTCTCTCTCTAGGTTAGAGAGAGAAGCTCCCACGCCCTTTTAATGAGGGTAACCTTGTTTTTACGTAGTTGAGAATGGCCTGTCTATTTTAACATTGCCTTTGTTGTCGTTATACTAGTTTGAACATATGGTTCTGGGGATGGTTCTTGAAAGTTGAAGGGCAGTGGCCTTGTTTGTTTTTAACTACATGATGTAACAGGGATATTGCCTTAAAGAAAAATTTGGTGGCGCCTAGGCGGCCTTAGCAGTGGGTCGCCGCCCGACTAGCGCCAAGCGCCATTTAGAACACATGAAGACATGAAAAAAAAACATGTGTTCCCTACTTTATCATAAGCTCAGATCCTTAACTACTATTCCAAATACTTGGTCAATCAATACAGAGATACAATAAGCGCAATGCTTCACCATACAAAAATGATCTTATTATGACTCAAAATCATCACATGACAACCAAGTTCAACTCTGTATCTAATCAGATTCTCTTGTTCTGTCCAAACGTACAAAACTCAGAGGAACTTCTTCAATTCACTACCAATCTTTCTCCTTCATAATTCAAAATGAAATTCAAAATAAAGAAGGCCCCAAACCAACATTTTATCCAGCTCCATATCAATAAAATAGAATGTCTATGCATGTGCTTAGAGGCTAACGACGCAGCTAGTGACTTGACGCCCTTTGTTGATGTCACGCCCCGCTCTAAAATAATTCGGCAATGTGATTTTAACCTCAATAAAATAAATAATTTTGCCAAATAACTAAAAACAATTCTCTTCTTCACTCTATCATGCAATGAATTATAAGTCTAACCAAATTAAAAGAAGCATGACAAGCTATCCACTTTCAAATATTTCAATTTTTGATTAGCCACCAAGGCACCAAAACACCACTTAAACCATACAACTCCAATTACAAAAGGGGATACAAGTTTTCATTTTTTCTTTGCCTAAAAGACATAACAAAGCATTCCTAGAGGAGAGTTTTAACATTTATCATTACGTTCCCAAAGTCAAAAACATATACATGTAGTCAAAAGATAGCCTTCAAGACCTAACAAAATATCATGTAGATCGACTCGTCAAAGTACCAATTGGTTTTAGGAGAGATGGTGGAAAAGCGGTCCGACAAGTGGTATCAGAGCCAGGAAGTCATGGGTTCGAGTCGTGGGAGCGTCATCGTGAGGGAGGGATTGTCGGGCCCGGAGTGCCCCCATGGATTTGGTTACACAATGCCACTCCCTGCGACCGCTCTAAAAACAGACTTGCGAGAACGATGTCGAATGCCATAAAAGACTTAATTGAAACCCTTCCTACAACCAATTGGTTTTAGGAGAGATGGTGAAAAAGCGGTCCGACAAGTGGTTTTATAGCGTATCCATCAAAGCGTATCCTTGCCCTTCGAATCTGTAAGGTAGGGGTGAGCACGACCGCCCACACATAATCTACTAGAAACTAAAAGATGCAAGTGACATGTTTGAAAGTATGAACGCTCATGCTAGCTAGACACAATTCTTAATGAATATAATTAAGCTCGAAAAGATGAAACCAAAATTCTTCAAACATATAATAAGTCAACACGTTAAACTAAGTACAAGAAAATAAGAGCACATAAAACCAAGGTCCAAGTTATCACAGTTGTGTACCAATCCTAGGCGACTGATCAGGTCCCTAAATCATCCAAATTTATGGGCTACTAACCCAAAGGCCTATGGGGCACCTTATCCCACGCGGGTTTACGGACTATACACCGACGGATAACTCATTATCCATATGTTTCCAGCTACACAACGAGCATAAAATGGCCAAGTCAACCGCCATTACATGGCTCACTAGCCCAAATAACAAGTATCAATTCCAATGGGTAAAAACAAATTGTATCAACATAAATCTTAATCCTTAATTTCAAATCCAAGAAGCACTAAACATGGATATACAAGTGTCTATACTTTTTCAACCCCATCCCTCAAAAATATTCACCAATCATGTCAACAAGAGAAAATCCATATCAAATACAAAAAATATTGTGCTCTTCACAAAATGCAAACAATTCATCCAAGTACCCTAACTAGTATATCCATTATCAATCCAAATACACATGAGCCAATATTAGACACCGCAATTCCCTAGGCATAATATTCTCTCCACACCCAATCAAACACTAAATCCATCAATTTCAATATACAACTAAAAATATGAAATATATACAACCACTCAAATTAGGGCTTTTCTTTCATAGATCAACTTACTACTTAAATACATGAAAGTAATCAATTCGCAAACACAATACTTGCATTTTTAAGGTATCTAGTAGAAAACCCTACCTCAATTGCTAGCACACAAGAGAGATGAGTGAGATGGTGATGAAGGAAAGCCCACAAACTTGAAATCCCTAGATCCCTCCAAGTTTCTTGATGTAGACACAAAATACCCAAGCAAAAAAAGATGGAAGATGATGGCTGTGTGAGTGTTTGAGAGAGAGAGAGAGAGAGGGGAATCGGCACTGGAAATGGAAACAGAGAAAAAAAAGAAAAAGAAAACAGAGAACACTGGTTCTCTCGGTTTCTCACGGCAATTGGTTTAAAAAGGTGTAAAAGAATTACACCATTCCCCCCTCAAGTCTCTAGATTATGGCCTAGCACTTGGATGTTATAACTTCTTGCAATAGAGCCCCTCAACTAACACTTAAACAAGTAATTAGCTCTAAAAATTTCTAACACTAATTACACAACACATTTCACATTAAGAAAATATTAAATAAATAAATTTAGACACGGTTCTCTACAGTTGAGGCATCTCTCGGGGTTATCATTCTTCTTGCATTTAAGGAAGGCAAATTTTATAATGCGATTAGGTTTGGGGCTCGAGAGGTCGACGATGAGGATGGTGTGGGGAGTCAGGTGGGTGGTGGAAGATGCGGGGGATGGAGGAGGTGAGGCCGGAGTAAAGGAGGCCTTTGACTCCTTTGAGTCGATAGTATTTTTTGTATTGTTCGTCGGTGTTAGAGTGTCAAAAATGACGATGGATCAAAGAATGAACAGAAGCGATGGGGTTACCTGGTGTGCCATGGAAGAAGATGAGCAGCAACCATAAAGGTTCAGGAGAAGTCACGAACACCAGTGAGAGAGAACATGAAACAAAAGTTAAAACCGATTTAATCTGAATCAAATTTAGAGAAGAAGAAGAACAGAGATTAAGAGAAGATGTTGAACCAGAAAGGCGTAAGACGAACCAAGAAGCACGGGGTCGCATATGGTTGAAAACCAAGGGAGATGGCTTGATGGTTGCGCTGCGGTAGGACAAAAAGATAGAGCTTCTGTGAGATGGAGATGGAGAGGAAACTACGATTGTGCCAGTGTGGGAGAGAACAAGACATAAAAGTTATGTTTGGAACTTAGGGAAAGTGATGGAAAGTGAGAGAAAATGAAATTAGGGGAAAATGAGAGGGAAATTTCACTATTCACAAAACCTGAATTTTTTTATTCTCTCCTCTTTCTCTCCAATCCTAACAATTTGAGGGAGATTTTTTTAACTTTCCTTTCTTTTCCCTCACTTTTCCTAAGTTCCAAACAAAGCCTTAGGGTTCATTCGGGGGAAATGGTTAATAGCACGAAATTAAGATATTTGGGCGAAAATATTGGGCGGGTTATATTTGTTGGGCCTAAAGGGTAGGGCCTATACTAACAATTTATTTTGGGCCATTACCAAAAATTGGTAATCCAATAACGGTTCAACAAAAAGCGCCACTAAAGACTGTTAGTAGACTCCATTTCTAGTAACGTCTTCAAGACTGTTAGTAGACTCCATCCATACCGACGATTTTTTCAACCGTTTCTAAAACACCCGTGGAGAGATCACGAATTTCTTGAAGTGGGAGCAGAATGGTATGAACTAAAAAAACCAAAATCATAATAAGTAGGGGATGCTAGAGTGTTTCCTTATTCATTATATATTACATATAATTTTTCAACGTTAACTAATATTCAGCACTTGGCATGTATGTATATGGTTTAAACATCTTTGGCAACAAAAAGAATACAATTTCTAGCTTCCAATTCATAGGTTCAGCAGAAATGGGGCAGAAGTATCAAACATGATAAATACATGACCATAGATAAATTACCCAAAAAAAAAAAAACTACCCAGATAAACTTCCCTGATAACCATGACACATCCTACATGGTACATTCAACTAACACAAACGTAGAGTGATTTCTAAATGCATTTGTTCCGTTGGAGCAAGTTATGGATTCACATTACATCCCAGCAAATTTCAACAGAGGGCAACATAGAACTTCTTGGATGACAAGACGTGAGGCAAGGTGAATCCTTTTTTGAATATTACATTACATACTGCTATTGCAAACACAATGTGCTACATTCCAGCAAATGCCCAGTTGTTTAGCATGCAAGAAATCACTCGTGAACCTGATTTCATGGACGGGAAAAAAACAATATAAGTTGAATAAAAAAAAATGTCAGTTCAAGTCCAACAACTCACTTGAGTGGATTTGCTAGAACTCGCTGGCCCAAGGTCACAAAACTAGTCTCCTGATTGGACATAAACCAAGCTAAAGATGAAACACTGCGAAGATCAAATACCACACAAACAGGTAAGAGACATCACCAAGGAAACAGAAACGAGTAGGCCTACTGGGAAGAAATAGAAAAATGAAAAGCACCATACCTTCTAGTAAACACATGCTCTCTAACACCCAGAATAGTTGGAGGTCGAATGCCATGATTTGCACGGAATTCCTCAAGCAGATTTCTCATTTTCATAGCCTCCTCAAGATAGTTATCCTACACAAGGAAAATATTCTGTATTAGCGAGGACCAATATACTGTCGTGTGGATTGCACATATGAAGAATGAGAAGCTAAGACGAGTAAGAACATGTCTCTCCAGGTTTTTCAACTAATCACATAATAATATGCCCCTAATTAAATCAAGCACCCACAAGATATTTAAATAAATTGAGAACCCACAAAAAATATGAAGTGAATTCCTAACCATTATGACTGGTCTTGTGCTTTCTGCTAGTGATGGAAGAGGCATAAAGGTAGCACTGGGGTAATAGCGGGCAGAGGGCTGGGTCCTACCACACAGAGGGTCAGTGACGGGGTTGGTAATCAAAGAGTTTGCAATAGTCGCGCCCACATTTTTCATTGACACTATGATATACTACCACATCAGTTCAAGATAAACCCAGACCAATATGAAGAACCCAGATTAATTTTATAATGTACACTTATGAATTAAAATTTATCAATGGTACTATAAACCCAAGTCATATCCCACCATCCCCTCTTTTCGCCATTCTACATTCCATGTTATTCCATACACAAAGTCAACATGGTATGTTCTCCAAACAGGGTCATTGATCACATTTTTTTTTTTTGCTCAGCATCACTGATCATAGTTAAGTGAAGCAACAAACCGATGAAAGAAATGAATCTACAAGCAGAGTAACCGATTCAAATATGAAACAAAAGATCAACCTTCAGCCATAATCTAAATAAGATCAAGTAACCCTCTATCTTTAGCTTTCATTTTTATGGGAAGTTATGCATACAAAAAAGTAGTCTTTCATTCAACCAAAATCTGTCAAAGCCCAAACATAATGAACAAAACAAAAAAGGGCAGAGAGATGTTATGTTAAGAACATGCATCCCAAGACAAACATCTTATCCATTTAAATTAGGTTTAAGAGTTGGAGGGCAAAGAAATATAAAGAACACCCCCAAAGGAAAAAAACAAGAATAGTAGTTCCAAAATTAGACGGATATATCCCAGTCAACAGAAAATATCTATATATGCAACCAATTATCCTAGGCTTGCATTCTCAGTTGGCAATCTCGTAGAAGGATGAGTTGATCGTAACAGATTTAATGAAGTAATTTGTGGCATGTGAATCAAAAGGGATTGTTGGTAGGACATGTAGAGTTCAGAATGAAAAAAGAAGTCACACATCAGCAGACCTTTTGGCTGGTAAGTCAGCAGTCTGAACTCTGAAGGCTTTAATCTTTGAAACTCACATAATAAACCCACAGCTACCTTCTATGTAGCACCGACACTCCAAAAGGGCACGTATGGGACACGGGGACATGGCGGGGACACGTATTGGACACGCCAAGTGGCGTGTCCAATAATTTTTATTATTTTTGATAGGGGACACGGTTGGGGGTCAAAATGTAGTATTTTAAATTTTGGGGGATTAATATGAAATTATTCAAAACATTTGAGTTAAACTGTAATTATGCCTTTGAAAAAATTTATATAATTTGTGAAATTATTCATATACAATGGTTCATAATTTTTTTTATATATATGTACATATATTTATTTTTTATGTATTTATACACGTGGCGTGTCCCACCGTGTCCGTATCCCCATTTTTTTAGAATTGCCATGTCTCGTGTCCGTATCCATGCTACATAGGCTACCTTGCCATGGACAAAGTGATTATCAAGACCAATGTGATAATATTTTTTGCTACCAACACCAGAAAAGGACGCCTTTCATCATCCCTAGTAACAGATCTGATTTCACCAAAAAAACAAAACTGTCTACATACCCTGCCAAAAGCCCTTTCATATGAAAATAAACTACATTAAAGATCAATCCAGCACATATTCACAAATTTTGACTTCACCACACTTCCCATAATGTGTCTTGCTTGCAAACATATCTCCAAATCCCTTTTTCAGAGAGGACTAGGTATATTAAACCTCCCCATCTCAAACTGCCATCACCAAAAATAGTACAAACTGTATCCATTCTATCAAATGTTTTTCGAACTCATTTCCAATTCCGAAGCCTTTCACATCTATTCCAATTCTAAAAAAATTCTCAAGTACCCGTATGAGTTCCTGTCCTTTGAGAAAGGGCATTCTTCTATCTACTGCAGACCACCATTTACAACCTAGACTGCAACCTTCTTGAGTCTTTATAAAGCTCCTCCTAGAAGCCTGTTATACTACTGCTAATCTCTTTATTAGTAAAGCATAAACCAACTTCAATCTTTAAAATACTTGCACCGTCTATGACCCTTGGCCATCTTTTGTAAGAAAGTGAGTCACATCTCAAGATACCATAATATACATCCAAGGGATCAAATGACTCGCATCACATAGCCAAATCAATGATCACCTCTAGCATCATTCACAAGGCTAAGTAAATCAGGCACAAAAGTACTTTGCAAAATGCCATATGACCACCTTTTAAATACAAAGCTATGATATATAGTTCCAGCTCATACAAGCCAACAACGCTATCCATCTTTTGACAACCTCATTCTCACAATCCTTCTTCATACAAATGACTCTAAAAACATTTGTCCTAGTAATTTTCAAAATTTAGGGCAACTCAGATTAGGGTTTTGTAAAGAACAGACTCTCAGACCCCCACAGGTTTTTAGATACAAAAGCCATAACCTGGAACAGTCAAGAAGTTGCAACAAATATCCTTATCGCCACGTTGATTACTTCTCCAAAAGAAGAACTAATCACACAAAAGGAAAGCGAACAATTGCGGGCCAAATTCTGCACACTGACATATTTCGCCATTATGCTACTGACATGAAGCATAGATTTCTGTAGGAAATTTTTTAGGAAAAAAAGATGCAGATTCCAAAACCAAAGTAACCTGATTCATGTCAATGGTTTCAACAACCGGCAAGTTTGAAAACCTCAAAGAACAATTGATAATCTCTCTTTATTTAATAAATTCTCCACCTTCTCCCCCATTTATACAGCAACAGAAAACAATTTACAACGTTTATATCTTGCTTACTCAGCTACAAGAAGCTTTCAACAACCGACAAGTTTCTATGGCAAACAGATGTCATATGATCCACCTAAATACCTAGTTATGCGGACCATGCCCACAAGAGAAGGGGCAAATTCAGAACCTTACTTGGACATGATAAATTTGAAGACGAGCCCTAGGCTCGTGAGGCTTTATACCAGCACCTTTCCAACAAGATGAGAAGCAGAACAACCTATAACCGCTGAGCTTCTCCTAACCAGAGGTAGCAGACCCACCGAAAAGCACGAATGCTGAAGTGAGCAAATGGGTAGCAAAGCAACAAGACAGCAGTGAGCCAGAACAACTGCACTGAGCCAGCTGACTTAACTGCCAGAACTCTGGACCACATCAGGGCATCATGAAGCATATTATGAGATTAGATTTAGGTCCTAAATTGCATTTGTATTTAGTATGCCTCTAGGAGGTTTTATGGCGTTATATTTGGTGTTAGTACACAAGGATGCAATGGTAATTTCACAATTTAGTAATTTACCATGAGTTGAGTCTTCAGTCCATTTGGTCATAAAGTGGCCCAAGTGATTTTTATTTGAATCCCTAGTGGCCTATGTTCTTTGCATCTAATTTGGAGCATCACTTCTTGTATAAGTAGAATACGAGTTAACCACATAAATGTTTAGGCCCATTGATTCACTAGAATTGTTCATATGAAGGAATGGCAGTGTTGTGTGTTTGCCTAACCCTTTACGTAAAGGTGCCTAAATAAACCCAGAAAAATTCATGGGTTTACTAATTGCTGCCCTCAAAATGTACCTTTTCAGCCCTAAGACCCAAACCGTCACCCTTTCTTCTAACAATTGGGTTTACAAACAACTTCTCACTTTGCTTAGAGCAGAGGAAAGCCTGGCTAAGCAAAAGTCTAGGGTCCAATGGTTGAGATTAGGTGACCAATGTACTTCTTATTTCTTCAAATCTGTGACCAACAGAAGAAATAGAAGTAGGATAACTAGTATGGTTTTAGATGATGGGTCTCTCACCCATGAAATTGGGGTCATTAAGTCAAGTTTTGTTAACTTCTATACGGACCTGCTAGGTACTGCCCACTCTGATGCTTACCATGGGCATAACAGAATTCAGCAACTAGTTAAAAGAAAACTAACTGATGTTCAAAAGGTTGCTATGATTGCTGAGATCACAGATCAAGAAATCAAGGACACATTTTGGTCCTTAAACCCCAGCAAAGCCCCTGGTCCGGATGGCTACAATGCTGGATTTTTTAGGAAAGCTTGGCCTATCATCGGCCATGAGGTCACTGCAGCGGTTAAGACCTTTTTTAGGTCTAGCAAGCTGCTCAAGAAAGCCAACTCTACTGTCATAGCACTTGTTCCTAAGGTTCCTAACCCCTCTAAGGTTGGGGACTTTAGGCCTATCTCATGTTGTAATACCATATACAAGTGCATTGCTAGAATACTTTCTAAACGGCTGCAGAATGTCCTTCCTGACCTAATTGATCCTGTTCAATCAGGGTTCGTTAAGGGAAGGAGGATTGCTGACAATATCTTCCTCACCCAAGAACTAATGAGGGGGTACCATAAATCCTCATCAACCTCAAGATGTGCACTGAAAGTAGATATAAGGAAAGCCTATGATAATGTCAGATGGGATTTTCTATGGGATACCTTGTCTTCTATGAATTTCCATCCAACTATGATCAAATGGCTTCAAGCTTGTGTTACCACTGCTAATTACACAATCAGCTTGAATGGGGAAAATACTGGTTACATTATAGGGCAAAAAGGTCTAAGGCAGGGTGATCCGTTATCCTCATACCTCTTTGTCATTGTGATGGAGGTTCTCACCTATTTACTTAGAGAGAAATCCATGTTACCGGATTTTCACTTCCACTGGAGATGTGGGAATACTAAGATCATCAATCTTTGCTTTGCTGATGATCTCATGATTTTTTGTAAGGGTGAGTTGTCGTCAATCACCCACATTCAGGAAGCACTCACTGAGTTCCAAGATCTGTCTGGTCTCTCTCCCAGTCCAGAGAAAAGTAGCATATATTTCTCTGGGGTAAACAATTCCATTAGAGCGGCCATACTGGATGTCTTAAGATTCCAGGAAGGCACTCTTCCCGTCAAATATCTTGGGGTACCCCTCCTCTCTACTAAACTCAAGGCCTCTGATTGCCGTCGTTTAGTGGAGACCTTGACTGCTAGGACTAAGACTTGGACCAATAGAGATCTCACCTATGCAGGTCGAGTTCAATTAATTAAGAATGTTCTCTTTTCCATCCAAACGTATTGGTCCTCTCTGTTTATCATTCCCAAAAAGGTTATTAAGGAGGTTGAGTTAATTCTTAGGGCCTTTCTGTGGTCTGGCCCTGATCTAAAGAAAACGGGTGCTAAAGTTTCGTGGGAACATCTGTGTTCCCCTAAAGAGGAGGGGGGTCTTGGCTTCAAATCTTTGCAAATTTGGAATAAGGCATCTATTGCGAAACATATTTGGTTTCTAATCTCTGGGGGTGAGCAATCCATGTGGTGTCAGTGGGTCAAGTCGTACTTGTTACGTGGTAGGAGTTTCTGGACTCTGAAAATACCGGGTGATTGTACATGGGTTTGGAGGAAACTTTTGACTCTCAGACCCTTGGTCAAACCATATGTTCTTCATATCCTGGGGAATGGGAATTCCACGTTCTTGTGGCATGATAACTGGCACCCCCTCGGTCCTTTATTAGATAGGTTTGGTACACGAAAAGCGTATGACGTTGGTATACCACAGGATGCTTTTGTGTCTCACATTATCAATAACTCAAATTGGGTGTTTCCTATTACTCAGACTTTTGACCTAAATGAGGTGAGAAACACACTACCTCCTCTTGTTCAAGCCAGGTTGGATGGGGCTGATCAGACAAGGTGGACCCTTAACTCCAATGGGCAGTTCACAATTGCGTCTCTTTGGGACAAAATGAGAACCCCCTTTCCTAGGGTTTTGTGGCATAAGGTTGTATGGTTTTCAGCTCACATTCCTAAATGCAGCTTTGTTACTTGGCTGGCCATTCAGAACAGGCTATCCACTGCGGATAGACTTCTGTCATTCGGTCTTAACATTTCCCCACAGTGCGGTTTGTGCCAGGGGAATGAAAGCCATGACCATCTTCTATTTAACTGCCCATTCACCACACAGGTGTGGAATTCCATTCAGGCCAAACTTCAAGTTTCTTGGCCTGCTAGCTCTTGGGCAGACTAGGTGACCTTGTTATCAGGTGTTAAGGGTAAGTCCCTTAAGAGTGTGATCACTAGGTTGGCCTTTACTGTAACTATTTATCATATTTGGATTGAGAGAAATTTGAGGAAGTTCCAAAATCAATCCTGTACTTGGGAGATAGTTGTTCACAAAATTTGCATGATGATACGAGATAGGATTCTATCATTTTCTAGCTTGCAGTATGCTCAAGCAGATAGGATTGTACGTGTGTGGAACACTTTTTAAGCTAAATTTGTATCAGTTACTGTTTTTGCTATTACTTCTATAGCAGGTTCAGTTTAGGGGCAGGATCATGGGGGCAGATTCCAAGGGCTGCATTAGTTGTGGCAATCGTTCAAGCTTCTATTACTTCTAGTTATCAGGTATATATCTTATTCTTGGTAACATTACTTGGAAGCTTTGTGTGAACCTTTCTTATATAGTGTGCTACCATGTGAAATGTGTGATTGAGCCCCAGAATTCTTTTAGAGTGGAGATCATAGTTTGGGGGAGTCCTTTGGTAAGAGTGAGTTGAGGGTGTTCGGTTCCCTTCTATTGCTTGTAGTTTGGTGAGTTAGGATTCGAGGGGGTAAGGTGGGGAGCAGATAAATATTTATGGTTCAGTTTCTGTTCTCCTGCCTCTTTTTAGCCTTGTTGTGGCCCTGTTCAGATTCTGGTTTATTGCAAACATCTTTTGTAGCACTGCTGTTCGGTTCTGATCTAATAAGGCTCAGAACAGCCCATTTCATGCCAATGTGTTGCTGCTGCTAGGGATTGTTATACCTGCTGCTGTAACTGCATAGTCTTGTTATACCTCCTGTTTTGGTTACTACTTGTTTTGGTTACCATTTTGGACTGCTGCTGATCTGCACTGCATTTCAATTCTTTCGGAGCTTCAGAAGTTCTGAAGCTGCAGAACTGAAGCAGTTCTACTGCTGCTGTTCTGTGCTCTTTTGTGACAGCAGCAGTTCTGAAGCTGCATCTGTTGTGATCGTGTGATTGGGATATATAGCAGTCAGCTAATGCACTGATGTGATAGTGTTACTGATAATCCTGCATTTTAGTCCAGCTACTGAGGGGCTGAGGGACATCCTCTGCTCTGCTGTAGACTGCTGCTAACTGTGAGTTGCATACTGCATTTTCAAGTCCAGTCCTGTAATCGATTTGTCTATTCAGTAGCTTGTAGTTGGTTACAAGCCTTGCCTATTCAGTCCTAGTGTAATTGGTTACTAGTTCTGTTTTGCCTAACCAATAGGGGCTGTCATTGGGATCTCCCTTCGCAGAGGGGGATGTCCTCTGCATATTGTTTTGTTCAATTGACTGTGTGTGAATGGTAATTGGGATCAGAAGTTTGCTGCTGCTGTTCTGTGATGGAAGCAGAGTATCTTGCTGTTCTGCTGTTGCTGTTGCTAGAAGTTCAGAAGTTTTGATGCAGCAGTTCTGGCTGCTGATGTTATCCAGGACTGCATTTGATACTTGTCCCATGCTCTAACTAGTCCCATGACAGCATGCAAGTTAATCATCCTCACTTGTCCCAAGTTCTGATTCTGCTGCTGCTGATTCTGTAGTGTTCTGTAGTGTTCTGCATCAGTTCAACCTCATCTACTGTTCTGTAGTGTAGTGTTCTGCATTAGTTCTGTTGTACAGTTTTGCATTAGTGTAGTGCTCTGCATCAATTCAACCTCATGTTTTGGAGAGTGATGCTGCTAGCTGGCCATGACTGATCAATCAGAAGCAACTTAAGGTTGCTCAGTTTGTCCAGCCATATTTATCCCTTTTGTAGATGGATAGGAAACAATGTATACCCTTTGTTTTGTTTCCATCTAATTAGTATGTTATCTACTGGTATTACCCTTCCCATGTAGCCATTTGGCATTCCTTTCCAATTTCCATTTTCTCTATCTTCCATTCTTTTTTGTTTTGTTTTCCTCCTGGGGTATGCCCCTTGTAGGCTGTATATCCGGTTAGCCTTTTTTTTTTTTTAATTTCAAGCTGATTTACCCAAAAAAAAAAAACAATTGGCCTTCCGTTTAACCACTAAAACCCCAAATTACTCACTCATTTGGACCCTTTTATGCTCTACAGTAACAATTTAGTGAGCTGCTACTTTGATCGTCAAGCAAATCTCACAGTTGTTCAACAGCAAACCTTGAATTTCTTCCTCTTAGAACCCTGAACTATAAGCTTCCTAGTTCCCACCACTCAAACCCCCCCACAAATCCAACCGCACTCAGCCTTAGGCCAAATTCATGAAAGATGCCCTCCATGATTCAGCTTCTTATTTGGTCATCCCGAATGTAAGCTTGGAATGTCATTTTTCACTTTATCAGAAAAAAGATGTTTGAAATTTCACCGACAGCCACAAAATATCCAGCTCACTCCCATCTGCTTCAGAAGGCAAACATATATAGAGAAAGCTACACCAAAGGCAGACAGACTCCTTTTATATGCATGGGAAATCTTGTCCTTTACTCATGCTCCACAGATTTAGCTACGCATTAAGAGCATGGGTAATCGGTAATCTCCTGAACTTAACTACAACCCCCTCATGGAGGAGATCGGGCAGAAATCAAAGGCTTCAATTCTTCAATTTATAACTAAATGAATCTTTTGTACAACCAGTCTTTAAATATACACAACCACCATATAGTCAACCATACAAATTTTAAAGCATCTCCCACAGGTTTGGTCTGAACTCAAGCAACAGGTCATGACAATTAAGTAGCAAATAGTTATTATTCACAAAATGAGGGCAATAGTTAAGCCACCCACATCAAACAATCAATGTTCAAACATTGCAGATGTTAATTAGAAAGGATATGGTTTTTAAAAAAATATTATACAGCAACAGTGTGTGAGACAAATATGATGGACATAATGAATGGTAAGTGGTATCCACGTACGCAACAAGAAGTAGGCTCTGCAACTAGTGGCAAACAACTAAAATGAAAGCCCTATTACCAAGTGCAAAATGACTAACCTTAAATAATCAGTGGTCCTTTCATAAAGGCCACGGCCCACAAAGTATCGTTCCTGGAACAAACAAAAAGATTTTGTAAAACACGTTACAAGATACTACAAGCCATTCTTGGAAAGATTCAAGGCTACATATTCAACAGTAATCACCTGATAAATCCACTTGAAAAATTGAAAGAATGATTGATCGGAGATTTCCGACAATCGATGACAAGCTGGAAATTTAAGTAGCGTTGCAAAAACGATGCGCAAACTGGCATAAGCACCCAATAAGAGAATATATATCCAAAAATAAGTTGATTGAGGAAAAGCTTGATTCCTTTCTCCCAAAACCTTCCTGAAAATTTGTTTATTGGTATGAGTGAGGAAACAGAATAAACAATAATGATAAAATTAAATCCACGGAAAATCACCACAGAAAATTTTAAGAGAACAAAGAAGAGGGATGAAGGAAGTGGAACGAAAGGAGAGCGGAGACTCACACATAAAGGTATACCACAAATGCGGAGCTCAATCCAAACCAGAAAAATCTTATCATAATCCTAGAGATAGCCATCGCCCTTGCTGTGCTGTAAGCCCCAAATGTAAGCGGACATCTAAAATACCTATATACAACTTAACATGAAAAAAAATAAGGAAACCCAAGAGACAAAAATATTAGATCAGAAAAGTTCATAGAATGCAATAGAAAATAAGTACAAGGAAAATAACTCACTCTCTATTAAGTTCATAATGGTATATGTTGGCCCAATACTGATGTAAGACAGAATTGAAGAGGATTCAGATGATCAAAGCACAAAGAAAATGGGTTGTTTTCAGGCTGTGAACAGTAGATAGATAAAAGAATTATAGGCCTCAATCACACCTATACCACCTTAAGCATCACACCTGGGGCCTCTTTAGTATCACACCAAAGAAAAAGGATTGCATCACACAATCTTACGAGCTTAATGCTTTGTTTGGTTTGTGTTTTGAAATTTTTTTTGAAAAATAGTAGGGGTAATAAATGGATAGAGATAGAGAGAGAAATGTTGGAAGTAGGGGGAATTTTTTGAAAAATTCTTTTTGAAAAGGGAAGAGAACAAGGCATAAAGCTGTAGGATATTGCACATATTCATTCATACCTTCATACTCTTGACGGACGTCAATTTATAGGTTCCTAATGTGTTTAATACCAAAGACTATTTACTATTCCCTAGATGGTTGGGTAGGATGAATGTGTTCTCTGATGGTTTCATACATTGAATATGTGGTTTAAATTCCTAAATGAAAAGTCACAGCCTTTAATGTTCCAGCCAATATCTACTTAATATCCCAAGTAGGCCCTACATCATTCAGCATATGTTCCAGCCAATATCAAGTCAAAGCCTTTAATGTTCCAGCCAATATCTAGTTAATATCTAGTTAAGGCTTCGGCATAAGAACCATCCAACCAATGCCTTTCATAAACTTTTTTTTGGTGCCGCCATTTTCCATCAATTTAATAAGGAAAAAGCCAATTACCCCAGCAGTCCATCTTATGATGGGATAATGCTTTTAGTTGTACCCAATAAACAATTCAATGGTCATATTTATCAGAATTGGTCGGAAATTTTGGCGTAACTAGGCATCAAATCATTTAAGTGCATATCTTGCTGCATATACTATACAGAAAAGAGAAAAGAGAAGAAAAAGATAACGAGAGCATTACAGTAATTTTAGATTTCTGCTAGCTGTTTTAGTTGTGCAAGTACACAAGTCCACAATCACATGGATTTAGGGATTTATGCGCGATAACTAAAGGTAAGGGGCAATTCACATGTAAAGCACATTGGCACCAGTAGGTAAGACTTCACCCATTGGCACCACATAGATTGCTCCCCTCCCGAAATAAGGAACCAAATATGTTTGGCGACTGCTGTGAATTGCCCCTTACCATTAGACCACTCATCCAATCACACATTACATATAAAATAGGGGATGGCCACTTGACATCTTTGTGGTTTGATAACTGGCATCCCCTAGGGCCCTTATTGCCTAAATATGGGCCTAGAATTACCTTAGATTCTGGTCTGCACAAGGATTCCACTGTGCAGTCTGTCATCAGAGACAATCAGTGGGCCTTCCCACTGACCCAAACTCCTGATCTCAATGAAGTGAGATCAGAATTACAAGCTGTCCCCATCAATGCTTCCACTGGGGATAGATGCATATGGAATCTCAATGCATCTGGTAAGTTCACCATCTCATCCCTGTGGGATCAATTAAGGATACATTTTCCTGCTATCACTTGGCATAAAGTGGTATGGTTCTCAGGACACATCCCTAGATGTAGTGTGATCTCATGGATGGCTATCCTAAACAGATTATCTACAGAAGACAGACTAGTCATGTTTGGAATGAAAGCTGCTTCCATATGCAGCCTTTGTTTGGGAGTAGAGTCCCATGAGCACCTCTTTTTTGATTGCCCCATGGCTACACAAATTAGAGGCATCTTATCCCCAAAGACCCCTCACATGACAGGGCTTACATCCATGCAGCAATGGGTGAGCAGGCTGTCCTCTGTCCAAGGCAAGGCTCTGGCCATTACAATTGCTAAACTTGTCTTCACAACCTATGTACACCAATTATGGATAGAGAGAAACCACAGGAAATTCCAGAACATTAATTGCCCTCCTGGAGTGGTTGCTCAAAAAATTTCAAATGAAGTAAGGTGTAGGTTGTTGTCACTGTCTAAGTTCAAGGGGCCTTCTCATTTATTATCTATGTGGAATATTCATGATTAACATTCTCAGTAATAAGTTAGAATGAGATTACCCATATACTCACATGATAACACATGCAGCTTAAACATCAAGGGGTTTCCCCTTGATCTAACTTGGTCCAGAATTGTCCCTGAGGACAGGTCACAGGAACTCAGCAAAGACTTTCCATTCAGGGGATTACAGTGACAGTCACAGAAGCAGATCACCATGCTTCAACAAGAGGCACCAATATTTACTTCTATTATTCAGGTAGTTACCTTAATCTTGGTTGGCACTACATGTTGTAGCAGTGGCTACTGAACTGATGCACCATCAGTGTTTGACAAATGCACCATCAGTGTTTAGTGGCTAATGAACTGATTTGTTCTGCATTTATGGTGCATTTGTCATGGTGCTATGTGAGAGCTAGCAGTTGTGAGAACTAGTTCAATATTATTCAGTTTTTGTTCAGTTATTGTACAGAAAAGGCTTTCCATTCAGGGCACTGCTATTATTTTCTGAACGTGTGTAAGGGAGAGGAGGTAATTCTTGGTACCTTAAGAAAACCCTTCATGCTATCTTTGTGATGCATTTTCTGCTGCTCCTCAGTTCTGCAGAGCAAACTGTTAGTTGTTGTGATGGAGCATTGGATTATTGTGTAGTGCATTTTCTGTTGCTCCTCAGTACATTGGCCTAACCATTAGGGGCTGTCGTGGGATCTCCCTTCGCAGAGGGGGACTTCCTCTGCATTGCATCACACTCTACATTCCTGAACTGTTCTGTTCTGCTGGGGTTCTGTTGCCCAGCCAGATTAGGTGTGAGTATATTTTAATCTTTGTGAGGGCTCTGCTATCTTACTGCTTGAGGTAGCTATCTTACTGCTATGCATGTGCATATGCATGTTACTGCTATCTTACTGCTACTCCATGTTGTATCCCCAAGTCAGAAACCTAGCTGCATCAGTTTTGAATGCCTGATCAATGTACCCTTGTGGCTGGTGTTGTTCTGTTGATATGTTCTGCATTGTAACTGGTGCTAGTTATGTAACTAGTTCCAAAACAGGTTCAGAAGTTGTAATGGAGAATGAGCTTGATCTGAACCTGTTTTGGCTGTCCTGCATATTTTCTGAACCGTGCCATTCTGTGGTAGTTTTACTTAGATTATGCCTAACCATCGGGGGCTGTCAATGGGATCTCCCTTCACAGAGGGAGACGTCCTCTGTATAGTTTTGTATTTGTTTTAGTATTGTATAGTATACTATCTGTCATGGATTCCTGTGTTGTCACCTAAGGATCAGAATCTGCTGACTGTAATGTTGATGGGCTGTTTGGAAGCTTCAGAATTTCAGAAGCTCCATCACTGTATTGGCAGTCCAGCAGGTGTCAACTCCAGAATGTGGTAGCTGATGGATTGAAGCTGGTTTCCAAGTTCTGATATGCCTAGTGCTAGTTAGTCCAAGCTCAAGTTCTGAAGTTAAGAAGTAAAGTCAAGCTTAAGTACTGAAGTTCTGAAGCTCCCAATCTGGGTGTGTTAAGGTCCCAAGTGAACCTCAGTGTAATCTAATCTTTTGTATAGACATGTTCAGTAACCAGTTGGTATGCTGAAATGTTTTATCAGTTCTGAAATTTTTATCATCTTAACAAGCAGTTGGCTATGTTTCTTTTCCCTCTTCTAGATGGATCGGAAACATAGTTTCTCATCAAAACCTTGTAGCCATTTGGCGTTATCAATTTTCTTTATCTTTTTTGTTTTCTTTTTCTTTCCTCCTGGGGTATGCCCCTTGTAGGCTGTATATTCGGTTATCCTTTTTCTATTTCATGCTATTTTACCCAAAAAAAAAAAATTCACATGTAAAGCAAGTAACAATTTAAGTGGTAGTGTAGGACTAACTTTCAAACAAGTTATGGATGAAATTATGTTTCCGTAAAAGAATCATACTAGGAAAAAAGGAAACTAAAAATGCACATAAGAAGGCCATACTCTACCAAATTAGCACGGGAAGGTCCAGATCCCCGTAATTTCTGCTCCTCTCTTTGCATATCATCCACTCTGCCTCTTATACAGTTGATATACAGTTGATAGAATTCCCACAAGCATTCCACATCACGGTTACGATCTATTTTAGCGCTATCCCTTTTGGCAAGTTTTTGATGCCTCATATGATCAGATTCTCAAATCAATTAACGAAAATCAAACATAGTCACGCAGCAACTAAGTTAGTCTAGTTAAATAACAACTCTAAGAGGGAATCATTCTCCATCAACCAAATGGTAGTACCTTGATCATAGACATCAGATCGGTCTTAAATTGAAGAACACCTCTACCATCACTGTTAGGGTCCAGATTTTGTGCCATAATATATGCCTGCTCACAAACTAAAATCCAAGAGAAAATAACAAAAAAAACCGTGTCAGATGTACCATCAGATTTATCAAAAGTTTAAGTATCATAAATCCATCATACATTATCTATACTTCATGTTCTTAGTCCCCAATTCCCAAAATATGCTAGTACAACCAGACATGTACGTTACATAGGAAGTAACGTTTTGTAATGTATCCTTAGTCTAAACTAAAAAGAAAACACATCCCATCATAGCAAGTAGAAAGGAAAATGCTACGACCACACACAAAAACTTACACACACTCACAAAGGGGGTGGACCCCGCACACACGGGAGGTGTGCAGTGGGGCCCACTCCCTTTGTGGGTGTGTGAAAGTGTTTGTGTTTGTGTGTGGTTATAAAATTATTGCACGTAGAAAACAATTGCTTTGAGAAATTAAAAACAAAATAATCCCATCCAATCGTTGATAGGAAAACCAAACTCCAAACAGAATACCATGTTTTCGGTACTTTCTTCAAAATAAGGCTTAAATTCATGCAAACCCATAAATAATATGAAACGTGGGAAGAGATCTTATATGACAAGGGTGATTTAGATAGATTATGAAGCAAGGAAACTTGGGATGTGAAGCTGGGCGAACACTATAACCTATTATACAACCTGTACCACCTCAAGGATTCATTTTGTCACCAATGTGGCATTAAGCAGGCAGGCACTCCAATAAACCACACAATGGATAAAATAGTTACTTAATTCTAAGGGCTCTCCTGCTTCGAAGGTATTATCGAAAGACACTTTGCCCCATGAACCAGTTACTTATCAGTTAGCACCAAAAGCTACAGGTATGGCCTTTCTTTTTTGATTTATTGGTCTCACGCACTTTGCAATAAACTCCATCATTACCTCTTAAAAGTCCTGATAAAGACAAAGCACACATACAAGCCTTCCTAAACAGTACATATGCATTCCTAAATTAAACACATACGCATCGTTGTCATACAAAAAATCCACAACAGACAGACGAGCCCACGACGTATCAAAGAGAGAACGTTAACCGAGAGTAGAAATTCACGTACGGAATCGGGCGACATTTGGGTCCTCGGACTGAATCTCGTCGGCGGCCTGCAAGATCAGGTCGATGTTGGTGAGCAACGGCAGCACGGAGCCGGCAATCCCGTTCGGCGCCCTCTCGTGGCCGTCTTCCCAGAGCTTCTCCCTCTACAGCGTCGCCCGCACCAGCCGTTCCCAGTTCTCGGAGGGCCTCACCATCTCCGCGCCCTAGAATCTCGCACCCAGGCCAAAACGGTAAGATTTTATCGAAACCCTAACTCCCTCTGTCTGTGAATACAAAACGGTAAGATTTTTCTGGAAACCCCGTGGGGCGTGTAGATCTGATGAGAGATTTTATCATACCGTTTGACTGGATTGAGATTTTACTTGGTCGTTAAGGAGGTGGCGAGACGCGTAGAGTACGTTTTCGTGTGCGGATTTGGAAACTGGTCTTTATCGTAGAGAATCTCGATCCAGTGGGAATGGGAGGAAGTGTGGCGTTGGGGTAGGAGTGTTAGTGTGTTGCCTCGGTGGGAACCGTTTGATGTAACCAAGGGGTGGTCAGAGGAGTTTTTGTGGCGGTGCGATGGGTGTGTATAGCGAATTAGCGTGGATGTGGTATCACTTGATGGAATCCTGTGAAATAAGTTTCGCTTAAACGATTCGCCTCATTCCAGATTCTCAAATAAGGAACTATTTTCAAACTTAAAAATAGGCTGCTAATTTTGCCATTATTTTTTTTATTAACGCAACTATCCTACAAGTGTATTTTTGCACAAAAATACATTTGTAGGCGTTAACAAAAAAAGAAGTGGTAAAATCATTTCCCTAAAAATAATAAGTTTACGAAAATAATTTTTCACTCATGGCAACTTGGTAGATCTGTAGTTTTTAAGAGTTTATTGGTGCGTTCATACTTGGTTGGAGTGCATCTGATCGTCTGGGTATTTAGGGTCTTTTGACCTTAACTTTACATTTTTTTTCTCATTTTAGACTTCTAAATCGATGTTAGGCAGTTTTAAAGTGTCGTTTTTGCGTCGGGGGTTAGGATGAAAGATATCGATTACTTTGTGATTTACTCGTTTTGTTTTGTATTTGTTAGACGATTAATTTGGCTTTGTCCAAATTCTTTATAATAATCTTTATTTTGTAAGTACCGCTAGGCGTTTATCAATGGAATCTTTAAACTTTTGAAAAAAAAAAGATTATCTAAATTAATAAAATTGGCAGGCTGACGTCACATGAATTTTACGGTGCAATTCCAATTTGGTACTAGTAATTTATTATATTCTCAGCCGACATGGATAGCAACGACAATGACGAACTGTCAAAACTATTGAATTATTGGACATCAATAGGCAAACACATGCAGTTGCTCGACCATGTTTTTTTTTTTTTGAAGAAGTCATTCATTCATCAACAGCCCATCGGGCAAAAGCAGATTTCAGAAAAGATACAGAAAAGAACCAGAGCTACCTAAACTTCGATCTCAGGCACCTACTGCCGAAGCAGGCCCGGCGAAATCGTCGGTACGTAAGAACCAATCTAGGTCCAGATAACAGAGGATCAAAAGATCCACAGCTCAAACCCTAAAAACTAAGCACCGCTAAAACTTGCAGGCAAGCAACAACAATAACAACTGCAAGCAAACTGCTCTAAGACCAACCTTCTTCCAGTCGAACTGTTGCACAGCCAAACCAACACCACCGGACCACCACCAACCCTTGTTACACCACCGAACTACCATCAGTCCTAAACAAACACCAATAAACCACCAACAACGGACCATTCCTCAATAGGCGCCGGATTATTCGCCCACCACCGCAACCACACCAGATCTGGGGAGACCAAACTGGTACAAGACCGGACCGATTTCGGGGAGACCCAAACAGCCGGTAGAAGAAGAAAAAAAACCAGAAAAAAAGCCCTAACCCAACCTCACCTTCACCTTATTAAGCCACACCGTCGACCACCGCCCACCGGACCACCACTAGCCGCCTATCCTGCTCCGGTCCAACCCAGGGGTGAAAACAAATATATATTGAGTTGTGTGAGATTCACATCGGAATCTCATATTAATTATCGAAGTTGTTTATTTTGTTTAAAATATTTACTTAAAAGTTTAAAGAAAATTAATTTAGTCGGATATCGACAAAAACTTGATCTTTTAATTTTTGGTCCCTGCAAATTTATAAAAAAAAATTAAATGAATTAATCAAGGTTTTTCACCGGTATTTGATTGAATGAGTTGCTTTTCCATAAAGACTATTGATAAAATACTTTATTTCACCAAATTGGAAGCCTTAGAATAGAGAAATGACTTTTAACACTCACTTTTTGTCCATTGGCCTTTATATCTATATAATATGACAGGGTGGTTTTTGAATCCCTAAATTCTCTCCTATATTTTGGACCCTAGGATCGGTACACATTTTCCAACGGTTAAGATTAACAGGTACTATGGCTATAATTTTAATTGGAAAGAATGAACCCCCAATCACGTAATGAATTGCAAGGAGGAAAAAATCACAGCCGTTAAGCAACAATCACAAACACGGCTGCCAATTACTAAAATTTTTGAATTTCCTTTTCAGTTTAGGAATCACAATCACGGCTGTGATTTTGTGGGGTTTATTATACAATTTTACAATCACAATCACGGCTGTGAATTTCCTCTCTCTCTCTCTCATACACAGAGACACAGAGATATCTACACCCTTTCCACCGCTGTTAAGCGGCAAGCAAAAGACGATATAATGTGTTCTTTTTTAATCGGCACGATACAATGTGTTAATATTAGTTTTCAATTCCAACTCTAATTTAATGATGATTTTTAATTCCAACTTCTGATGCGAAACCATAAGGACCATTGCAGACATCACCGAGACACCGATAATGAGATAATCTTTTGTTCTTCTGCTTCAACAGTTTTTCCAGTTCTAATGCACGGAGCTAAATCCCCTTCTCTACATTTTAAAAAAACAAAGACGTTACGTGAACAGAATTATAGCCCTTCGCTATTCTATGAAGATTAAGGCTCTGTACGTGAACGGAATACCATTTTTGATGTTTTGATGCCATGTATGCCTGAGTTTGCGTCAAACGTATTGAAAAAAGAGGGAAAGTGATGAGTGGTCCCATTAATATTTTTGTGGTTTTGAGTTTTTTTTTTTTTTGGTTAGATCAGCTTGAAATTAAAAGAGGTTAACCGAATGTACAGCCTACAAGGGGCATACCCCAGGAGGAAAAGAAAAGAAAACAAGAAGATTGAGAAAAATGCGTTAACCATGCACAACCCGCATGGAGAGTAGGATATTGTAGACAAAATAACAAAAGTGTCATAAGCGTAGAAATCATACCCCCGTAGTACTATCCATTTAAGTAGAGGGATAGAACTACGGGGTATGATATGTAGTGGTACGAGTATAAAATACATGATATGAACTGAAATTGAACTACCACCTGGCACAACCCGCCAGGCTAGTGTAGACACCCCAATTTGGACTTTTCAAAATTCCTTGACTTGTGGCCCGGAGGCTCCCCGATGATGACTTTGGATTGAAACAAGCCTGGTACCGATCGGAACATTGCTCCTTGGAAGATTTGAAGAGGGATTAAAAATGGTAAAAGGGCATTTTCAAGCTCTTGGGAGCAATCCCAAGCGCTCAAAACTGTTTCACAAAACCTCTGGCCTGGCTCTTTCTCGAGCGCTCGAGAGTGAGGTCCCAAGCGCTCGGGAGTGATCCCAAGCGCTCGAGACTATTCTGTTGCCCAATGGATGGCAGTATCACCCACTCACCATGCTACTCATCATTACAGCCACCTTGAGCCCGCCGATGGCTCGGTCCACACTCAACCTCTGGTAGGAAGATATTCAGGCCAAAGATTTTCCTATTAAAAAATGTTTTATTTAAACCCATTTGATTTTCAAAACCATAGGTTATTTTGCCTATAAATACAACTGGTTTTCAGCAGAGAAAAGGACCACGAAACTCCTCTCCTGCAGAACCCATCCTCTGCCCTCTCTCTCTCTCTTGCTCAAAGCCAAAAACACCCAAAACCCATCTTCCAAACTTCAAAGGTTTTAGAAATCACTAAGGAAAAGGGCAAGAAATCCAGAAACTCTTCAGATCTCTTGCACTCTCCTCTCTTCATCCACATTTCAAAGCTATTCCAAGGACCAAGGTTCAAGGAAAAGGTATAAAACTCTACCTTTGGTCACAACTTAAGGGCTATTCATCCCTTCTGAGGGGGGTCTCTCAGGCTGACCCAGTCTTCAATACTGGGTGCATGGTTGGGGGGACCCTAGTGTAAAAACAAGAGCAATGGGGCACAAGAAAACGTTTTCACAAAACCCTCACTGGAACCACTCCCAAGCACTCGAGAGTGCTCCTGAGCGCTCGGGACGGTTCCCAGTTTCATGCATGCCCCCTTTGTGACGCAGTAGGTTAGGAATGATGTGAGGTATTAAAAGGATTGGTTTTGTTTTGGCATGCATGCCCAGAAAATGGTTTTTCAACCTAAAAATATAAACATTTTCTCACAAGTTTTCATGTGTGAACAAGGCTTCTCTCTTTCAAAGTTAAAAGAGGTTCTCCTCTTGGGAAATGTCAAAACAAGGGCCTTTGCATGTCAAAATCAGTACCATTTCCTGTTTGAGAGTAAGCTGGTATGCAGCTCACTCCCAAGCGCTCCGAACCTTTCCAGAGCGCTCGGGAGTGCATGCATGCCATTGCTTCCTATTTTCCCACTCTACTGCGCCATCAGGTCTCTGCATGCATTAGTATGACCTGTTGCTCTTTTAAATTAGTAGATTTAGCCTTGTTAAGGCAGGGATGCATGATTTGAAAGATTGAAGGCTTAGCTCAGTCTTCCAAGTCCTCTGCTGAGCCAGTAGTGTGCTTAATATCACTTCAGTTCCTATTTTTAGCATTGTATCCTGTCTGTGCTAACAAAGCTTGCAGGTTGGGTATCAGAACTCCCAAGCGCTCGGGACTTCTCTCGAGCGCTCGAGAGTGAAGTCAGTGACAGATCCTCAGTTTTATGTGATCATGCATTTTGCTCACTTTCATTTAATCATCCACTATACACCAGCACATGCATGCAATTCTTACATGTTATAACTGTGGATACTTGCTAAATGATCTAATGAAACAAAATCCCTTTGAAAAATCCCACAAACGTTTAGTAGAGACCGATTTCGAATCGGGCGAGGGGGGTGCCGTAAAACCCTTCCCCCCTCGTAATATGGCTTCCGGACCCTCGGAACTGATCTCTGGTTTTCAACTTCAAATCAATTGATTTTCCAAACGAAACGGTTTCTCGGGTGATGTACCGCAAATCCGGGTGGCGACTCTTCAAACAGCATATTTCTCTTCAAAGCGGCGGGAAAATATAAAACGCCAAGAACGATTTTCGTTTTTCGGGCATGTAGCCCACAGCTAGGGAGTAAAGTACATAGTCACGGCCAGAGATGACCACATGATAACCAACATTGAGGAGAACGGCAGCAAAGCAACACGGCTTCAAAGCAAGGTGAACGGCTACTACAGAGGAATATGGCACCAAGAGAGGCTCAAACCAGAGATGACGGCATCCGACAAGGCTACCCTGCCAAGCACCCTGCACACCACGCCCAATCCTTCCGGCCTACTACTCCCTCATCCAAACCTAAGGCTCTCCCGAACCACCTGAAGTCAACCAGCTACCAACTACCACCTCCTCCAAAGTTGGGATAAGCAAACCAAGAACCTACTACATCCAACAGACCCAGAGAGCATGCAAAGTACCCACTCAAAGAGATCAGCTACTACAGAGGGACAAGGAACCGAGAAGAGGCTCGAACCGGAGATGTCTGCATCCGACAGGGCTACCCTGCTAAGTACCATGCACACCATGCCCATTCCATACAGACTACTACTCCCTCAACCTAATCCCCTAGGCTCGCTAACGACTAACAGCGGGACAGAACGATGAACCACACGAAGAGGCCACACGAACCGTAGGAGGGCCAAGCTGCATCTTTCGATCAGCGCCAAACCGCCAATCTAGTCAAAAACAACCTGCTAAGATGTCCCTTTCAATCAGTGAACGACCACCAATCTAATCATGGACAGCCCCGGCAGCTACCTCGCTCGACCAGAATCCATACCAATCTAATCAGTGGCAGCCGCAAGGCAACCCCTTTCAATCCACACAAACTCTAATCTAATCAATGATAGCTACACCCAACCATACTACGCACAGCTACCGGGCTAAGAAGCAAAGGATCAAGGAATATAACGCAGCTCGACAAAGAGCCCAAACAAAAGCTCGACCAAGAGCCCGACCCCGATTTCAGTCCAACAGATGACCGCCTATCGGGATCGCAATGACTAACAGTAAACTGGCCCGTAAGTCCAGCAACAAATTGACAATAATCGCAATGATTTTATCAATAAACGAACCTGAATTGAAATAGAATAGCGCATCCTCGGGCGAGTTAGAATAATCCAGTGAGAAGTCCGCCGTCGGACTGCTTGGCAGGGCTGACTGGCCCGGCCAGAACCAGCTACCCACCGGAACACCTGCCTAACTCCGGCGTCTGAACTTGACTCCGGCGGCTGGGCTGACTGGCCTGGCCTTGCTCTGGCAGTTGGACTTGACTCCGGCAGCCGAGAAGCAAGGGCCGACCGTCGGCCATGGCTGACCCATTGTAGTTCCGTGTTGCAATGGACCGGATCTGGTCGTGGTGGTCCACCGCCGTGGTCGAGAAGACAGCCGTGGTCGAGAACGCCTCACCGCCGTGTCGTCGGTAAAATACGGCCCTGACCCGTACTACCCTCCGATGATTAGGAAGAACCTTACTACCCGTAGAAGACCCGTACTACCTGTACTACCCTCCGGTGAAAAACGCTCCAGTCCGTTGATGGGACCGTAGCTCCGGCGTCGTCCACCGCTAAGCAGAAGCTACCTGCAATGGCCGGACCTGATCTTGGTTGAACCGAGCCAGAGAAGTGGATCCGTGGGTACTAGAAGATGATTGTGGTCAGCCCTCCAACTGATTGGGACTCTCCTTTCCCGTTGAGGTGGCCGGACCAGTGATAGTGGCCGGACCACAGAGGTGGCCGGATAAGGGTTGGCGGTGGAGGAGAACTTCTCTAGAGAGAGAAGTTCCCTTGCCGTACTATTGCGGTTTTGAGTTTTGTTGGTGATTATTATAGCTTTTTATGTTTAATCAGATTTTTTAACAATACGTTTGCTTGCTAACAATACAGATTTTTTTATGTTCATAGATATAGAACGACTTAAGAATATTGGTAGACTGTGCTTCTCATTTTGCTAACACCACAACGTTTTTAAATTTACACCCTAAAATTAAGGAGATAGGTAAATAAAAAGGAAACATCACCTAATATGGTAGATGTGGATAGCCGAAATTTCCGAAACTGCCGAAATTCCCATTTTCAATGCCCTCAATTCCCCCCCCCCCTTTTTTTTTTGGCGTTTGGAACATGCATGCTAACTCCTTCATCATTCTTTACAAAATCGATCAGTTAAAAAAGATGTACCACAAAGTTGTTTGTATTTAATTGCTTACTGTTAGGTGGGATGATATTCAGATTTGTCGCTCCGAACTGCCACGTGCTTGATTTCTCTCCGATTGTAGATGCATGTCAAGTCCTTGATTTCTCCCTATTGCTAGACGCATGCCAAGGACATAGAGGCTCAACTAAAAAACCTTTAAAAAAAACTGAGTTTACCAAATAATTGAATTTTTTTTTGTAGATAACAGTTAAATTTTTAGCAGATTTGTGTAACCTAGAAAGACTCATACTTAATCTCTTACCATTAGGTGGAATGATATTCGGATTTGATGATGATGTCACTGGTTGAGCTAACTTAAAAAAAAAAACTAATCTTACAAAGGGTGGAATTTTTTTCGACTTAGGAAACTCATATTGAAATGTTTGTGAATAGGTGGGATGATATTTGGGTTTGTCACTTCAGTTACTATTACATTACATTTGGAATTTAAACTCATTGCATTGTTTTTCCTACCCCAAAATTTTCAGCTAAGAAATTATTAATAGGAAAGGGGTATCGATGTTTTGCTCTATTATGAGTGCCGAAGACACCACATTGAGTCTATCATGATTTCTTTCTATTTTTCATGAGCCCAAGTTGGTTGCTATTTCTGGAAGCTTGCAACTATATTCTTAGTTGTTACTTTAACATGTTCGATTTTAATTTGCGTGAGCTGAATGTTCGAGCCGTGCCTTCAGGTACGGGCATTTGCTAGTATATATAGATATAGAGAGAGAGAAAGAGAGAGAAAGCTTCTAATGCGGACCTCCGCATCCAAACAAAGTGCGGACCTCCCCTTTTCCGATCGAATTTCAATGATCCGAGCCGGTCAATGTGTTCAGAACGTGATTTTAAGGGTACCCGCGAGAAATCAGCAAAAAAAAAGACCGGGAAGGGCTTCATCCGAGTAGTTTTTGTTTATTTTTTATTGAACGGTTCAAATAAAAACTGCTCAAATCAAGCACTTTCCGGTCTTTTTTTTTGCCGATTTCTTGCGAGTACCCTTAAAATCATGTTCTGAACACATTGAACAGCTCGGATCATAAAAATTCAATTGGGAAAGGGAAGAAATGGGGTGGTCCGCACTTTGCTTGGATGCGGAGGTCCGCATTAGAAGCTTACTCATATATATATATATTGTAACGTCCCGATTTTCGGAATAAAAATCGGAGGCATTGAATATTAATTTCTGATAAATTTACTTTATTAAAGTTCCAAATCCAAAACAGATAATTCAACATAAGAATTCATTTATTACAAACCAATGTGGAACAAACCAATGTGAGTCTTTCAAGGGGGTTGTAGTGTGAGCACCAAAATGCAAAAGGATATAGGATATGGGATAGTTATTGTTCACTGTTACTGTTACGATATTTTATCCCTACTCTGTTAGCTGCTGTTCAGTTAGTTGTTATTTTTCATAGATGCTGTTTTCACCTAGCATTAGCATCTCATAGGCATATCATTTACCTTACCTGGCATTAGCTGACATTAGCATCTCTTTGTTTTTTGCTGCTGCTGTTCTCTTTTTCTCAAATACCTGGTATGTAGAATGCTTGACTGGTACAGATCCTATGGAGCATACCTTGGCACTTTGTTTTATAAGTTATGGTGGCAGCTGTTATGCTTCCTGTTATGGTGTCCCCTATTGCTGTTATGCTTACTGTTATTCGCAGAGGGGATCTTTCTACTAGATACTGAAGGTGTGTGAGGGAGAGTTGAGCTGTCCATATTTCTGTTAGTAGTTGCTGACTGATAGGACTGTCCTTATTTGTACATTAAAAACTCGTTCTCTGCTATAGCAGGGCAGTCCTGTTTTGGTGCTTTTTGCTGTTATTTATGCCTAACCAACTGGGGATGTCGTTGGGATCTCCCTTCGCAGAGGGGGACGTCCTCTGCATGTTGCATACTTACTGGGATTCAGCTGTAGCTTTGTTCTTTTGCTCCATTCTTTTGCATACCCAGCTGCTGCTGCAGTACTTTTATCAGGTGTATCCAAAAAAAGGAACACCTTTTGGAGCTTCAGAAGTTTTATGCCATCAGAACTGCACCTTCTGTGATGGACTGCTGTGATGGACTGCTGCTCTTCTGCCATCAGAACTGCATCAGTTCTGAAGCTCTGGGCAGGCCCATAACCTTTGCATGATGTTTAATTGCTCTATTTGGTAGTTTTGTAAAAGGTTTTTTGTGCATTGTAATGACTGATTAGTGGCCACCATTGTTTAGTGGCTGCTTCCTGTTTCTGCTGGACCTGTCAGTAGCTGTTTGTCATGCTACTAAACTGATCTGTTCTACTTGGATCCAAAGGTTACTGCCATATGCTGCTGCACTGCTGTAATCTGCAGCTGTTTGCTGCATGGTTTCAAGAGGTATATCATCAGTTCTGCTCCTGGACAGTTCTGAAGCTGTCCACCAATGCTGCTGCTGTTTTGTCTTAGGAGCAGCAGATTACTCTACTTGGGAAGTAATGGCTGTATTGGTTGTACATTGGTTGATTTCTCAGTTTTGCTGGTTGCACTTTGTGTAATCATTTTGTCATTTGTTTTGTATCTCTCTGTTAGATGGATAGGAAACAGATGCTACATTTACTTCTAGTCCTACGTAGCCTTTTGGCGTAGGCTTTCTCTTATGTTTTTCTCTTCTTTTCTTTTTTTTCTTTTCCTCCTGGGGTATGCCCCTTATAGGCTGTATATTCGGTTAGCCCCTTTTTATTTCAAGCTGATTTACCCAAAAAAAATGTGGAAATACTAAATAGTTTTTGTGGTAATGAAATTGACAAAACACAGAGCCGACTCCTAAGCTTGATACAGATCCCAAGCATACTCTGGCTCGACTTCCATCTCTAGATTCTCCTCTGCATAATACTGCTCGCTTTCAGGGTTCTGTGTCTCTTCCTGATTTTCTGCAAAATCTAGCACGGATGCCAGGTAATCCGTACCTGAGTGATAGAGTTCATCCAGTAGAATAATCCAACCTAACTACCCCTCTTACTTTACAACTAGCAAGAAACAAAATAATATTGATGTGAAGAAGTAAAACAGAGATTTTGCACATATACCGGTTTATTACTATCCGTTAACCTAACGTGTGATCTAAGGAGCCATTCCAGTTTTTGTAAAAATGAAGTTTTAGAAAAGGAAGGTAATTTCAAGCTCAAAAATCATGTGTTTACGCAAATAATTTTCCTACCAATATGGATCTTGTTTGATATATCTTATTGAGATCTTTTAAACGATGCAAAAAACATTAAAAAATTATTTTTCATTTTTTTTTTTGGGTAAAGCCCTAGGGCGGTTAGCTTGAAAATAAAAGAGGTTAACCGAATGTACAGCCTACAAGGGGCATACCCCAGGTAAGACAAAGCAAAAAATATAAAGAGCGCCAAGTGGCTACATGGGTTGCCCGTGTTCATGCCCCCGTCGAACAATCTATCCCAAGGAATGGAACGTACAACAGGGAACCTAGACACGGGCGTGGCAAAAGCAGTAAATACCCGACACAACCCGTCGGTATAGGGTACAATCCGAGGCCCTCGAAGTCCTCGCAAATCATACAACTGAAAACATAAACGATAACAATAACAGCCAGTGCACAGTAGTAGATAATTGCAAATCGCACATTGAATAACGAGCACACTGGCTGCGATGATTTTCAGCCTAGCCGGGATACCGGGCTGGCTGCTTGGGGTTGACTGGCCTGGGCTGGTTGACTGGCCCTGACCTTCAAGGACTGCCCGATGACGTAAGGCCCGTGCCGGGCCATGATCTGTGACGGCCGGACTGACTCCGGCAGCATACCTCGAAGCCGGCGAGCCACCGTGGCTCGAACTCGAAACCACCGCAGCTCCCGATTGTTGATGGAGGAGTATGCAGAGACCGGATTATAGAAGGCCGGTTGTGGTTTGGCCGGACCAGCGTTGGCAAGCCGTGGGCTGGCCGGACCAGTGGGTGGTTGGTCCCTGTGGGTAGCCATGGCTGCCAGATCTGGATCTGAAACCGTGACCGGCGGCCATGGCTGTTGGGGCACCCACCTCCGACCATGGACGAACCCTCCTCCGTTGGAAGGGTTAAAATCCGACCATGGACGCCACAGTCGTACCCGGCGGCGGCGACTGGGTTAACGCTTCGGCCATGGCTAACCTGTACCTGCGGCTGTGGGCTTCGCCGTTAGGATGACCCACGGTTGTACCCACGACCGAACGTGGCCTGTGGTGAGCTTGGCCGTTGGGGATTCTCGGCTGGAGCCTTGAACCAGATCTGAAATTCCGACCAATGAATGGCCGGATGTGGTGTATACGAGAGTGGGAGGCGCTGGAGGAGAACTAACCCTAAGAAGGGACGTTCCCTTGCCGTCCTTGCTGCTGTTACCGGCGATAACCTGCCGGAGATGATGGTGGCCAGACCGTGGGAAAGCTTTCTCTCTCTAGGTTAGAGAGAGAAGCTCCCCAGGCCTTTTTTATTATTATTTTTCATTTTCATTATATTTGAGTTTGAAATTACCTTCTTTTTGAAAAAGAAGGTTGGAAAAGAAAGCGGAACGGCATCTAAGATCTTATTCGCGAGATCTTTCCTCCCCAATCGCTAGTCATGCCCTGTCCCATGAGATTACTTCTTTTTGCTGTCGCAAATACACCTAAGTTATATACCCAGCGTGCATCCCAATAACTACAAGCAAAGGGAAAGCTTATCATGCCATGACATAACTAGGGTTCGCCTATTTTAATCATCACTTCACAATCACTGGACTCCCACTAGTTTCAAATCTTCACTGGACTTCCCGCCAGGTTGGAGACTGGGCCTCCGTTAGCACTCATCTTAATTCACATCTTAAAATTCAACCTGCAAGCAATCTCTAACATCTCAATACTTTCCAATTTATCCATTGCCTAGCACCGTCTAGGTGAATTTTATTCACAGACCACCCCATGTCTCTAGGGTCCAATCTAGCATATAAGTCAAGAGTTTGAATAATATATAAATAATCAAATTAATAATTGAAATAAATAATAAGCGTAGAAATCACGTAACTTTTTATGGATGGGCCGTTGCCCTTAATCTTGTATGGCCAAGAAGTTAAATCTTATTTACGGAAATCCTTGTTTATAAAGAGAAAAAAAGAAATATAATTTTTGTACACTTGCTAGTAAGTCTAGGCTTATTTTTATGAAATTAGATTGATTAATAACTAAATTAAATACATTAAATAGATAAAATATTAGAATAATTAACATTACCTTAATAGGAGTCCTAACGGTTCTACGCAACATGATCGAGTGTCAAAAATCGGGTCCGGAGGGTCGCGAGTTTATTTTAAATAATGATATTACCGAAAGTAAAATAATTATGTAATAAATAATCTAATTAATAAAATATGATGAGGTTAACAAGGTTTTATCTTAGGAGTGTAAAGAGTCTAAAAAAAATTATTCGGGCATTAATAACATGGTTTATAAGGTCGCAAAGTGGTTTTGATTGAAAACATTGTGAAATAAATAGATAATTAAATTATTATTATTTTTGAATTTAACAAGATATCATCTTTGAGGTGTAAGGAGTCTAGGAAAAATAGTTTTCGAGTGTCAAAAACATTGTTCGGGAGGTCGCAAAATGGTTTCGAGCATTTTTTAAATAAACCGTTTGGAGTTTGCGGTGGGAGTGCCAGCCACAAGGTTTGCCAGAAAATGTCTGAACCTAGCGGTCCAAAGGTTGCGGCCGCAAGGTTGGGTGCAGATTTCGTTTTTTTGGTTTTTTGCTATGGTTTTAATGCATGGGTCCATTTGGGGCTTAGAGTTGAGCTTAAAAACACTTCAACTTAGAGAAGAGTTGGATAGGATTATAATACCTTAGTTTGATCGAATTGATTCAAAATCAAAACTTTGAATTTTGGAGAAGATGACTTCGGTTTTGGTGATTGGGGGACCTTTGGGCCGAATTGGATGATGTTTGGGGATGCTTGAAGTTTTGGAAAGTATTTGGAACAGTCGAATTGGGTTTCGGTGGAACGTAACTATGAAACCCATTTTTCTCTCTCTAAAACTCCGTGGATTAAAGCTTCAATTGGCCATGGTTTTCTCTTGATTCTTACTTAGTGGAGGGTGGTGGTTGCAATGGTGTGCTCGTGGGTCAAAGTGGTAGGGTATTTGTAGGAGAATTTTGAAGAAGGTGATAAGCTTACATTAATGGAAGTTTGATCTCTTGGGCATTGAAATGGACGAGATAGGAATGAATTTATGCGCTTGTGTATATTCGCTGCCGGAATTGGAAGTAAAGTGGAAAGAATGGCGTCTATGCTGGAGGAAGGGCCGTTTTCGGTGAAAGTCTTGGCGGAGGAGAGTTCGTCTTCGTCGTCGTCAAATCCGACGAACACCGTGATCTTCGTCGGAATAAGCCTGGTGTTGGGAATCGCATCTAGGCATCTCCTTAGGGGCACCAGAGTCCCTTACACCATCGCTCTCCTCATCCTCGGTATCGACCTCAGATCTTTAGGTCAGTTCCAACGCTTCTTTTTTTTTCCAGAATGGCTGAATGATTGCTTATTATAGTTTTGCTTTAGGCTTTTGAGGTTTTCAATGGACCACTCAAGGGGTTTGTTTAGTTGATGTAGACACCCCAATCTGGGCCTCCCAATCGTTTTACTTTATTTTACGATTTTCTTGTTTCCCCGATGATGAAATCGGATCAAACAGAGCTTGGATCGGGAATGGATTGAGCTTGGAATGCTTGGAACCCTACTCGAACCCCTTTGAACCCTTCTGAACCTTCAGTCAAACCCCTAAAACCAGAGTTGACCCTCGCGCGAGCCTTTCTGTCCCTCGTGCGACACTTAGCTTGCCACGTGTAGTCAAAGTCAAACTGTTGACTGTTTGACCCTCGCGCGTCACTTCCGAACCCTCGCGCGATGGTTCCCTCCTGTCCCTATCACAGAATCCAGCTGGACTTGTGATGATTGCTTGGCACATGGGTTCCCATGGGCTGGAACCCCGTTCTCCTTAGCTGAACGGCGTGCTGGCAGGTTCTAACCCCATGCAATTCCCTAACCACTCTCTCACCTTGTTGGCTAGCCTCACAACCAAGTTGTGACTAGCCTTGGTGGCTGGTCCTAAGGTCTTGTTTGGCCTCTACTCAGCCCTTGCATTCCCCCTATAAATACCCCCATTGGTCTTCCATGTTAAGGGTTCCAAAAATTGCTTAAGAGATTCATTAGTCATTTCACAAGCTCTACACTAGCTAGCACAAAGTTACTAACCCTCAAACCACTTCCTAAGCCTCTGAACTCAGGGTGTTCATACACTCTTGGTAGCAAGATCACACCAATCAATCCAATCTATTCCTAAACCCTTTCCAAGCAAAGGTATAATGTTTAAGCTGTTTCTATTTTGATCCCTGAAGGGGGCTGACAGGGCCAAGGCTGGTAATCAATACCATGTCCTGGTCCTAAAGCCAGCAAAGTTACAAGAATTCGTGGCAGCTACACCCTCGCGCGATGGTCCCCTTTACTCGCGCGACACTTGTGTCAGCAAGAGAATGGACCTCGTGGGGAAGGGAAGCTACCCCTTTTCTGTTTTGCAATATTTTCATGCCTGACGTACTTTACTTTGATTTTTAGATCACTGTGATGCATGCAAAAATAAAATACAGTAGCTAGTTCATTTGCTTTGAACAGTTTGGAATGCCCTTGGGATCCCCTGAATCTGTCTCAGGACCCCAAGCATGTAAAGCAATTCTTGGAAGTCCAGTCAGGAGTGTCGCACGAGGTTTACTCTCTGTCGCGCGACAGTTCCCTGATTTCCATGAATGGCCCTTGCATGGGCAACTTGGCCCTTGGCCTCTGTTTTGATACCCCCACTGTTTAGGGGTTGTGTTTCATCTTATTTGGCTCCTGCTTGGAGTATTGTGTAATAATTAGCATTTTACAGTCTTCCAATACACTGCTTGGTTTGCTTCCTGGGTGTGCACTGGTCCTTCCAGAGCCCAGAAGGGGATGATTTTGGGACTGTGGTGAGATGACAACACTCGCGCGAGAGTCAGCGTGTCTCGCGCGATGATTGACTTGCATGCAGATCTGTTCAGGCATGCAAGTTGATCATCGTGCAGGGCAAATCTGCCCCGAGCCTGGTTTTGGCATCTGATCGCTGCTTCAAGATCATTCCGTTTATTATTCATCATGCTATTCATCCATGTCATTATTTGATCACATCCTGCAAATTGTTACAGTTTTAATCCCCGATTAACTGTTCCCCCGCCCTAATTGGCTAAAATCAATTAAAAGAGGAAGAATCACAAAGGTTTTCATAAAAATGCCTAAGTAGAGACCGATCTCCGGATTGGGCGAGAGGGGTGCCATAAAACCCTTCCCCTCTCGTAACCTGGCTCCCGAACCCAGATATGGTTATGACGGACTGGTTTCCTTCACTTTTTCAAATAAAGCGCGGCAGGTGCTTCGAAATACGGTTCCTTGAGTGTCGGACCTTCAAAACTCAAGTGGCGACTCTGTATTTTTGAGCGCTTGCCACCGGCGCTCGCGCTCCCTCGATTTTCAAAAAAGGGCCGCAATGGCGAAAGGAACGGAATCCTTTTTCCAAGGGCACGCTGCCCACAGTGGCGACTCTGCTGGGGATAAATCGAACCGATATTAATTCACACTTAGGATTTAATACGCTTGGGAACAATCCCTTAAAAGCTTGTCAAAACGGTGAGCTTCGCGCTGCCGAAGGTTGGAACGGTGATTTAACAGGACCTCGTGTCCGGCCATTCTAATCTGGGGCTTTTTTGATTGTTCGCTTGCGTAGTTTCTTCTAAAGATGGACTAAATAAAGTGAGCCAAATTTGAAAAGGTGTTTTTACGACTCTGTGATTCTTCTTCTTTTAAAACAAATTTTAGCATCCCATTTGCATCGATGTGGGATAAGCCTCGTTGGATCGTTTTGGCAATCCGGCACGGTTTACCGGAGCCCGGGGACCCCGAATGACCGACAACCTTAGACGATGATGGGTCATGCTACCGTTCGACTGTTATTCTGCGAAAAACGCAGGTAACGGGAGGTATATCTGTGGCCCTAGTCCGAGGAACCTGTTATGAACCAAAACCGGCCTTTTGCATATACAAAGCATTAGAACTCTCCAAATTAGGACAGGTACCCACAGGTTAAGATCTACTTGCATCTAACCCCCGTAACTGTCTATGTGTTACTGCTTTCCTTATCGCATGAACTGTACATACATCTCGTTCAGCGTAGAAGCATGTCTAGGATGGCTCCTAGGTTCTCAATCTGTTCCGAGTCTGTCTTCAGGCTTAGTAGGACATTGTTGTGGCCCGATGAGGAGTCGCGCATCTCAGTGATGCGCGTTATCATCTTTTAAAGTCCTTTTACGGTGGGACTTTAGGAAATCAGAAGCTTTTCTGCACCCTTGCCCGTGTACCTGTTTAGGGTTTCAAACAGAAAACGAAGAACCACGGAGTAGAATACCATGATGCTTACACCAAAAGGTAACAAGTGCCTCGTCACTTACACCGCCCCGCTAATGGCACAGTGCTGCCTACGCCAACCTGGTTATAGCATCATGATATTCATGCCGAGTCGTTCTGGCTTCAAAAACTTGAAACCCCGAACATCGAAATGGGCAAAGGTTTAGACTCCTTTTGACATCCTTTAGGACCGCTTGTTCCAAACAAGGATACATCTGCAAAAAGAATTCTGAGGGCCTAAAAGCAGTGTCCAAAACGTCGTAAGACAGACTCGTCTTTTGGTTCTAGAGTCTAGGGTGACACTCTCGACGTGGGCTGCATCCGCTTTAGTCTTTTATTTAGATTAAAGTTACTGCAGGACCCTTATCAAACCTCCTTTTCCCTTGCAAGCAAAGATCTGAATCATTGCACCACCGAGGAAAGTATCGAGGCCAGTTGCCAAACCCGCTTGGGAACGTCTGCATCTAAGTCCGGTTCAAAGGCTCGTCAGGTTACGGTCCCAGTCAGTCATCACGGAAGACTCTCTGCACTCACCTCCGACAGCACAGCACTCAGAATCTCAGTCAGGTTCTCAGTCAGGTTCACCACCGGCTTCACAAGAAGGACGTCCGACTACCCCGGTATCCGCCTCAAGCAGCTCTGAAACGCCCGTCACGATGGAACAACCACAACCAGAACCCCTTACCTTGGAGGCCATGCTCATGAACCTCCAGGACAGTATCACCGCTATGCAACAGAGGGCGGCTCAGACCGACACTAACATTGCTCGCCTGAATGACCTCATCCACACTCGCCTTCCACCCCCTCTCGAAGAAGAAGGTGGGGACGATGAGTCTGACCAGGAGCAGCCCGTCTTGGTCCCAGATCCACTTCACGCGGGACGTCTCATAGTGATGAACCCGAGGGAAGCTCGCAGACCCGCTGCAAACCTTGCAGGCGGTAGACTGCCTCCAAACCCGGAAGGACCAGCTCAGAATCCAGAAATGGTTGCGCTCATGGCCAAGATGGCCAAACTGGAGGAATCCATTGCTAAGACAGAAAAGATCAGTGCCGGAGGGATCGACCTGGATCGCCTTTGCCTGTATCCCAACGCCAAGCTTCCCGAGAAGTTCAAAATGCCAGACTTAGCTAAGTTCGACGGGAGCGGTGACCCCAGGACTCATCTCTACAGCTACCACGCCGCCATGAAGCTCCTTTCTGTTGAGCCAGAGGCCATGTCGCAGCTCTTTCCTCAGACCCTTTCGGGTCCTGCTTTCCATTGGTTTTTGTCACTCGACATTGCCAAAAGGAGGACTTGGGAAGACATTGGGACTGCATTTATTTCGCAGTACAATTACAACACCCAGCTGAAAATGACTACTCGGGAACTTGAATCTACCAAAATGGAGGCTAAGGAGACCTTTGCAGACTTTGTCAAAAGATGGAGAGCTAAGGCCGCGCAGATGACCGATCGCCCGAGCGAGAAGGATCAGCTCCGTATCATTTCCCGCAACCTCCAACCAGACTACGCTAGGCACTTGGTTCTAGCTCAGGCATCCGCCAACTTTGAAACTTTCTTCGACTCTGGCCTGGACATTGAAGATGCTCTGCAGAGCGGAATTCTATCGAAAGGTGAATCCTCGCATGCCCCCAAAACAAAACCTCGGGCTTATTCGGGAAACGCCAATGCACTGTTCGGAACGGGGACTTATTCCAACACAGCAACCGCCGGTACTAATGCCGCTTCCTCCAGCGCTGCTAATCACGTCGTGGACGTCAACCAAGTTCAAAATCCGCAGAATAACCGACCTCGGAACCAACCCCGCAGCTTTTCCGCCATCGAGGCACTTCTATCCTCGGTCTTGGAAAAGTTGGTCAAATCAGGGCATCTGAAACCCCTGGATCCAACTCCTCTACCCAAGAACCCTTCACCCGGCTTCAAAGCCAACCTTTACTGTGCTTACCATCAAGGAGCGGGCCATCTCACTGACTCCTGCTTTCGCCTCCGCCATGCGATCCAGGATCTTATCGACGATGGCACACTGGAGACTCCTCCACCACCTCAAAAACCCAACGTCATTGCCAACTCTCTCCCTAAGCACAACGCTGTACCCCACATCAGCCAGATATCTCTCAGCTCCACTCATATCAACCCTAGCTCCACCATATTTAACCCCACTGACTATATAGCCTCAACCAATCGACCCAGGCCCGTCGTGCCTTTCCCGCACGAGCCGTACACTGAGGTTTCTTATCTACAATTGGTCGAAGGCCAAGTTGTTGATGCAGATGCACCTTTGGAACCTTCACAAGCTGCTTCACCTGTCTCCGAAGAATCTGTCAGCTCCCTCTTCCATCAGTCGATCCCTGCTGTGCAAATCAACTCTGCCTCGTCGCTTGACAGCCCGTACGCAACCGTCGCTGGCCCATTTCCTGATCCCTATCAGCCTTGGGTGCCTCCCTCAGATAATAACATGCAAGCCACTGGCTGGGCCATAGCGGACCATTGGGACTATGCCGCTCCTCTCCTCAACGAGTGGTCCACCCTTGGAATGGACGGGATTCTTCCACAGCCCGAAAATGTCCCATTCGATCAAGCCTGGTATGATGGCTGGTTGGCCGGTTATGAAGCGGCCTTGCTTGACCCTTTGGACGGTTTCTCCTTGAACATGCTATTCGACCCGGTCGAGCCTCCAGTTCCCGAAGCGGAATATTGCTGGGACCCTAAGCCAACCTGGTTTGCTCCCATGGACGTTGACCCTAACCCTCTCCAAGGCTACGTCACGCCGGACTACATGCTTCACTTCGCGGAGAGTGAGCTTGTCCAGGATGATCCACTCGCTTTGGGAGACCACATTTCCCTCTTTGGTTCGGTCTTTAATTCGGTTTGTGATACTAACCCCGACACTGACCATGACCCCTGTTCCTACATTGTCGACGAAGAAAATCCGCGCCCTCAGGTGCCTTACCCCAACAACAAGGACTGCAGCATCATGGTTACAGACCGCGCTCCGCCCGCTAATCTGTGGGAAGTTAACGACATAGTGGATGTCCAAGTTGGGAATGAAATCTGGGCTGTCAATCGTACCCTGGCTGATACTGGTCTCTGGGACGTTCCCTTTATTGCAAATCCGGAGCCTGTTGCTGAAGTGGCTGCTGTGAAAGACTTGGGCTTCTAGGACTCCTTGCTGATGAAAGATCTGGCTGAGGATCTGGGCTTAGACATGGAAGTGCCCGTCTCTGCACCAACTACTGACAAGGGGAAGCGCAAACTGGGAGATGTCCCCGCTGATCTTTGGGATGTGAAGGAAAGCCCTCAACTCGTGCCCTCTCTGGGAAGCGTCCACAATGTCACAAGGAGCGGACGGATTTTTCAGCCTGCTAATCTGCAGGCCGGGAATTCCTCCAATCCTGCTAATCAAAGAAACGAGCCTGTTTCTTTCCCAAGGCCTGCACCTTTTGAAGTATCAGCCGGCAATCCAGTTCATGATCTAGTTCAGCGGCAACTTGAGCGGATTCCTGCCGCTATTTCTATCTGGGGACTAATCTGTTCGTCCAAAGAGCATCGTCAGAGGCTGTGTCACGCCCTATCCCGCCTTGAAGTCCAGGCCGACGTTACGCCAGAGGCAATGATATCTCTCATCCTCCCTCCGACCTCCAAACATACGGTAATCTTCACGGACAAAGATCTGCCGGTCGAAGGTGTCGACCACAATCGCCCCTTGCATATCACCGTCAAGTGTCGAGGACTCTGGGTCCCGACTGTTCTTATTGACAACGGCTCGGCCATCAATGTCTGCCCTCTGTGGGTCGCTTATCGTCTGGGGCTCACCAAGAAGGATCTGGCACCTTCCAATCTGGCTGTCAAGGCATATGACGGCACCCGTCGCGTGGTCGAAGGTATTTTGAAGCTCAAACTCGATGCTGAGGGTTTTGAGATGGACGTGGAGTTCCATGTCGTGGATATTCCTGCAACCTTCAATCTTCTGTTGGGCCATGGCTTCATCGGTCCGACATCATGGCTGTGCCATCCACCCTCCACCAAAAGGTTATTCTGGGACTACCCACTGGTACTCTAACCATCTGCGGGGATTCAGGCATCCGCCCCCTCAAGGAGGACGGAACTCCTGTTCTGGGAATTCAACACGGCGAAGAAGACGTCGATCTCGGAGGTTTCTCTTTCGATACTTCAGGCATAGTGATGGCCATCAACGTGGACGGGAATTTCCTCATAAGCTCTGTCGCGCTGGACATTATGAGAAGGATGTCTCACTTTCCAGGCATTGGTTTAGGCTCTCGCCGTCAAGGGGTCCCGGAGTTCCCTACTTTTCCTTTCAACGAGGGCCGCTTCGGTTTGGGGTATATCGCCTCTGCCAAAGATGCCAAACGGAGGAAATATATGGGAAAACCTCGGACCCTCTGCAGCGGTCCCAAATTCGTGCGTGAAATCGGAAATGCCACTTACACCGGGCAGGCTGAGCCCTTCGTTCATTCTGAAACCGGGGAGCTGCTGCCTGGGTTTGAGATTTTTGCTGATGACACCTGGTCAAGCAGTGATGATGAACCAGCGAAAGGAGAATTCAAGAGGAAGCTTAATCAGGTGAAGATCAAGACTGACTGGCTGGGATCTATCGATCAGGGAAATCTGGAGCTGCTATTCCAGGAGTTCTGCCAAGTGGGTTTGGCTGGGGAAGCTGAAGAGGCCGAAGTACTCATGCTCGGGCCCGACGCCCTCGAGGATCCCACCTCTCTCATCGTGAAAGCCGAGGGCTCTTTGAATAATTGCATTTTCAAGCCACGCTTAACTTGCATTGACGACACGTCTGAGTCTGAGTCTGAGTCAGAGTCTGTCTCGTCCTCTAAGTCTAGCTCTGAGTCGGAGTTTGTGCCTCTAGGCCCTCCACGTCATAGCTTTTATTTCGAGTTTGACTCTCTTGTACTTGGTGACCCTTCAGGGGCTTGTGAAATGAACGAAGCATCTTCTGACTATTTCAATGATCTTTATATAAACTGTGTCGACCCTGACGATGAGGGGATAGATTTCGATGGGGACATTCCCAAGGAAATCCGTGCCTTCATCGAAAGGGAAGACGAAAGGCATGCTCAGCCATTAAAAGAAGAAATAGTTTCTATAAATTTGAAAGATGAAAATGATCCCCGAATGGTTCAAGTGGGCTCCACGCTTTCGCCAGAGGAGCATCGTGACTTCAAAGAGCTGCTCACCGAGTTCAGTGACGTCTTTGCATGGTCCCATCGAGATATGCCCGGAATTGATCCTGAGATCGTGGAGCATCACATTCCTTTATTTCCGGATGCCAAGCCTGTGAAGCAGAAACTCCGACGGATGAGACCAGATTGGGTCCAGAAGATTAAGGAGGAGGTTACCAAGCAGATTGACGCTGGCTTTCTCATGGTCTCTCAGTATCCCACGTGGGTTGCCAACATCGTCCTTGTTCCTAAGAAGAATGGCCAGATTCGAGTTTGCGTTGATTTTCGGGACATGAACAAAGCGAGCCCCAAAGACGATTTTCCCTTGCCACACATCGATGTGCTTGTGGACAACACTGCGGGGCACGCTTTGCTCTCGTTCATGGATGGCTTCTCTGGCTACAACCAAATTCTCATGGCGCCCGAGGACCGCGAGAAAACCACGTTCATCACTGAATGGGGGACTTATTGCTACCTGGTCATGCCTTTTGGGTTGAAGAACGCTGGACCCACTTATCAGCGAGCTGCTACCACTATCCTACACGATATGATGCACAAAGAAGTTGAGGTCTACGTTGATGATATGATCGCCAAGTCCAAAACTCGAGAAGGTCATGTTCCTGTGCTTAGGAAATTCTTCGAGAGATTACGAAAGTTCCGCATGCGTCTAAATCCTCAGAAGTGCACCTTTGGGGTTACAACGGGTAAGATGCTCGGTTTCATGATCACTTCTCGTGGAATTGAGGTCGACCCATCCAAAATCAAGGCAGTCCTCGAGATGAAGCCACCAGATTCTGAAAAGGGAGTGCGAAGCTTTTTGGGAAAGGTACAGTTCATCAGCAGATTCATCGCTAAGTTAACATTAACTTGCGAGCCGATGTTCCGTCTATTGAAGAAGAATACCCCATTCGTTTGGACAGACAAGTGCCAGGCGGCTTTCACCTCCATTCAAACCTATCTGCAGAACCCTCCGGTTCTAATGCCGCCGGTGCCAGGGAGACCTTTAATACTTTACTTGTCCGTGAATCCTTCGTCTATGGGGTGTTTGCTGGCTCAAGAGGGAGAAAAGGGAGTCGAAAAGGCCATTTACTACCTGAGTAAGAAGATGGTTGGCGCTGAAGAACGCTACACTGCCCTCGAAAAGACGTGTTGGGCTCTTGTTTGGGCATCCAAGAAATTAAGACACTACATGCTGGCTTACCCAGTGAAGTTGATTTCTCTAATGGATCCTCTCAAGTATCTGTTTGAGAAACCTGCGCTTACTGGTAAGTTAGCACGTTGGTTGCTGTTGCTCGCAGAGTTCGACCTCGAATATGTCACTAGGAAATCTGTCAAAGGGCGCGCGGTCGCCGAATTTCTGGCTGATCATCCCGTCGAGGGGCCAGAGGACTCAGATTTTACGTTTCCGGATGAAGGAGTGATGGTAGTTGTCGAAGACACCTGGACCCTTTACTTTGATGGGGCAGCCAATCAGAAGGGATACGAGATTGGAGTTTTGCTTATAACCCCCGATGGTGCTCATATTCCGCTTGCATTCAAACTCAATTTCGATGTCACGAACAACCAAGCTGAATATGAGGCCTGCATTGTTGGCATGGAAGCTGCTCTTACGCTCGGTGTTGAAAAACTTGAGGTTATTGGTGACTCCAACCTTGTCGTTTCTCAGGCTAACGGAGACTGGAAAGTTCGGGAGGACAGATTGAAGCCTTATCACCAAGACCTGGAGGACCTCATTCCTCGTTTCAACAAGGTCACGTTCACGCACATCCCTCGGATGAGGAATCAGTTCGCCGATGCTCTAGCAACTCTGGCCTCCATGATCGAGCTTCCGATCGGTATCAAGCTTCGTCCTATTCTAATTGAACAGCGGGACTTGCCTGCTTATCAATATGTCAATGCCGTCGCTGATGTCGATGACGGCCTACCCTGGTATCACGATATCTGGAACTTCGTCGAAAGTGGTCAGTTTCCGGCCGACGCCACCAAAAAAGATCGAGCGGCGCTCCGAAGAATGGCCGCTCAGTACATTATCTGTGGCGGGAGACTGTATCGGAGATCCCACTGCGGAATGCATAAGCTCTGTGTCAACGGCGCTGAGGCCATCAAAATCATGGAGGAAATTCACGAAGGAATTTGTGGCCCTCACATGAGCGGGGTTATGCTTGCCAGGAAAATCTTACGACAGGGATACTTTTGGTCTACCATGGAGTCCCAGTGCGTGGATTATGTGCGCCGCTGCCATAGGTGTCAAATCCATGCCAATCTCATGCATGTCCCTCCTTCTAAACTATTTGGCATGACATCGCCTTGGCCCTTTTCTGTTTGGGGTATCGAAGTTATCGGTATGATCAGGCCTTCTGCTTCGAATGGGCATCGGTTCATTTTGGTGGCAATAGATTACTTCACCAAGTGGGTCGAGGCCGAATCTTACAAGACCCTGACGGCGGTTCAGGTTGCTCAGTTTATCCGAAAGAACATCATCTATCGGTATGGGGTTCCGCAGGCGTTTGTTTCTGACAACGGGGTCCATTTCAAAGGCAGGGTATTGGAGCTTTTCGAAGAATTCCAGATCCAGGTTCATCACTCAACGGTCTATCGCCCTCAAACGAATGGGGCGGTTGAAGCGGCCAACAAGAACATCGAGACTATCATCAAGAAATCCGCAGAGTCCGCCACTGGCACGAGCAGCTGCCTCTAGCTCTTTGGGGGTACCGCACGTCAATTCGAACATCAACGGGGGCAACCCCTTTTTCCCTGGTTTACGGGATGGAAGCTGTCCTTCCCATCGAGCTGGAGGTACCAACTTTGAGGATCATGGCTGAATGTGAACTCGCGGAGTCTGAATGGCTTAGCGGGAGGTTTGTCGAACTCATGCTCTTTGACGAAAGAAGGCTCCGTGCCTTGTATCATGTTCAGGGATATCAGCGCAGGATTGCTCGGGCATTCAACAAGAAAGTGAAGTCTCGTGACTTGGCTGAAGGGGACATGGTTACGAAGGAAATCCGGGCTCCCATCTTCGATCTACGTGGCAAGTTCCGCCCAAAACGCGCGGGACCTTACATTATCAAGACCATCCTCTCGGGTGGAGCAGCTCAGCTCATCGATCTGGACGGCAACGAGTTCAACACTCTGGTCAACCTGGATCAACTTAAACGTTACTACCCTTGAGAGAAGCTCGTTGGGCCGAAAACCACAAGGGTGGGCGGTCCCAAGCAAAAATTAGAGCAAGCCTGCTAGATTGAAAACCCAAGGGGGCAGTTTAGGCAAAAATAAATAGGCATTCAATCAAAGCTCGCTAGGTTGGAAACCTGCAAGGGCAGTCCTAGGCAAAAATTTAGAGCGCAAAAGGAGAGCCAAAATACACGAGCGAACCTTAGCCTGAACTACGTTTTGACCTGATTCCCTAGCTTGGGATACGTGGGAGTCTCTCGTTGAGACTCGGTCATACTCTGTCGAACCGTAGCTTGAACTACGTTTTGACCTGATTCCCTAGCTTGGGATACGTAGGCAATCTCTCTGTGAGATTCGGTCACAATCAATCAACTCGATCCGGGTTTTTATTCCAGAGCATACTTCAACTTTCAAACGACGTGGTGTCCAACACTTGGACCAAAAAGGGGAAAATTCTTAATCTTTCACCTTTATTCAAAACTATTATTTCTATTACATAGGCTGAGCAGAGCCCCAAGAAAAACAGTAAAGCATCAAAAACAGAACGAAATGCTAAGAGGCCCTCACGGGCTCACGGTTTATTCTAAATCATTGGATTTGAGTCAGGAGTCAGTCTGCGTTTTGCCTACTTTCGACCTCTTCTCTTAACCATGCTACATAGCGGTGTTTGAGTCTTGTACTGAAGTCGTCTTCCGCTCCTCCGAGTTCTCTCAAACCCCAGTTGTGTTCATACCCTGCTAGATGTTGGGCTGTGAAAGCTGGAATGTGGAAATCTTCTATCCCAGCTCGATGAAAGCCTTGGCTCATGCCCAGTTGCCGCAGGATGCGACCTGGAATGTAGAACGTAAAACTGGACAGGCCAGCAATCACCATTCTCTCAAAACCTGCAGAGTGCAAAGCCATATCCGGAATGTTCAAGGCTCTGTGCCGCCAGACGATCTCGCGCGGAGACATCTCTCTCATGAAGGTGTGCCACTCCTCCTCAGACATTTCTGGGTACAGCATTCCCCTTTGGTGCATCCGCCCGGGCAGACGGGGCCAGTCCGCTTCAGGAGCTGAGATTAGTCCAAGCTTGTCACATAGCCATAGCTGCATGAGCGAAAAGACGAGTAAGGAGCCACATAAGCCCGAGTGAAAGAAAACAAGTAAGGAGCTACCATACAGCCTTAACCGAGAGTCGAGGTAAAAACAGACTGTGTGAAAATCAGAAAAAGGTGAGCTGAGTGAGATTTTACTTTAACAGGATTGGACTGCCACCAAATGTGTTTGTCTGACCTGTGGCCACCAAATCCAAACCAATGAGTGTCTCAGCGAGTACCACGGGCACCACGTTCTTCCGAGCACCCATCTCCGCAGCCACGTGTACCAACGAGGGGTCAGGCCGTCCATACGGAGACACCAGCAGGTATGCGGCCAGTATGCCAACCGACATGGCGAATCGACGTCGAGACTGCAGAACCATATCCGCTGGATCGCCGTCAGGCCCGTACCACTCCATTAGACGCGCGATGTTTATTTGTCCGCCAATCAACAGGCCTTCCGCTGCACCCTGGGAAATGTTCAGACACGTCTTCAGCAGCTTTGACATGCTTTGCCTGTAAGGTGGCACGACAATCACGCTCGAAGCGAAACCTTGGAGATATGCTTGGAATTCTTCAACGGTCGGGCACAACTCGTCGTCCCCAAATCGGAACACATGGACGTCCCGGTCCCAAAACTGCAGGGCTGCTCTTAGAATTTCGGGGCGAAGCCTTGCACTTTTTAAGAAGCGAAAGGCTGCCAACCCGTGGGAACGGAAGCATAGCCAATCGCTCGCAACGAATTCTTCGAGCCATGAGCCAATTAAGGTGGGGAGATGATTTGCCATTTGAGGAACAGTGTTAGAGATTTCCCACGGAAACACACCCTTCGTTCAGGGACTCACCCCTCTTTATAAAGCCAAGGAAGGAGGCATACCTTTCCTATTAAGTGAGGTGGCCTTGCAAGGTGTCCCTCCACTTGCTAAAAATCAAGGGAACATCTCTGGAGAAAGCCAGGAGCCCCCTGCACGCCCAGGCCTGCTGACAAGTTCTGCCACCTCTTTTTGTCCGAATGAGTCAAAGCTGGCCACTGCAACAGGAATTCTCCATCGCGCGAGGGTCCTGGAGTGTCGCGCGACTGTTCATGTCCGCGCGATAGTTGTGATTGCTCGTGCGAGATTTCAGTTTATTTCGACACAGTAGGGCAGGCTACTGCCTTTTTAGGGTCATTTTCCGGATTTTGGCTCGGGCCATATTTTGAAATTTCAATGCTTCCAGTAGGTCATTATGAGTATTTATGACTACGTCGAAGCGTTGTTTCTTCAAATTACGCGTTCAATGACAAGTTCGTTCCCTCGGAGAAATAACGGCCGGATAATTCAAAAGTTTTATTTAGCCGATCAAGCCAGGCAAAGTGGCATACAATTTACAAAGCAAGTGCTGAAAAGCGAAGCCTACTGGCCTTACTAATTACCATTTGTTCTCCCACGGGATTCAGAAATATCCCCTCAGTCTTGCCTCAACTTCAACACGGAGCCATCTTATGTAACGATTTTCCAGCCACGTCCTGAACTCTGGAGCTGATTCCTTCAACGTCCTATCGCCCCAGTTGTCTCTATGGCAGCGCAAATCCCAGGAAGTGAACGCGGGGATGTCAAAGTCTTCTGCTCCGTATCGTTTGTATCCTTGGCTCCTTCCAAGCTGACGGAGCGTGCGCCCAGGGACGTAAAATGTGAAGCTTGACAGGCCGGCGATTATCACTCTTTTGTATCCCGCTGTTTTGAGCGTCATTGCTGGAAGGTTTAACCAGAGACACCTCCAGACTATATCTTCGGAATGCAGATCATTCAGGAAGGCAAACCATATCTCCACCGGCAAGTCGGGGAATATCATCGGTCTCGCGACCAACAATCTGGGAAACTCTTCGAAGCCAGCCTGTGGCTCTTCCAAAACCCCAACTTTGTCTGCCAGCCAGAGCTGCATGAGAACAAGGGACGAGTCAAAATTCAAAAACAGCCTAAGCATTTGGAGTGAGGTTGAAAATGCAAGAAAGCGTGTCGAGTGTGTATTTACCTGGAGCAAGATAGGGCATCCGCTGAAAGAGTCGGCTTGCTCAAGCTTCAGCATGTCCAAACCCAGGAGCGTCTCCGCTAAAACCACGGGCATAATGTTTTTCCCGTTGTCCATTTGTGAGGCAATGCTCACCAGTTTGGGATTTACCCCTCCGTCAATGGGAACCAGCATGTACGCAGCCAGTCCGCATATAGACAAGACGAAGCGTCGTTGAGCTTCCCCGACATAGTCTCCCAGGCCAGCCTCCGGGCCATACAGTTCGATTAGGCGAAGGATGTTGAGCTCGCCGTTTCGAATGATGCTGGCTGTCACCGCCGCCGGAATGTTGAGTTTTGCCCGTAGAATTTGCTCCATGTCTTCATGGACGGGCGGCACGGCAAGAACGTCTAGATTGGCGAACCCCGGGGCGTATGCCTGGAACTCTTCTATTGTGGGACACATTTCATCTTCACGGAATCGGAAGACGTGTACAATGGGGTCCCAGAAAGGCAATGCGGCTTGAATGATTTCGACGCACGGTCGAGCAAATCGGAGATCTCGAATCGAGGATAAACAGCGAGACCGGGGACTCGCCCAATTTATGGTTTCCTCTCTCATTAGCCAAGGATCAAGGGCTTCCATTAGAGAGTCTCCCATTTTAGATAAGTTGAAGGGGTGTACACTTCATTAAGCCCTAAAACCCTTCTTCAAATAGCCAAGGAGTTGGTGAGACCAAGGCATAGGTGTCCTACCACCTTGCATGGCAGAACAGCCTTCCTTCTGCAAACCCAGAACAACTTTCAAGACGTGGAAATAATGAACAGCTCCATGCCAATCATTTGGTCAAACAAAGGCTGCTTAGCAGGAGTTGACTCTCGCGCGACACTCTCGAAGCATCGCGCGACATACGGTACTCGCGCGACATACGGTACTCGCGCGACAGTTCCAAACCATCGCGCGATGGTTGGTCTGCAGTTTTGACAGATTTCAGCAGCCACTGTCCAAAATTGGTCGATTTTCATTCCAGAGGTCATTTGGTGCTTATGGAGATTCCAGCAAGTCATCATAAGCATATGTGACTGTATCCAAGCATTGGATCCCGAATGCCGTGCTCAACGAAGATTTTGGACCCTCGGAGGCCTGTTTCAAGTTCAAACCAAGGTTTCGGAAGTTCGAAACTCGTTCCGGGGACTCTAGCCCATTTCGGTCATGCCATGCAGGTCGCCTGGACCTTGAGTGACTGTATGGAGGTGTCGGTTTCAGTCCGGGACATAATCGAGTCATCTTTCAATGTTTTATACCATTTTTTTTGTGTTGTTTTGTACATTCTTCGGTATGAGTCCATTCTTGGGGCGTTCTGTTCAATTCCGTCAATTGGCACAGGTCATGTCGACCGCCGTTAATCGTTTAAGTGCGTCGTTTTCACTTTTTCAAGGCATTGTGATTTTTGGTCTATTAATACCCAAAGTTTCATTGTTTCCCGTATCCTCGTATCCTGATTGTGTCTTAGGGTATATTGCCTTTCTCTTTCAGAGCTAGGTTGTTTTATACACTCATACGTGTCTGTGTGTGGTCTCGATGTGTCGTCAATGCAAGTTTGGTATTAGTGGCGGGTTTTACTGATTCTTATGCACAATAAGAAGCTGTAAAACTTTAGAATGCAACTTTTATGTACTAAACCATGATCTATCCATGTCAAAAGCAAAAGGACTACTGTATCCATGGCCCTCGGCCGATCAAAGCTACTAAGTCAAAATAGGGCACATGCGCCCGCCAATCAAAAAGAGGCACGCAGGCTCTCAAAATATCTATCTGTCAAAAGCTATCTACTTGGGCACGCAGGCCCAGAATTAAAGGCAAAAAGGGTAACGGAGGCCTCGTCAGCACCCCTCAAGCCCGTCATCGCTGTCTGAAGTATCGTGCAGCTCCCGGGGATCATCTCTGTACCTCGGATCGTCAATGGAGTCGTCAGAGCCACTGCTGGTGGACGAGTACTCCTCACCCTCTTCTTCTGCCGCTTCTTCCTCACCCTCTTCTTCCTCATCCTCGGAAGTGGGACTCATGATCAATTTCAGCCTGCGAGTCGGGCCCGGCTTCTCCAACGTCGGCTTCTCGCGCTTCTTCAGTTGGTACCGAAGCTCAGCTTGCCTCGCAGCTTGCTTGGCTTCCTCCTCGCGTGCACGCACTGTCTGTGAACTCCTCGTCTGTCGCCGCGTGGTGGTAACCGGAGGCGTGGATTTCTGTGCCACCATCTTCTTCGGTGGCGGATCTCGCGCACTCTTCCGCCTAGGGTTCATCTTCCCCTCCACCTGCATTATCATTGCATTTCAAAAGCATGAGTATCTATTGCACATATTGTATTTCTGTATTGAAAACAGGTACACTCTATCAAGCTATCAAAGCAGGAATGTATCGAAAACAGGAATATATCGAAAGCAGGACGTATCGAAAGCTGGAATGTATCGTTTTCATACCTGGGTCCTCTGAACAACGGCTGGCTGAGTCGGCTGTAGTGCCTGGTACTGCAACTCCAGTGGCGTGCCGTTCGCCGCCTTTCTCACCACGTTCTCCAACGCCAGCATGCGTCGAACGGCCTCGTTCACCCACTCGATTGGCACCTGCATGCAATTCAAGTTCATCAGGCTATTCAGCAGATAATTCAAGTACTTGGAATTCAAAAGCAATATTGGAAACTGATTCTTACCGAAACGGTCACAGGAGCAGGCTCCGCTCTCGCGGGCACTAACTGTAGCTCTGCAGGATTCCCCTGGCTGTCAACCACAGGAATCCTCCAAAGCAGCGCAGGAAGTCCACCAACTGCCGGCTCGCTCGGGGCTCGCCTGGTCCGGCTCTCACCTCCTCTCCGTCCCTCTCCGGCTGCTCTCCTCTCCTCAGCGGCCCCTGCGGCCTGGCCTCGCACCTCTCTCCGGCCACGGACCCCCAGTGGACCTGCCAGGAAGTCTCGCTGGTAGACTGCATAGTCCCTACCAGGACGCAAGTATCGCTCAAGCTCAGTATCCGGCCTCGTGTACCTCTCCAGCTCAGCCCGCGTGTACTCTCCTGTGTGTGAAGCTCGAGGTGGGAGTGGCCCTGGCACCCAGAACTCAGGGTAACCAAGCGACTGGCGCGTCACTCGGTCTCCCAAGTACCACTGCCAACCAAAGGCAGACTCTAACAGCACCCTGCTGGCCGTGACAGCTCTGCTCCGGGCCAAGTACTCAGGCTCTGATTCCGCTCTCCTCCAAGGATCCCAATTGACCTGCGTTTCAAAGCAAACGGGCAATGCAGATAATTGATCAGCGACAGCATTAAAGCAAGGAAATGAATGCAGGTCTAAGGCTTACAGTTGTGTGTTCATACCTGTGAAGCCCTGAGCTCGTCTAGATACAGCCTGAAGGCGTTGAGCTCACCTCTCCCCTCTTTCTTCCCGGTGCTCGCCCTGCTCCACTTCAGTGCACGAGGGAGAGTGCTCAAGTCCGGATGCTTGCATTCCGGCGGGTACATCCGCAAAACCTCGTAAGCCCAAAGCTGCAAGGTTTAGACAGGTTCAAACGTTAGTCAAGGCGTGCAGCATTTGAAGTCAAAACAGTCAAGCAAACTAAACAATGGGCAAGCATAATCAAATTGTGCTTAAAGGGGTTAGCATCATACCTCCCAGACCCTCCAGTAGCCGGCCGTGCTCTTACCCGTCCTCGACGAGTGGCCAAAGAAGTGATAGGCCGTCCCTAGAGCCGCTCCACCCCAGTCGAAACGCGAGGCCGTCCTTAAGTCCCTCAACGCCGGCAAGTAAGAAAGGTGGACGTTGCTTCGCCTGTTTGGGTACAGCGTGGCACCAAACAGGTACAGCAAAAACGCCCGGGCCATCTGCTCCGCCTCCCGATCACTCGACACCTCCTTCTTCAGGTAGCCCTTGAACTGGTCGTACCTCGCCATTCCTCCCTCTATCTTGGGCACTCTGCCCAGAAACCACTCCAAAGCGGCCCGATCCTCCTGGATCCCCGAGTCAAACGGGATAGGCTCACCTCCAACCCTCAGCCCTGTGATCGCTGCGAAGTCAGCAGGCGTCACCGTCATCTCCCCAGGAGGTAGGTGGAAGGTATTGGTGGTATCCCTCCACCTCTCAGCAAGTGCAACGAGGACGGCATGGTCAATCCTCGCTGGGGTCAAAGTCCGCACAAACTCCCCAAAGCCTGCCTCGTCTACCAGCCGCCTCACTCTCTCCGGCAGCCCCTCGTACAGCTGCAAGGACATGCACGCGCCCCCAAAGCCGCGGATGTCCCTCGGATCAGCTCCAGCCTGTTTCAGATACAAAGACAAGCAGCAATTGGTCCGTCAGTACACGGAAGTTCATTCTCAAGTTCTAGGTAATCAATGAAGTCTATGACAGATGGTTGGTTCAAGTTATTACGTATTGGGCCTATACTACAGAAATACGTGGCTTTGGCATGCTTTGGTTCGCAGGATCATCCGTGCAATTCTAAAGTTCAAGCACGTTCTAAGCAAGTATCGAATGTGAACTATCAAAGCAAGAATATCGAAATCAAATTACAAAGGGTGTTTTCTGGGAATATACCTCCATCCATGTCGCTGCAATGTGGGCCCGGGGATCCCTCAACGCCAACTCGTCGTCGTAGTCTCTCCGCGACGGTGCGCGGGCCGCAATGCCCGACGGCACAAAGAGGTGCGGCGTAGGAAGCACGTATGCCTCCGCTGAAAAAACCGGCCGACTCGTGTTCTTCGCCTCCTCCACGGCCGTCACCCTAGGCCCCTGCGCCTCAACTCGAGCTCTCTCCTCAGCCTCCGCGTCTCTCAGAAGCTCCTCGCTCTCCAGTCTTTCTCTCTCGGCTCGCTCCGCCGCCTCCGATGCAGCAATGGCCCTTGCCCGGTCCTCCTTGGCCTTCAAAACTATCTCCCCGACCAAGGGATTATCCTCTAACAGCTTCGCCAGCATTTCGTCCGGAAGGTGCTCGGCGACGTCGTGCTTTGTAATCGGCACGTGACTCGACGACATCGCCGTTGGCCGAAACAGCACATCCTCCTCACGGACCGCAACCGAAACCTCCGCAGTCTCATCGACAGGCCCTTTGCCCTTCGCCGAATCCCTCGGCGGGGACCTGGACGGTTCAACAGTGTCATCTCCTCCTCCACTGCCACAGCCTCCTCCAGCATCAACCATCGCGCGAGACTCAGTCTCTATCGCGCGATGGTGCTCTCCAGCACCAATATCCCCGGCGTCTCCTGGACTCACACTGGTCACCACCGACCCTCCTACGGCCATGCTCGGATCTAACCGCTCGACGACAGCCTCTACGGTCTCAGGCTCAACAGTCGCGCGAGCCTCTGGATCTGTCGCGCGACTCTCGTCGCCGCCACCGGTCGCCTGCTCGCGACCCTCTTCGCTGTCTCCGCCGCCTGCGACCACTGCACCGGCCCCTGCGGTGGCCTCCGCCGGTGTTTGATCCTCTGTTTCGATACTCATGGACCCTCCTCGGTCCTCCGGTTGATCAACAACTTCTTCCCCGCCTCCTCCTTCCCCGCGGTCAGCCATGGATGGATGATCAAGCTTAGCTTCGTGGATTTCGTGGTTGAAATCGAACTTAGAAGGAGTTTGGGAGGAGAGACGAGAGCTTGAGAGAGTTTCAAACTTTTGAATCTGTTCTGGTTACTGTTTCTGAAACGTCCCCGCGACGTTTAAACGTTTGGAACAGGTATGGGCCGGGTCTGGGCCTGTCCAGACCCAAGCCCTAACTGCAGACCCTCGCGCGACGATTCATGAGTATCGCGCGACACTACACCTTGGGCCTCAGGCCCAACCCGGATTCTGAGTCCGGCCCAATCTCAATTAATCCCTCTTTAAGGTCCATGACCTCTCGTTATGTTGTACAATAAATTTGAGGGTCGTTTTGAAGATCTTGTCTTCAAAACCCGAAATTTTTTGTATCCCCAGCAGTGGTCCGCCCGCAAACAAATCAACGACGATCTATCCGTCCGATCAAATCAGGGACGATCTATCCGTCCGATCAAATCAACGACGATCTATCCGTCCGATCAAATCAACGACGATCTATCCGTCCGATCAAATCAGGGACGATCTATCCGTCCGATCAAATCAGGGACGATCTATCCGTCCGATCAAATCAACGACGATCTATCCGTCCGATCAAATCAACGACGATCTATCCGTCCGATCAAATCAACGACGATCTATCCGTCCGATCAATAATCAACGACGATCTATCTGTCCAATCAAATCAACGACGATCTATCCGTCCGATCAAATCAACGACGATCTATCCGTCCGATCAATCGTCAGGGACGATCTATCCGTCCGATCAATCATCAGGGACGATCTATCCGTCCGATCAATCAACCAGCGGCGATCTATCCGTCCGATCTACAATTCCCCTTTGGTGCACGGTATTTTTATATACTCGTCTGCATTTTCCATTTAATCGGCTTTTGGGCAGATTTGGTGGGTGTCTAGAAATCTTTGACGTTACCCGTACCAGTCAATGGTGCTCCGCGTGCCGTCAAAGAGGGACTACTGTAGACACCCCAATCTGGGTCTCCCAATCGTTTTACTTTATTTTACGATTTTCTTGTTTCCCCGATGATGAAATCGGATCAAACAGAGCTTGGATCGGGAATGGATTGAGCTTGGAATGCTTGGAACCCTACTCGAACCCCTTTGAACCCTTCTGAACCTTCAGTCAAACCCCTAAAACCAGAGTTGACCCTCACGCGAGCCTTTCTGTCCCTCGTGCGACACTTAGCTTGCCACGTGTAGTCAAAGTCAAACTGTTGACTGTTTGACCCTCGCACGACACTTCCGAACCCTCGCGCGATGGTTCCCTCCTGTCCCTATCACAGAATCCAGCTGGACTTGTGATGATTGCTTGGCACATGGATTCCCTTGGGCTGGAACCCCGTTCTCCTCAGCTGAACGGCGTGCTGGCAGGTTCTAACCCCATGCAATCCCCTAACCACTCTCTCACCTTGTTGGCTAGCCTCACAACCAAGTTGTGACCAGCCTTGGTGGCTGGTCCTAAGGTCTTGTTTGGCCTCTACTCAGCCCTTGCATTCCCCCTATAAATACCCCCATTGGTCTTCCATGTTAAGGGTTCCAAAAATTGCTTAAGAGATTCATTAGTCATTTCACAAGCTCTACACTAGCTAGCACAAAGTTACTAACCCTCAAACCACTTCCTAAGCTTCTGAACTCAGGGTGTTCATACACTCTTGGTAGCAAGATCACACCAATCAATCCAATCTATTCCTAAACCTTTTCCAAGCAAAGGTATAATGTTTAAGCTGTTTCTGTTTTGATCCCTGAGGGGGGCTGACAGGGCCAAGGCTGGTAATCAATACCATGTCCTGGTCCTAAAGCCAGCAAAGTTACAAGAATTCGTGGCAGCTACACCCTCACGCGATGGTCCCCTTTACTCGCGCGACACTTGTGTCAGCAAGAGAATGGACCTCGTGGGGAAGGGAAGCTACCCCTTTTCTGTTTTGCAGTATTTTCATGCGTGACATACTTTACTTTGATTTTTAGATCACTGTGATGCATGCAAAAATAAAATACAGTAGCTAGTTCATTTGCTTTGAACAGTTTGGAATGCCCTTGGGATCCCCTGAATCTGTCTCAGGACCCCAAGCATGTAAAGCAATTCCTGGAAGTCCAGTCAGGAGTGTCGCACGAGGTTTACTCTCTGTCGCGCGACAGTTCCCTGATTTCCATGAATGGCCCTTGCATGGGCAACTTGGCCCTTGGCCTCTGTTTTGATACCCCCACTGTTTAGGGGTTGTGTTTCATCTTATTTGGCTCCTGCTTGGAGTATTGTGTAATAATTAGCATTTTACAGTCTTCCAATACACTGCTTGGTTTGCTTCCTGGGTGTGCACTGGTCCTTCCAGAGCCCAGAAGGGGATGCTTTTGGGACTGTGGTGAGATGACAACACTCGCGCGAGAGTCAGCGTGTCTCGCGCGATGATTGACTTGCATGCAGATCTGTTCAGGCATGCAAGTTGATCATCGTGCAGGGCAAATCTGCCCCGAGCTTGGTTTTGGCATCTGATCGCTGCTTCAAGATCATTCCGTTTATTATTCATCATGCTATTCATCCATGTCATTATTTGATCACATCCTGCAAATTGTTACAGTTTTAATCCCCGATTAACTGTTCCCCCGCCCTAATTGGCTAAAATCAATTAAAAGAGGAAGAATCACAAAGGTTTTCATAAAAATGCCTAAGTAGAGACCGATCTCCGGATTGGGCGAGAGGGGTGCCATAAAACCCTTCCCCTCTCGTAACCTGGCTCCCGAACCCAGATATGGTTATGACGGACTGGTTTCCTTCACTTTTTCAAATAAAGCGCGGCAGGTGCTTCGAAATACGGTTCCTTGAGTGTCGGACCTTCAAAACTCAAGTGGCGACTTTGTATTTTTGAGCGCTTGCCACTGGCGCTCGCGCTCCCTCGATTTTCAGAAAAGGGCCGCAATGGCGAAAGGAACGGAATCCTTTTTCCAAGGGCACGCTGCCCACAGTTGAAAAGGCAGATTGTTGGAGATATCGCGGATCAGTCTAGAGTGGGTTATTTCTTTATCTTTAGTGATAAACAAGCAGTGTTCTAAAAGGGGATAAGAAGGTATTGAATTCGGATTATGCTTGGTGGTGAAGGAATTTTTTGATTTGTGCTAGGGGGAATGAACCTGGTTTTTCTTAGAGGGAAAGGAAATTGAGAGAGAGTGAGCTATGGGAATTGGTGGGCTGTGGGAAAGGGAGAGACAGAGAAAGATTGCAGGAGAGAGTGGGGTGAGGGAGATGGAGTGGTGCATGCATGCGTGTGCATGTAATATAAATGCATATATATTTGTATTATAAAAAAGTATTAAAATAATTCTATTATTATTATTATTATTATTATTATTATTATTATTATTATTATTATTATTATTATTATTATTAATGCTGTTAATAATATTATTAGGGAAATGATTTTGTCACTCATTTTTTTGTTAACGTCACTCCCCTACATGTAGAGACCCGTATTTTATTCCCATAATTCTTTATGTTTTATAAAGAATTTAGAATGAGTTTGGATGTCGAAAGTGCTAGAATTTAGAAGTTCGGGATGCAAGTGTAATATGCATGGTGTATAAGTGCAGGTGTGTGTAGGGGATAATTTTTTTTTTTTTTGGGTAAATTAGCTTGAAATTAAAAAGAAGCTAACCGAATATACAGCCTACAAGGGGCATACCCCAGGAGAAAAACAAAATAAAGCAAAAACAAAAGAGACAAAAGAGAGAGCTTACGCCAAACGGCTACATGGGACTAGAAGCAAATAGAACACCTGTTTCCTATCCATCTAATAGAGGGATACGAAACAGATGGCAAAATTACACTTAGTGCAATCTGACTACGTATAGCCAACATGACTAAATGAGAACCAATTTACAAACCAAGTAAAGATAGACATTTGAGGCACAAGTACAGCATGTACAGATCAGTACAGAACAACAGATAACTAGCCAGAACAGATCAGCTTGTAGTGACTGCCATTACAGCAGCAAGCAGTTGTAACTTTCAAAAGCACTCACAAAACAGTTTAGCAGTCCTTCTAAATAACAGCAGTAGCGATTGTGCCTGAAATAGCAGTCCAACAGGTGAAGCAAAGCAGTAGAAACGGACAACCACAGCCATGGAAAGAACTGTGGTGGTTATTGGGGATCGGCTGGGAGCTTCTCTCTCTAGCCTAGAGAGAGGAAGCCCCCCCCGTCCGGCCAACCCCCTTTCCGGTGATCTCAGCCGGCCATCATCACTTCCGGCAGCCGCAGCACCAGAGCAGCAAGGGCAAGGGAGCCTCTATCTCGACAGAGGCTCTCCTCCACCGCCCATTCCACATTCAGCAACCCCTTGGGTCCGGCCATCTTTCACCTTCCGGCGGCCTCTGGTCCAGCCAGTTCTGGCCCGCTCAACAGCCGTCGGCCAGCATCCAGCTTTAATAGGTCACCGCTCATCCTCTCCGGATCGGAGGGGCTGGGCATGGAGATCTCCTCTCTACACGGCTGCCGGAGTCAATTCCAGCTGCTGGGTAACTCCAACTCTGGTCCGGCCACCACTGGTATGCCAGATCTAGTCACCGCTGGTCCGGCCACCGCTGGCCCGGCCAACCCACAGCCGGCCATCTACGGTCCGGCCTCTACATCAGTTGGCGATTGTGGCTACGGCATCGGGAGGACTTCCCTCGGGGAGTTCACCGGGGTCCGGCCACGGATCGACAGCAACTTCGTTCTTGGGCAACAACCGCCGTGGGCCTCAACAGCCGTCGGCCAGATTGGAGCCGCGGTGGTTCTGAGTTAGAGCCGCGGAGGCTCGCCGGTCAACAACCGCAGGGCAGACCAGTCGGCTGGAGCCAGGCCAGCCATTTTTGGGCCAAGCAGCAAGCAGCAGCAGCAGGCAGTGGGCAGCAGCAGCAGCAGGCAGCGGGCAGCAGCAGCAGCAGGCAGCCCGATGGCAGGCTAGGCCGGACAGGCAAGCTGGCTGGGTGGCTCGGGCAGTGTGGGATAAGTATCCATGTCTCTCATCATTTTACAATATGCGCTTTGCATTTGTCTAGTTACTGTCAAATTGTTGCTGGACTTATGGGCCAGTTTACTGTTAGTATCTGCGATCCCCGATAGGCGGTCACCTGTTGGACTAAAATCGGGTGTTCGGGCTCTTGGTTGAGCATTTTTATATCCCTAGATCCTGTGCTTTTTTAGACCTAAGGTTGTGCGTAGTATACTTGTGGTCATGGCTATCGTTGATTAGATTAGAGTCTGTTCTGGTTGAAAGGGGTAGCTTGCAGTAGCAGCAGCTGCGGCTGCCGCTGATTAGATTGGTGGATGGATTCTGATTGAGCGAGGTAGCCGCCGGAGCTGTCATTGATTAGATTGGTGGTTGTTCACTGATTGAAAGGGGTAGCTTCGCAGTCTGTTTCTGATTAGATTGGTGGTTTGCACTGATCGAAAGGAGCAGCTTGGTTCACTTGTGGTTTGAGTGGCCACTTCTGGTGGATCCTCTTACTGTTCCGCTTATAGTCGTTAGCGAATCTAGGGGATTAGGTTGAGGGTGTAGTAGTCTGGATGGAATGGGCGTGGAGTGCAGGGTACTTAGCAGGGTAGCCTTGTCGGATGCCGACATCTCCAGTTCGAGCCTCTCTAGGTCCGAGTCCCTCTGTAGTAGTTGATCTCTGTTGAGTGGGTATTATGCTTGCTTTGGGCTTGTTGGAAGTATTAGGTTCTTGGTTCTCTTAGCCCAGCTATGGATGAGGAGGTTATTGGGTAGTTGGTTACAGCAGGTGGTTTTGGCGAGCCTTAGGCTTGGATGAGGGAGTAGTAGGCCGAAAGGATTGGGCGTGGTGAGCAGGGTACTTGGTAGGGTAGCCCTGTCGGATGCCGTCAACTCTGGTTTGAGCCTCTTGATGCCTTGTTCCTCTGTAGTAGCCGTTTGGCTTGCTTTGAAGCCATATTACTCGGTAGCTGTTCTCCTCAGTGTTGGTTATCATGTGGTCATCTCTGGCCGTGACTATTTACTTTATTTACTTTATTTCCTAGCCTGGCGGGTTGTGCCGAGTAGTAGTTCTATTTCATTTATCTCAGTACACATGGCATTTTGTTATGTATTTACTTTATCTTACTCTCCATGCGGGTTGTGCATGGTTTACCGCACTTTTGTCATTCTTGTTTTTTTTCTTTTTCTTTTCCTCCTGGGGTATGCCCCTTGTAGGCTGTACATTCGCTTAACCTTTTTTAATTTCAAGCTAAATTACCCCCAAAAAAAAACCCACAGCCATGGGAAATAGCAGAATAGTACAGATCAGAACAGGAGCAACATATCTGTAGTTGCCATTACAGGAAGAAGCAGCATCAGAACAGAGCTCTAGGAAGCAACAACAGCAGCATAAGTAGCCAAAAAACAAGTTACAAGTTAGAAGATGCACAATAAACCTAGGGACATGCCCCCTAGTAAGGTATAAACATTCCAAGGGACAACCCCCCAAGGATAAGTCAATAAAAATTGGTGAGCAACTAGAAACAACATATCAACCCAAATGCTCAACAATCAAACTAGGATACCAAAGCATCTCACTGTTGCATTTAACTTGAATAGCTATTACAACTGACAAAATAACAGTACATGATTAAGAGGCTTTACTATGCTTCACAGTACAACAGCAAAACAATCTCAAAACAAAAGAGTTAACCAAAACAGTGAATAGTATCCTCAACAGATAAAGGATTACAGTCACCACAAATAGCCACTAGAAGACAGCTACATAACACCATGCCACAATTACAGTTAACAAAAGCAAGAAAGAGGACAAGAGTCCTGAACACATCCTCCCAATCTAAATGATTAAAGGTTGGATCCCAACTCCCTCCACTCTCCCTCACAAAGTGCCTCCCACTAAGTATTACCTCCACTCTCAAGAAGATTGAGGCTCAAACATACTTCTCACGGGTTCTACATATACTGGCACACTCAAGAGCTCCAAGGAGCAAAAGTAACCCTCTCCTTAGCTCTAGCTCCAGAACAAGAAAACAAATGCAGCTACAACAGCTTGAGAGTAAGGTATTTACCTTGTAAATAGAAGTATTAATAGCCATGAATTCAGTCCCTCCAAACTGGTAGCTCCTTGTACATAGAAGTATTTGAAGCCTCCTCAAATCATGATCTTAAAGAATCTGTCATGCACAACTTGCCCACCTTGTATGTATAGCCCTGAGCTAAACAATTGCAACTAGAAAACTTGTGTTTGACAATAACCAATAAAGCAACTATGGTATTAATCAATAAGAGAATTAAGATCCACCAATATTCCATTCATGTGCAACCCACCCTGCTCGAAATGGAGGTAGGGCTGGTAAGGATAAAAGTCGTGACCTCACTATGGAGTAAATTTTGTGAGCAACTACCTCCCAAGTGGAAGATATACCTTGGAACTTCCTCACATTCCTCTCAATCCAAACATGGTAAACAGTAGCTGTAAAAACCAACTTTGCAATAACTGTTTGAAAAGATTTGCCTTTTAAATTGGAAAGGAAGGTGACCCATTCAGGCCAAGATCTAGAGTGCAAATTGACCCTAATTTTGGAAAGCATGGTGTTCCACACCTGCCGTGAGAATGCATAATTAAAGAAAAGGTGGTCATGACTCTCACTTCCTTGACAAAAACTACACTGAGGGGGAAGGTTCATGCCAAACAGCACCAACCTATCAGCAGTGGATAGCATAGTCTGAATAGCCAACCAGGTGATAAAGCTACATTTTGGAATATGGGCTGGGAACCATACCAATTTGTGCCACACAACTGTTGGGAAGGGTGTTCTCAATTTATTCCACAATGATGCAATTGAGAACTGACCATTAGGAGTAAGAGTCCATCTAATGCGGTCTGCCTCCTCCAACCTGGAGGGGTTAAGAGGTGGTAAGGTTCTTCTCACCTCATTGAGCTCAAGGGTTTGTGTGATAGGAAAAACCCAGCTTGAGTTTTGTAAAATGTGAGACACAGTACCATCCTTAGAAATACCAGAATCAAAGGCAATTGTGGGACCAAATTTTGCAATTAGAGGACCAAGCGGATGCCAATTATCATACCACAAGGAAGTGGAATGGCCATCACCTAGTACACTAAGAAATTTTGGTTGCACCAAAGGTCTCAAGTTCAATAATTTCCTCCATACCCATGTGCAATCCCCAGGGATTTTAAGATTCCAAAAATTCCTCCCTTTTATTAAATATGATTTAACCCATTAACACCACATGGATTGCCCCCCACCAGAAATCAGGAACCAGGTGTGCTTGGCAATGGCAGCCTCGTTCCAAACTTGCATGGATTTGAATCCAAGACCTCCCTCCTGCTTAGGAGAGCACAAGTGCTCCCAAGAGACTATAGCACCAGTTCTCTCAAGGTCATGACCAGACCAAAGAAAAGCCTTAAGTATAGACTCTACCTCTTTAATCACCTTTTTGGGGATGATAAATAAAGAGGACCAATAGGTTTGCATGGAGAAAAGTACATTCTTAATCAGCTACACTCTGCCTGAATAAGTTAGATCTCTGTTTGTCCAAGACTTAGCTTTTGCAGTAATGCTATCCACTAGTCGTTGACAATCAGAGGCTTCAAGCTTAGTAGAGATAAGAGGCACTCCAAGGTATTTGACAGGTAATGTGCCTTCCTTAAATCCTAGGACACTCAGAATGGCCAGCCTAGTGCTTGTGTTTACTCAAGTGAAATAAATGCTACTTTTCCCTGGACTGGAGATAGGCCTGACAAGGCTTGGAACTCAGTGAGTGCAGCCTGAATGTGATGGACTGAAGTGAGATCTCCTTTGCAGAAAATCATGAGATCATCAGCAAAGCAGAGATTGATAAGTTTAGTCTTTCCACATCTCCAGTGGAAATGGAAATCAGGAAGAAGGGATTTCTCCTTAAAAAGGCAAGTGAGAATCTCCATCACAATGACAAATATGGATTTCTCCACATGTTTCTCTCTCTTTCTCTCTCTCTCTCTCTCACCTCTCCTCCAAACTTCTCTCTTTAATTTTTTTTTTGGTTTTGGGTAATTTAGCTTGAAATTAAAAAAGGTTAACCGAATGTACAGCCTACAAGGGGCATACCCCAGGAGGAAAAGAAAAGGAAAAAAAAAACAAGATTGAAAAAAGTGCGATAACCCATGCACAACCCGAATGGAGAGTGTGGTAAAGTAAATAAGGTAATAGAATTGCCATATGTGTTGAGATCATACCCCGGTTGCACTATCCATCTAAGCGGAAGGATAGTACAACGGGGTATGATATGTAGTGATACGAGTATAAATAACATGAAAGCGAACTACTGCCTGACACAACCCGCCAGGCTAGGAAATAAAATAAATAGTCTCGATCAGAAATGACCAAATGATAACCTTTACTGAATAATAGTAGCTACAAAGCATCTCGGCATTGGGGGGTTGAACAGCAACAACAGAGGAACTAGGCACCAAGAGGCTCAAACCGGAGATGACGGCATCCGACAGGGGGCCCAACCCTGCACACCACGCCCATTCCATCCAGTCTAAAACACTCTCATCCAAAGTCCAAAGATCGCCAAAAACAACCCGCCCTCATCCAAAACCCAAAGCCACTAGTCTCCAGAGAAGGATTAAACAGACCAAGATTCCAATACTTCAACCTAGCACAGAATACAAGCATAGCACCCACTTCTAAGGAACAGATATTGCAGAGGACCGGGCTCCGAGAAGAGGCTCGAACCGGAGATGCGACATCCGACAAGGCTACCTCCCCAAGTACCTTGTACACCATGCCCATTCCAACCGGTCTAAAACTCTCTCGACCTAGTACACAAGGCTCACTCTAAGCAGCCAGCCAGTGCACTGGCTGTTATTGTTATCGTTTATGTTTTCAGTTGTATGAGTTGCGAGGACTTCGAGGGCCTCGGATTGTACCCTATACCGACGGGTTGTGTCGGGTATTTACTGCTTTTGCCACGCCCGTGTCTAAGTTCCCTGTTGTACGTTCCATTCCTTGGGATAGATTGTTCGACGGGGGCATGAACACGGGCAACCCATGTAGCCACTTGGCGCTCTTTATATTTTTTGCTTTGTCTTACCTGGGGTATGCCCCTTGTAGGCTGTACATTCGGTTAACCTCTTTTATTTTCAAGCTAACCGCCCTAGGGCTTTACCCAAAAAAAAAGGCTCACTCTAACCTAAAAGCGGAACAGTACAAGGGCCTCGAAAAAATCCGCCATTAACAGAGCATTACCATCGAATCATCTGGCATCACAAATGAGGCACACAAAACTGCAGAAAGAACCATAACCATCCTTTTCAACCAGTGCATTACCACCAATCTAATAAGAACTATCACAGTCACAGTCAAACTACGCTATAACAAACGGCCCAGAGGAGCAAGGAACTTGGATTATAAACAGACCCAGCATAGATGCTACAGCCATAGCCCCGAGATTGGACATCCCAACAGTACCAGCCCGAACCCAGGCTTAACAAAATCCAACAGATGAACCCAAACTCAGTCCAAACAGTGACTGCCCATTGGGTTTCTCAATGTACTGCAGAACCAGCTCCGACCTGGAAGTCCGGCGACTACCATCCTCCCTAAAGGAGGAATCTGATCATCCAGCTTGTGAGTAATTTTGAACACAAAAGGTCAATTTAATAATGGCGATCCAACAACCAGTTCTGCTAATGCATTACCAGCAATTAAATCGATTACAAAACATGATTTTAAACAATAATCCAACCTGAATTGAAACGGAAAAGCCCATCCTCAGGCGAGATAAGATGGTCCGGCGAGTGGTCCGTCGTCTACCTTAGTCGCCCAGAATCAGACCCAGATCTGTGACTGCCCACCACCAGTCGGGCAACCCAGATCGACGGCCGCCTATCGGACCCAATGACTTCTTTGGTGGCTGGAATTGACTTCGGCAGCGGTTGAAAAGACCCACGGTTGTGGAATCGAACAATCCACCACACCGACAAGCTACAATCATACCTATTGTGGAAACCCAGTCGATAACCCAGTCGATAACCAGTTCAGTCGATAACCCAGTCGAGCTAAAAATTTGGGTTTCTAGGAAACCCAGTCGATAACCAGTTCAGCCGGCAGCCATGGAGACGCAAAGCACTCCGGTGCTGGTTTTGAGAGCACCCAGCCGAGATGTAAGTTGATTCAAGAGAGAATCCTTTTGACCACCTATTAGAGTTTGAACCTTCAAAATCGGTTCTTCTTCGAACTAGTTCATCCAGTTGAAGGGTGGAATGAAGTAGATACACGAGTGGAATGAAGTAGGTACACATATTCAAGTAAGAATCCGTATGAACCACCTGAAATAGGTGGGTTTTACATCAAAAATGTGATTTTTGGTAAAGGGGAGTGCATTCTCTCTCTAGCCTAGAGAGAGAAGCTCTCAACCCTTCCCTTTACTCAACCTTTCTCTCTTTAATTTTTTTTTTTTGGGTAAATCAGCTTGAAAGTAAAAGAGGTTAACCGAATGTACAGCCTACAAGGGGCATACCCCAGGAGGAAAAGAAAACAAAACAAGAAGATTGAGAAAAATGCGTTAACCATGCACAACCCGCATGGAGAGTAGGATAATGTAGATAAAATAACAAAAAGTGTCATAAGTGTAGAAATCATACCCCCGTAGTACTATCCATTTAAGTAGAAGGATAGTACTACGGGGTATGATATGAAGTGGTACGAGTATAAATTACATGATATGAACTGAAATTGAACTACCACCTGGCACAACCCGCCAGGCTAGGAAGTAAAGTACATAGTCACGGCCAGAGATGACCACATGATAACCAACACTGAGGAGAACGGCAGCAAAGCAACATGGCTTCAAAGCAAGCTGAACGGCTACTACAGAGGAACATGGCACCAAGAGAGGCTCAACCAGAGATGACGGCATCCGACAAGGCTACCCTGCCAAGCACCCTGCACACCACGCCCAATCCTTCCGGCCTACTACTCCCTCATCCAAACCTAAGGCTCGCCCGAACCACCTGATGTCAACCAATTACCAACTACCACCTCCTCCAAAGTTGGGATAAGCAAACCAAGAACCTACTACAACCAACAGACCCAGAGAGCATGCAAAGTACCCACTCAAAGAGATCAGCTACTACAGAGGGACAAGGAACCGAGAAGAGGCTCGAACCGGAGATGTCTGCATCCGACAGGGCTACCCTGCCAAGTACCCTGCACACCACGCTCATCCATCCAGACTACTACACCCTCAACCTAATCCCCTAGGCTCGCTAACGACTAACAGCGGGACAGAAAGATGAACCACACGAAGTGGTCACACGAACCGTAGGAGGGCCAAGCTGCATCTTTCGATTAGCGCCAAACCGCCAATCTAGTCAAAAAACAACCTGCAAAGATGTCCCTTTCAATCAGTGAACGACCACCAATCTAATCATGGACAGCCCCGACAGCTACCTCGCTCAACCAGAATCCACACCAATCTAATCAGTGGCAGCCGCAAGGCAACCCCTTTCAATCAACACAAACTCTAATCTAATCAATGATAGCTACACCCTACCATACTACGCACAACTTCCGGGCTAAGAAGCAAAGGATCTAGGAATATAACGCGACTCGACAAAGAGCCCAAACACTCGAACTCAGTCCAACAGGTGACTGCCCGTCGAGGTTCTCAGAAAATCACATTAAACTGGCCCTAATGTCCAGCAACAATTTGGTAGGAATTGGTCCATCTAAAAGTCAAGATTAACCCGATCTCAGTCCAAGCAGGTGACTGTCCATCGGGGATCTCGAAATGAACCAGTTGTGTGTCAAAATGAATCTGCAATTTGTATTAATATTGCAGCCAGTAGACTGCCCAATTCACAGATGTCTTCAATACCTGCAAACTGGGAATGTCTTCAATGTCTGGCAGCAACCTGAGGTCGTCGTCGCCGGTGGACTGAGACCGCAGAACTGAAACCAGCGGTGAATGAGCTCCGACGCCGGAAAAGGACCACGGGTTTGAGACTCACCCACTGTTGCCGTGAAAAGGACCACGGGTCACCTTGGTTTCCACCGGCCCGATGGGATCTGAATCCTCCATTAACGGCAGCCTTGAGCTTTGAACGCCGGAGAAGAGAACCCATCTTCGAACGCCGGCGGGTTGATTGATGGACCTGCTTTAGTGGTGGGCGGTGGAGAGAGGCTCCCTTGCCCGGTTGACGTCCGCCTGTGATGGCCGGACCAGAGGTGGCCGGCTGCAGCTGCCGCCAGTCGTAAGGTCCACCAGATCTAGACAAGACCCCACTATTTCCGACGAGCAACTGCTCTCCGCCGTGCGATGGGATGGCTGCTAAGCCACGTTGGATCCGATCGGGTCATCAGAACCCATGAGCAGGAGCTCTGGGTCTTCTCCGTGGAGATGAAATGAAGCCCCGCTGCTCCGGGGTGGTCTTTGCGACGCCTGTCTGAAGTGAACCACGGTCCACACAGATGAAATCCAACCCAGGTGAATGGTGCAATGGGAGGACTGCCGCCTGTGAGGATTGTTAAAACACACGGCTGGAATGGCCGAATAAAGGTTGGCCGGACCAGGAGGTCGGACCGGATATGGGTTTGGGCGGTGGAGGAGAACTTCTCTAGAGAGAGAAGTTCCCTTGCCCGGAACTGATGGTTCTGTTTCTCTCTTTAATTTCATCTCCATAGAAAGAGATTTTGAAGAAATCCCAAGTATTAAAGTTGTTCTACGCGACGAGATCTTCCTATCGATCCAAGAAGAATCATGATTAGAGCACTTTGAGGTTTCCTCCATGTTCGGGCTTGCTTCTAACCTTCGAGGTAGGGATCTCTTGCCTTCTTTATATGTTTATGTGTTGGTTTGATATATAAGAATCAAGCTCGATAATCTATTTTGAGTCTTGAATAAATCTAGTGAATGCTGAGAATTTCGTGGGTTCTGGTAATCTGTCATTTTGGGGCCCTTCTGCTAGGAATCAATTTTTGGTGCTTCATAACTGTTAAAGTACGTTTCAATACGAAGATTTCGGTACCAAGATCATGAAAAACCGATAATCACAAAATTAGTTATGAATTTTTGAATACCGGCTGTTTCATGGATGTACGAATCTGTGCGTGGCCGCCTTCTTTTAACGTCCTGGGCATGTTGAACACCTTGGGTGGCTTTGGGTCTTTTACAAGAGCTATATATTTAAGTTAAGAAGGAATTGGCATTGGAATCAAGTGATTCGGTTAAGTATACAATTTTTGATGAATTTCTAAAGTAGGGTTGGTTAACTAGTGCGAAAATGGTTGCGAACATGTTTTTCTCTGGATGGTTGGGTTAATTCCCTCTCATTCCTGTAGGGCCCTCGGTTATCAGCTCGGTAACCGGGCTACAAACCCTGAACCGGTGGCTAGGGTCCGGGCCGAGGTCTGCCGACAAGCTCTCTTCGGGCTCTACCTCGATCGTTGCCCGGACTCCGGTTGCGATCGGCTTCGGAGCATCGGCCGTCTGCAATGCTCCAGTACTCCCAGAGGCTTCCAAGAGAAACGGTTATTGTAAGTGGGACCTGTGAGGATCATGCTCCTCATGCAGCTGGCACAATCATTGAGATCTGTCCCATGTGCTCCGTAACCACCTCGTCCCCCTCGTCATATGTGACGTCACCCGAGGCGGTTACCCGAGCGTACTCTCCACGCGCTGGCTTGGAGACCAAGTAAACCTAGGTCTATAAATACAAAGTGATACACACCTGAAAGAGGTACGCAATACTATCCTAACCCTAGACCTAAACACCTTCCCTGAGATCTAATTTGATTGTCGGAGGGTCACTGGGCATCCCAAGCCCTAGTGACTTGTTGCATGTCAGGCGGCGGACGCGCGGAGCAGAGGAGGAAGGAACCTAGCCAGATACCACAGTCGAGGTCCCGATTAATCGAACCCCTACAGTTCCTAAACCTGGGATTTTTACTGAGTGTAGGGCTTGTAGTGGTGCAACTTTTGGCGTTAGTTTCACTATTTTTGGGTTTAAGATGAAAGAGTTATGATTTTTCAATCAATTTTACTTATTCCCGCGTAGAATCCGACAGCACCAGTGGACTTTGGTAAAATGGCCATAACTCCTAGCTCGGGACTCAAAATGATGCACTGTTTGTTTTGTTAGAAACTAGACACATAGAGCTTTCCAACGATACATCCCATGCATCATGGGTATGTCCAAATGATAACAGAAATGCATCCAAAATTGACCCAAATTCTGCCTTTGCACCAGTTTCACTGTTACGTTGAGCTATAATCGCAAGGCCGTAGTAAGGTTACCCGAACTCCGTTTTTGATGTATGACCTATGGATCGAAGAAAAAGAAGTATACTTTTCAATGGTTTAAGTGTCGTCCTTGAATTTGCGTTGTTTAATTGGATATAGTCTAATGTAAATGATTAACTTTGCCAATTTGACATGTGGGGATACAATGGATTGATCAAGATGATTAGGTGTTGGATTAAAGAGAACTTGTGGTGTATAAGGGATATGTATTGTTGGTGTATTGACATTGATGTTGTTTGATACTTAGAGAAAATAAACAGTTTTTCCTCTTTATGTGTTGTATCCATGGGTTAGTTTAGTATGCGTGTTTGGTATGTGGGTTTAATTTAAGAGATGTGAAAAGTTAATTTTGTTAAAAGGGTATGTTTTAGTAAATGAATTGGTAAAGAGAAAGTGGTCGTTCGAGAACCTAAGGTGTATCCAAGTCTTTAAAAATAAAAATGTGATAACAGAAAATGATATTGGTAATGGTAAGCCTAGAATCTAAGTAAAATGTGTGTGAGAATGTGTGTGTGTGAGCTTCTCGATGTCCGGCGTGATTAAAGTGTCACGTGTATTGATGTGTCGATATGCAAGCGAATGCCTTGATGTTAATGTTATTTAATTGATGAAGATAAGTGGTGGATTTACTACATGAAAGAGTTGGACTTGGGTGTTCTTATTGTTTTTTTGGGTAATGCCCTAGGGCGGTTAGCTTGAAAATAAAAGAGGTTAACCGAATGTACAGCCTACAAGGGGCATACCCCAGGTAAGACAAAGAAAAAATATAAAGAGCGCCAAGTGGCTACATGGGTTGCCCGTGATCTTTCCCCCGCCGAACAAACTATCCCAAGGAATAGAAAGTTCAGCGGGGAACCTTGACACGGGCGTGGCAATAGCAGTAAATACCCGACACCAACCGTCGGTATAAGGTACAATTAGAGGCCCTCGAAGTCCTCGCAATACATACTACGGAAAACATAAAAGGCTCAACCAAGAGCCTAACCCCCGATTTCAGTCCAACAGATGACCGCCTATCGGGGGTCGCCGAACAAACTATAATCGTGAAGATGGAATTATTTATGCATAGTTAATCTGTGAGTTGGTTTTATCTGTGTGTTTTGTTGTACATCGAGATTGGGAAAAAGCGCTTGATATTGATGTTATCTGATTGATAAGATTAATCGATTGTAGTCCAAGGGTTGTAATGGGGAGGTACTGCAATGCAAGGGGTGGTAATGCAGAAACCCAACTAATGGGTTACATTTTACTGCAACGCAAGGGGTGGTAATGCAGACGGCAACGCAAGGGGTGGAAATGCTGAAACCCAACCATTGGGTGATGTTTACTGTAACGCAAGGGGTGGTAATATAGAAGGTTGTGAGTATTGATATGTTGATTTAGAATGTGAAATTTAGACAGAACGAAGCACTCATGTGAGAAACTATGAACTTTTAACCTGAGTTGGTGTTTTGGATGGTTTGAAGTGTCGATGCTTACTTTCTTCCTTCTTATAGACTTCCTAAATTATAGTGGCTTGATGAATTGGGATTGGTTTGGTAATTTATTTGGTATGGAGACGTGTTAACTTGATGCTGTAGATGTGATAATATCTATTATGAAAGAGTTACGTTGGTATTGTAGTTTAAACTTATAATGGTAAACTTGGTTAAAGAATTCGGAGTATGTTTTGAGTTTGGTAATGATAGCCTGAGTTTATTTAAGATAGAAGTGGGTGCGTGTGCGTGTGTAGCTGAGTGTCAGAATTTGAGAAATGAAGTTAAATATTTTTCCAACATGAGTATGGTATTTTGTGTTCCACTTTTTGACAAAACCAATCTGCCTTTGGAAAATATTTTTTTTTGGTATCTGCCTTCATATCTGCATATAATTTAGGTACGGATATCTCTATGAGCAAATGTAGCTCACCCTATCCTTTCAGGTACCCGCCATGACACTTAGCTTGGATTGCATGGAGTGTACATTGAGATGTCTTTTGAGAGCTTCATTGGAATCATTAAGGAGTTGTTTATCATCAAGTTTAATTCATGTCGTGTACATTACTTGCAATTGAATGTTGTACCTTTTGATTAGATCATAGGTAAAGTTATGTATAAACTCCTCTCCTTGATTATTATGAAACCCTTTTAATGGCAGACGTTTGGGAGACTCTATGTAAAAAAAAATATTAAAATTAGAGGGAAGAAGAAGAAGAGACATTGATTCGTTGTTTGGATTGACATGACATTTAAGGGTAAATATAGTTGAGAGATGGACTTTTGTTTGTAGAAAATGTATTACCACTTTAGTTATAAAAAAAAATCGAGGGCGTGACAACTTGGTATCAGAGCATAGGTTTAGAATACCTTAGGACCGTGGGAAGACACTTAGTCTCATGGGTCTAGCGGTTGCATTGGGGCATGAATTATGTGTGTATGTGAATAGCTTACACCGATCTACATGGCATCTTGATTGCATCCCTGTAGCGTCATATAGTGTTGTTTACCTTTATTAGAGAAAATTGGAGGTTTGACCTCGTAAGTGAAGTTGTGGTTGTTGATTGGTTCTTCTCCTTAACTCTTGTGGCGACTGAAAAATTTTGTGTTTTGCAAATATGTGTATTTGGAGAAAGATGCATATTAATGTAGTTTAGGTGATGTGGTTATGTCTCGTGGTTGTGGTGTATTGATCAGTGTTCTGGGTGACTCTGTGTGTTTATAATATTTTACGCTATTTTATTTGGTACCTGTTTTGTTCTATCTTAAATGGTAAGCTTGAACGTATAGTGCATCTCATATGTTTATGTTAACTGATATATAGATTGCTAAGGGTGACCGTATCTAGCATATGTGAAACTTATTTTTTTTTAAGATTTTGAGGATCTACTTCCGGATATTCAGTTTGAGGTGCGGCTGGCCATCGCGACTTCGAGATTGAATATCTAGAATAGACACCTGTTAAAAAAGGGAGGGGGGTTATCAACTTGGACCTTGTCTTATATGGTGTACTAATAAGCAAGATAATATTTAATTCTTTTAACCATAAAGAGATAAGTTCAACTGCAAAATTTTCTCTATGGGTGAGCTTATCAATTTGTTTGAAAGGGGTTATGAAGAGTATGCATGTCTGGTTATGTCTCATGTGAACATGTGTTTTTGCATCCGTTGGAGAATTGAGAACTGTGAAGTGAAATGGTTAATGCCTTGTTCTCTTTGCAATTCAAAAAGAATTTTTCAAAAAATTCCCCCTAAATTCCTCCTAGATTCTCCCCACTTCCAACATTTCTCTCTCTATCTCTCTCCACTTATTATCCTTTTTTTTTTGGGTAAAACAGCATTAAATAGAAAAAAAAAAAGGAAACGGATATACAGCCTACAAGGGGCATACCCCAGGAGGAAAAAAAGAAACAACCAAGTAAGAAAATGACTATGCCAAATGGCTAATGCCTAGAGAATAACCTAATAGACGATGTTTCCAGCCCATCTAGAAGAGGGGAAGAAAACAACGCAATGACAACAAAACATGACATAACATAAAACCCAATTACATTGCTTGGGAGCTTTGCTCCATAACATAACATGACAACAATATGACAACAATATAGCAATTCAGTTCAGAACTTTGAACCATTCAGCAGCTCTAAACTGTACAGCTCTACACTTAACAGATTTCACAGCAGAGGTATGAAACTCAGCAGCAATCAGAGGTATGAAACTCAGCAGCAGAAATCAGTAGCAATCAGTTCAGAACCACAGTGGCAGTAGCAGCAGTAGAAAACTGAGGTATGAAACTCAGAAATCAAGTGCAGCTGTGTCCATGGAGTGTCCCCAATGGACTGCTGCTCTTCTACCATCAGAGCTGCATATGAAGTGTCCCCAGCAACTGCTAGAACATGAGACGTAGTGAAAGGAAGCACAACAACTGAATGCTTCACCATACATTTCACTACTGGAACCAGCAACTACTGAACCATAACAGACCATAACAACTTCTTAAGCATAACTGAAACTGCTGCAATCAACCCTTGCAAAACATGGGTAACTGCTGCAATCAACTACTGAACCATAACAGACCATCAGTCAGTAACTGCATCTAAACAAAACATGGGCCAAACTAACAGCCCTCAATACAGATCAGTAACTGCTGCAATCTGGGCAGCAGCTACTTGGACTACACAGCTACTTGGACTACAACTTCTGAACTTGTACAATACTATACAATACTGAAAACAAATACAATACTATACAGAGGACGTCCCCCTCTGTGAAGGGAGATCCCATTGACAGCCCCCGATGGTTAGGCATAACTGAAAACAGAACCTGCTACAACTTCTAAACTTGTCTAACATCTTCTGAACCTGCTACAACTTGTCTAGGCAGCAACTATTTGGACTAACCAGATGCATGATAAGACAGGAAATTAGAACAAAACAGATGTGGCTGCCCAAGTAGCAACAACCAACCCTTGCATCTACAGCTTTATAGCAACCAGCATAGCTAGCATAACTAGCACCAGCTGAAATTATCCATCCACAAAACTAGTAACACAACTGCTACAATAATAGCAGATCAGCAGCATAACAGCAGGGTAGTAACAACAGACTATCAGCTGTAGATGCAATATGAGGGACATAACAACAGAACATCAGCTGTTTTCATAACAGTCAACAACACCAGCCACATGGGTACATTGATCAGGCATTCAAAACTGATGCAGCTAGGTTTCTGACTTGGGAAGACAACATTGAACAAGGCTAGCCACACATATCATAGGCTAGCCACACACAACATGGAACAGTAGGGCAGTAGCTGAAAACATTATAGTGCTCACCCCTCAACTCCCTCGGAACCTTACACCTCCCACTCTCTTAACAAAACCAAGAATAAGGTGACCCTCTTCTCCCTCCACTGAACCTCACCCAATTCCCCCTCTAGATATTACCTCCTCTCACAAGGAATGAAGGGGATTTAACACTCAGCTCACATGGATAGCACACAATATGGAAGGAGTACACACAAACAATTAACCCTCAAAGGAGTAAGGTAACTACCTGGTTACATAGCAGTAATAGGAGACCACATTGTGGGAGCTTGAGGTCAAATCTGGGTATCCTCACAATTGTTATACCTGCACAGAATGTATCTAAAAGGATGTCCAGGAAAGCAGGGCCATTAATCATGGCCACAAGTATCAATAACCTCCAATATCAATATCAAGTACCTCATTACCCAGTGATGCCCCAAACTCTAATAAACCTATCATTTTGTGAGCCTACGGGCAACTTAGGCAGCGACAGTAATCTACCCTTAACCATGTTAAAGGTTTTGTGAACAACAACTTCCCAGGTGCTAGTAGTAGCTTGAAACTTCCTCAAGTTTCTCTCAATCCAAAGATGATATACTGTGGCAGTGAATATCAGTTTAGTGACAACATTCCTTAGAGTTTTTCACCTAAAAGAGGAAAAATGGGTAATCCATGCTGGCCAAGACTTGGGGGACCAACTTGTATCAATTTTTGCCAACATGGCATTCCAAACCCTTGTGGAGAATCCACAATTAAAAAACAAATGGTCATGGCTTTCACTACCATGACAAAAACTGCACTGAGAAATTGATTTGATCCCAAATAGAACTAATCTATCCTCAGTGGAGAGTCTACCCTGGATGGCCAGCCATGTAATGAAGCTACTTTTAGGTATATGGCCAGAAAACCAAACAGCCTTGTGCCAATTTACTTTGGGGAATGGAACTCTCAATTTCTCCCATAGAGAGGCTATGCTAAACTGACCTGTTGTATTAAGAGTCCATTTTACTTGGTCTCTGGAACCTCTCAGAGGAGGGAGAAGTTGTCTAACCTCATTCAACTCCCACGTTTGCGTGATTGGGAAAGCCCAACCAGAGTTATGAACTATGCTGGACACTTTGGCAGTCAATGGAAACCCAGAGTCATAAACCAATCTGGCACCAAACTTATCCAACAAAGGGCCCAAAGGGTGCCACAGGTCATACCACAGGGATGTATTCTCCCCATTACCAATAGAATGATGAATGAAGGGTTGAACTAAATGTCTTAGGTTAAGTAACTTTCGCCAAACCCAAGAGGGATTAGCAGGCATTTTAAGACTCCAAAAGTTTCTACCTTTTAATAAATATGACTTAACCCACTGGCACCACATGGATTGCTCTCCCCCGGAGATCAAGAACCATATATGCTTGGCAACCGCAGCCTTATTCCACACCGCCATAGACATAAAACCAAGACCCCCCTCATCTTTAGGAGCACAAAGCTGCTCCCAAGCTACCTTGGCCCCTGATCTTTTAAGGTCAGGGCCAGACCATAAAAAGGCCCTAAGAATAGATTCGACTTCCTTGATGACCTTTTTTGGTAAAATGAAGAGGGAGGACCAATACGTTTGCATTGAAAACAAGATGTTCTTGATAAGCTGGACTCTCCCCGCATAAGTAAGGTCCCTATTGGTCCAACTCCTAGTTTTGGCAGTGATACTATCGACCAGTCTCTGACAGTCCACTGCTTTAAGCTTAGTAGATAACAAAGGGACTCCCAGATATCTCACTGGAAGGAAGCCCTCCTGAAATCCCAGCTCTCGCAAAATAGTCTCCTTAACTCCCACACTAACACCAGAGAAGAATAAGCTACTCTTGCCTGGGCTAGGGGAGAGACCAGAAAGAGCCTCAAACTCAGTCAAAGCATCTTTGATGAGTTTGATCGAAGAAAGCTCTCCCTTGCAGAATACCATTAGATCATCAGCAAAGCACAGATTTACCAATTGATTAGTTTTACATCTCCAGTGAAAATGAAAGTCAGGAAGCTGGGCTTTCTCCTTAAGTAAACTCGTAAAAACTTCCATCACTATGACAAACAGATAAGGGGACAAAGGGTCCCCCTGTCTCAATCCCTTCCTACCTTTAATGTACCCAGTCACTTCCCCATTGATACATAGGGAGTAATTTGCGGTGGATACACATGCCTGAAGCCACTTAATCATTGTAGGGTGGAAGTTCATTGCGGACAGGACATCCCAAAGAAATTCCCTCCTAACATGGTCATATGATTTCATTATGTCAACTTTCATAGCACACCTAGGGGTAGGAGAGGATTTGTGATACCCTCTCATGAGTTCTTGGGTGAGGAATATGTTATCCGCAATTCTCCTTCCTTTCACAAATCCTGATTGGACCGGATCTATGAGCAAAGGAAGGGCAAATTGCAATCTCTTGGTTAATATCCGAGAGATGCATTTGTAGATGGTATTGCAGCAAGAAATGGGCCTAAAGTCACCCACCCTGGAAGGGTTAGGAACCTTTGGAACAAGTGCTACAATAGTAGAGTTAGCTTTGGTGAGCAATTGTCCAGACCTGAAAAAGTTCTGGACAGCTGAAGTGACCTCCCTCCCAATAACAGGCCATGCCTTCCTAAAAAACCCTCCATTATACCCATCAGGGCCAGGAGCTTTGGTGGGATTAATAGACCAAATGGTCTCTTTGATCTCCAAATCTGAAACAGTGGAGACCATATTAAGACTTTGCTCAGGGCTGAGTTTATTCCTAATTAGTTGTCCCACTCTAGTTGGTCCCAGATGAGGTGTGAGATGGGGAGTGCCAAGAAGAGTTGTGTAGAAGTTAACAAACTCCTCCTTGATAACCTTAAGGTCATGAGTGGTAGATCCGTCATTCAACTCTAGACTTGTTATTTTGCTCCTATTCCTTCTGTTGCTCACTGCTTTAAAGAAATAGGAGGTGCACTGGTCTCCAAGTTTCAACCATTGGATTCGAGACTTTTGTTTAGCTAAACTTTCCTCAGCCCTAAGCAAAGTGATGTACTGTTTATGTACCACCTTCTCTTGTTCTATGGCAGACCTATTAATTGGGTGGGAGCTTATAATTGCTTGTAAGTTTTCTAACACTTGCTTAGTGGCACTCACCCTCTCAGAGATGCCACTAAACTCCTCCTTATTAAGTTGCTTCAAATCATGTTGAAGATGCTTAAGCTTCGTACACACACAGAACATGGGATTCCCGAGTACAATTGTCCTCCAACTCCTCTGTACAATTGCAAGGAATTGAGGATGGTCAGCTAGGAAGTCAAAGAACCTGAAGGGTTTCATTGACTTCCTAGGGTTGGGCTGGATAAACACCACACCTGGAGAATGGTCTGAAATACCAGGCACCAAAAATTGTGCCGACGATTGAGAAAAAGTTTTCATCCAGGGCTCATTCACTAATACTCTATCTATTTTCGTGGCCACAAAGTGAGGAGGCTCTTGCTTGTTGGACCACGTAAATAAGCACCCTGAGAACCTAAGATCATCCAGTTCAGAGGAGAACAAACAACGGTTAATGTCATCCATGTGTGAATACCACTGGGCATTCCCCCCAACTTTCTCCCTAGGATGCCTCATAGCATTAAAGTCACCAAGGACCTCCCAAGGAGAAGAGGACCTAAACTGAGATAGACTATGCCAAAGAGACCTACGGTCTGAAATAGAGTTTGCCCCATAGACTCCAGTGACCAAAAACACTGCACTCCCATCTATTGGTTGGACCTGACAGTGAATGAATTGATCTGCCTGACATAACACTGTAAGGGACATGACCCCGGGGTCCCAACCCACAAAAATCCTCCCCAACGCAGCGTGGGTGTAATTGTTCACAAAACTCCAGTCAGGACAAATGTATTGGGTGATTCTATCTGCCCAAGTTGCCCTAATCTTATGCTCAAGAAAACCAACTAGTCCTAAATTATTAGTGTTCACAAAAGATTTTGCTGCTTTTTGCTTAATGGGGTCATTCGGACCACGAATGTTCCAAAAACCTAAATTGAAAGCTCGTAAAGACATCGAAAACAAAATCAAAAGGTAACAACAGGTAGTAGATATTGAAAGAAATTAAAACTACAACCTCTCAAAAGGATATGCAAAAGGATATCATTTATTCCGTTTCTTGGAGCTGTTTTTTTTTTTGGGTAATTTAGCTTGAAATTAAAAAAAGGTTAAGCGAATGTGCAGCCTACAAGGGGCATACCCCAGGAGGAAAAGAAAAGGGAAAACAACAAGAATGAAAAAAGTACGGTAACCATGCACAACCCGCATGGAGAGTAAAATAAAGTGACATAGGCAATACAAATGGGTCTGAGTCTGCTGAACTGTGATGACTGTTGCTGAACTGTGGGGTGGCCTTTGTGTCCCTACTTCAATTCAAGTCAAGTTCTGAAGCTGCTGTCCAGTTCTGAAGCTGCTGCAGCTGCTGCTTTAGGAGCAGGTCCTGTTTTCATATGGTGCCAATCTATGGTACATTTACTTAGATTATGCCTAACCATCGGGGGCTGTCAATGGGATCTCCCTTCACAGAGGGGGACGTCCTCTGTATAGTTTAGTTTTGTATATGTTCTACTTAGTAAATGTGTTTGTCTAAGCTGTATTACACTTCATCCAAGCTGCATCAGTTCTGAATTGCTGTTGCTGCTGTGACTGTGACTGTTATGATTCAGAAGTTGACTGTGGTTATTGACTACTATATATCCTCATTTCTGATGGGCAGCTACTGTATATCCTCAATTCTGATGTTCTGAACCTGTTGATGGCTGTGGTACTGTGGTTCTGAACCTTAGCTCTTATTTGATACCACTGATGCTCTTGTTATGGCTTATGGTGGCAGCTGCAACTCATGTTCTGCAGTCTAGCAACTCATGGTGGCAGCTACCATTAATGCTCCGTAGCTTCATTTCTGATGGTCAGCTGCTGATGTCCTCTGCCCAGATTATGTTGCTAGTTGCTACGCAGCCCAGTTGCTACACACCCCAGTTTTTGTTTAACTTATTCATACTGTCTTTTGTGGTGCTTTGTTCGGAAAGGGAACAATTCCCTTAGATGCACTTCTAGATGCCTTGGGCATAGTTTTATGTTATCAATTGTCTGTGTTTCTTGTCCCTCTTACTAGATGGATTGGAAACATAGCTTCACATCATTGCATTGTAGCCATTTGGCGTTATCAATTTCTTTATCTTTATCTTTTTTGTTTTCTTTTTTCTTTCCTCCTGGGGTATGCCCCTTGTAGGCTGTATATCCGGTTACTCTTTTTTCTATTTCATGCTATTTTACCCAAAAAAAAAAAAAAATGGGTCTGAGTAGAGCCATGTAGTAAATGAAATGAAGTGAGGCGAAATGTAAATACTTCCTGGCACAACCCGCCAGGCTAGGAATTAATGTAAGTAAAGTAGATAGTCTTGGTCAACGATGACCACATGATAACCTGCGCTAAGGAGAGATCCTCCTCCTCCAAGGCTGGGATAAGAAATCCAAGAACCGAGAAGCCCCTCACCCCGAAGCTAGCATAATACCCACTCAAAAGAAGTCAACTACAACAGAGGGACTCGGACCGAGAGGTTCGAACTGGAGATGTCGGCATCCGACAAGGCTACCCTGCTAAGCACCCTGCACACCACGCCCATTCCAACCAGACTACTACATCCTCGCCCAAATCCCCTAGGCTCGCTAACTGCTCTTAGCGGAACAGGAAGAGGGACCACCAAAAGTAGCCCCCCAAACCACAAGTGGACCAAGCTGCTCTTTTCGATCAGTGCAACCACTAAATCTAACTGCTCTCGTTTCTTGGAGCTGTTGCTCCACTTTTTGTTGTTGTTTTTTCCATTGCCCTTATTATTATGAGATTTGAAACCCTTAGAGCTCTGAAAGGATGCCTCTCCCTTTCCTGTTTCAGCCTTATCATCCGGAGGTACTGGTTTCACTAGAGGAACAGATTGAGAAGGGACTCCCACAGGGTCTGGGTCACAATAGGGATTAATTGAGCCAGCCTCCACACTACCTATTAGAACCCCTGTATCCACAATCACCTGTACAGGAGTATCAGTATTGACATTCAGTTCCTCCCCTTCGGATTCACTTCCAGCTATGTCATCCTCTGTGACCTTGGGCATTGAAGTGTCCACCACAGCCACCACAGAAACCGAAGCTGCCTCTAGTGCTTCTGAACCCCCTACATTGCTTACAATGGTTCCTTTAATTACAGTTTGCCAATCACTCTTCGGTACTCCACTGTCACGAGTTTGTTTATGAGGGATGGTTCTTGGACATCCGGTAGTAGCATGGCCAAAAACCTTACACTCTGAGCAGACAGGAGGCATTAATTGGTATTCCACTCTCACTGATACACTCTCCCCATCAACTGTGACCTGTATGTCATCTGGTAGTTCATCAGCAGCCTCAATTTCCACACACACTCTAGCATATGCCAGCCTAGTCTTTTTTTCCGTAGCTTGATCCACATGTTTGGGCTGACCTATTGCACTAGCCACCCTACTTAATCCCTCTTCTGTCCAACACTCTGGGGGCAGATTATGAAGCTTAACCCAAGTCGGGATAGAAGATGGAGAGATCTTAGATGGTGTCATCATTCTTCTCCATTTCTTTAGAACAAGGAATTTTTGAGAGAAGAACCAAGGTCCCCCTTCTAGGACAGCTAGTTGACATGCTTCATCTTTAAACTCAAAATATAAGAACCCTGCATTATCTGACTTGACTGACAACAGGCCATACTTAGTCATCTTTCCCCACTGCTTATGGGCAGTTGAACTTGCTAGTCTAAAGTCCATCCTCTCATCTAGGAAATGACCAACCAAGCAATGTGACCAACAATTTTCATCCAAATGAGTAATGTCAAGTTCAACAACAGCATTCTTCCCTCTTTTTAATTCTGGGTAGAAATCTAACTTCATATTACTCGAGGGCCCTTGGGACCTAAATAGGGAGGCCCAGTTCTTATTAGTTTGTACCTGACGATTCATGGCTTTAGGCTGAGATACAGGGTTAGTACTCGTGGATGCATGATTCGCTAGGTTTGGAACAGCACCCGACTGATATCTAGGTTTTGTATCCTCGACAGGATACCCTAGGTTAGGGTCTCCTTCGACATAGGGATTTCCCCTAGAATTATACAAAATCTTAGGATTAGAGTTAGAATTCCGAACCTCTGAGGGAGTACGTTGGAACTGGTATGTGTTCCCATGGAGATGAGTCACCCTTGAATGAAGCTTGCTGCACTTCCTGAGCATCAGTAGTATTACCTTGCGACTTTGGGCTATGTGCCCCCGCCCCATTCGAAGATGATAGTGTAGCCGAGCCCTTCATTGCGTCTTCAGCTTCTACCCTCAACCCCTCCTCGAAAAAAGCCTGTTGTAACTTCCTCGCTGGAGTCATATTCTTGGCCGATTTAGGGCTGTGAGCCCCAAATCCATTTGGGGGGGATGAATGACCCGAACTTAATCGGGAGGAAAGATCAACTTCCGTTGAGATGAAGGATTTCGTGACTGTAGGACTTGAATCAGGGCTGAGACTTGATTTAGGTCTGTACGAACCAGAACCAGCTTTATGCGTTGTGGAAGTAGATTGCCGGAGAGAAGATCCCAACTTAGGATCATTTGTAGTGATCAGGGGAGGAAATCCCATTACCAATGAGTTATCACTCTTAGGGTTTTCAGATATCACCTGTTGTAGGCGAAAAGAGCCATTTGGATCTGAGATAGACTTCTGTTTCCTGCGGATTTCGTTAGAGTCAATCGCTTTTAGTCCAAGTCCCTCCTCCATGGAGATCGTACCATCGGCCATGGAGAAACAGCTTTCCCCGACCTTGTTTCACCCAAATCGCCTTCCACTTATTATCCTTACTATATTTCAAAAAACTTTTCAAAATCCAATCCAAACACAACATAAATTCTTTTGGAATTGCAATGCTTTCTATTACCTTCATGATGATAGGTTGGTACGTGTGTGTTTGACACTTAGAGATGTTAGAATATGACTTGATGATGTTGGTTAATTAACAAGAACTAGTGTAAAATAGTGATTGAATTTAGTTTCTTGATTTTATGCTGAGGAAAAATGTTGAAAGAAAAGGTTAAGTCTTGAATAACGATCTAATGATGAACTTAAGGTTAAGCCTTGGATGGAACACTTGAATATGTAGAAATGTGAAGGGGTTGTTTTGAGGCAAAGATTTTGAGTTGCAACGGAAAAGAAAAGAGGAAAAATTAACAAGAACTTCCTGTTTTACATGTAAAAATTGTTAGTTTAGCTTAGAGTGCTTTACTGTTGCTTTGGAATACCCCTGGGTGGCTTCTGATCATGTCTCAGAGCCCAGGCATGCAAAGCCAATTTCTGGAAGTCCAGTCAGAACAGGCGTGCGCCTGTCCATGATAGACGTGCGCACATCAAGTCATTTCCAGTGATTGGTTCTTGCATGGGCAGCTTGGCCTCTGGCCTCCGTTTTAATACCCCCACTATTTAGGGGTTGTACTTCAATTTTATTTGTTCTGTTTGTAAATATGACTTTCTGTCTGTACATATAAACTGCTTGGTTTGCCCTTGAGTGAGCACTGGTCATTCCAGAGCCCAGAAGGGGATAAAATTCAACCTGTTTGTAGAGTATCAACTCACACGTGTGTGTATGGATTTGGCGTGCGCTGGTGGCTTGCATGCACGTAGATCCATGCATGCAAGTTAGCCACTATTCACGTCAAATTCATACAAAGCACTGTTTTGGTATTCAATCACAGTGTTGGACTTTATCCTATTCATTGCTTATCATCTCATACATCCATGCTATTTCAAATCATATCCTGCAAATTATTACAGTTTTAACTCCCATTAAACTGTTCCCCCGCCCTAATTGGCTAAAAATCGATTAGTAAAAGAAGAATCGCAATGTTTTCACAAAATGTCTAAGTAGAGATCGATCTCCAGATTGGGCGAGAGAGGTGCCTTAAAACCCTTCCCCTCTCGTAACCTGGCTCCTGAACCCAGTTATGGTTATGACGGACTGGTGCCTTCACTTTTTTAAATCAAATAGCGCGGCAGGTGCTTCAAAATACGGTTCCTTGGGTGTTGGACCTTCAAACCCGAGTGGCGACTCTGTATTCCGAGCGCTTGCCCCATCTGCTGGCGCTCCCTTGATTCGGGCCCTTGCTTTGGAAACTGGAATTTCTAAGGGGAAAATTTCAAAATGACACCTGAACTTTGCATCAAATGTCACAGAGACACATGAACTTAAGTTTATTTCAATTAAACACATGTACTAACAAAATCCCCAAATTTAGACACCTGAACTTAAGTTTATTTCAATTAAACACCTGTACTAACAAAATCCCCAAATTTAGACACCTGAACTTAAGTTTATTTCAATTAAACACCTGTACTAACAAAATCCCCAAATTTAGACCCCTGCCGTTATTCTCTGTCCCAAAAATTGCTAACATGGCATCTCCAACCCGTTTAAGTTGCCCTATTACACATATTTCCAACAAGGGACGATGCACCCAAGCGAATGTAAAGTACTTATACGTAGTGGGTGCATCGTCCCTTGTTGGAAATATGTGTAATAGGACAACTTAAACGGGTTGGAGATGCCATGTTAGCAATTTTTGTGACAGAGAATAACGGCAGGGGTCTAAATTTGGGGATTTTGTTAATACAGGTGTTTAATTGAAATAAACTTAAATTTAGGTGTCTAAATTTGGGGATTTTATTAGTATAGGTGTTTAATTGAAATAAACTTAAGTTCAGGTGTCTTTGTGACATTTGGTGCAAAGTTCAGGTGTCATTTTGAAATTTTCCCATTTCTAAGGGCATGTTGTGCCCACAGTGGCGACTCTGCTGGGGATGATCGAACCAATATTACTCCACACTTAGAATTTAATACACTTGTGAACAATCCTTTAAAAGTCTGTCAAAACGGTGAGCTTCGCGCTACCGAAGGTTGGCATGGTGATTTAACAAGACCTCGTGTCCGGCCAAACTGATCTGGGACTTTTTCGACTGTTCACTTGCGTAGTTTCCTCTAAAGATGGACTAAATAAAGTGAGCCAAATTTGAAAAGGCATTTTGCGATTTTGTGATTCTTCTTCTTCTTAATCAATTTCTAGCATTTCTCATTTGCATCGATGTGGGATAGCCTCGTTGGAGTGTTTTGGCAATCCGACACGGTTTACCGGAGACTGGGGACCCCGAATGCCCAACAACCTTCAACGATGATAAGTCATTCTACCGTTTGACTGTTGCTCTGTGGTTACGCGGGCAGCGGGAGGTATATCTTGGCTTTAGTCCGAGGAACCTGTTACGAACCAAAACCGGCCTTTGCATATACAAAGCATTAGAACTCTCCAAACTAGGATAGGTACCCACAGGTTAAGATCTATTTACATCTAAACCCATATACTGTCTACGTGTTACTGCTTTCCCTATCGCACGAACTGTACATACATTCCGTCTTGCGTAGGAGCATGTTTAGGGCGGCTTCTAGGTTCTCGATCTTTCGAGTCTGTCTTAAGCTTATTAGGACACTGCTTTGGCCCGATGAAGAGTCGTGCATCTCGATGATGCACGTTTTCAATTTTCAAGTCCTTTGAACAGTGGGACTTTAGGGAATCAAAAGCTTTCTACACCCTTGTCTATATACCTGATTGAAGTTTCAAACAGAAAACGAGGAACAACAGAGAGAATGTCATGATGCTTACACCAGCTAGGTAACAAGTGCCTCGTCACTTACACCACCCAGCTAACAACGCTGTGCCGCTCACGCCATTCTGGTTATAGCATTATGACGTTCATACCAAGTTGTTCCAACTTTAAAATTGAAACCCCAACGGCGGAATAGTCAAAGGTTTAGACTTTTTTTTTTGACATCCTTTAGGATCACTTGTTTCAAGCAAGGATGCACCTTCGAAAAGAGTTCCGAGGATTCTAGCAATGTCCGAACATCTTGACACAGACTTGTCTTCTAGTTCTAGAGTCTAGGGCGACACTGACGACGCTGGCAGCTTTTGTACTTTAGTCTTTTATTTAGATTAAAGTTGCTGCAGGATCCCTATTGAGTCTTCTTTTACTTTGCTGCAAGTTTTGAACCATTGCACCGCCAAGGAAAGTATCGAAGCAAGTTGGCCAACCCGCTTGGGAACGTCCGCGCTAGAATCCGATCCAAAGGCTTGTCAGGCTCAAATCCCAATCAGTCACAATGGAAGACTCTCCGCGTTCTTTGTTGGCCGCTCTACAGTCAGGCTCATCATCAATCTTACAGGAAGTATTGCAGCCAGTGTCCCCATCTGCTTTTGCCACTTCTAGCACCTCCGAGATGCCTATCATGGCAAATCAACCGCAGCCACTAACTTGGAAACCATGCTCATGAACCTCCAGAATAGCATCACTGCTATGCAGCAGAGGGCGGCTCAGACAGATGCTAACATCACCCGCTTGAATCACCTTTTCAACACTCGCCTTCCACCTCCACTTGAAGAGGAGGGCGAGGACGATGAGGCCGACCAGGAGCAGCCTGTCATAATCCCTGAGCTTAGGAATGAGGGCCATCTCGTTGTTCAACCCAACCCTAGGGAGGTTCGCGTGCCCGCTGCGAACCCGAATCCGGCAAGTGGCGGGCCTGTTCTAAATCCAGATATGGCCGCTCTTTTGGCCAAGATGGCAAAACTGGAAGAATCTATCACGAAGTCTGAAAAGATCAATGCAAGGGGAATCGACTTGGATCGCCTATGCTTGTATCCTAATGCTAGGCTTCCTGACAAGTTCAAAATGCCTGATTTGGCCAAGTTCGATGGCAGTGGTGACCCCAAGACTCATCTTTACAGCTACCATGCCGCCATGAAGCTATTGTCGGTCGAGCCCGAGGCCATGTCACAGTTATTCCCTCAGACTCTCTCTGGCCTTGCCTTACATTGGTTTTTGTCGCTTGACATCGCCAAGAGAAGGACTTGGGAGGACATTGGGGCTACGTTTATTTCGCAGTATAGCTATAACTCCCAGCTGAAGATGACAACACGGGAGCTTGAATCCACCAAGATGGAAGCCAAGGAGTCCTTCGCAGACTTCGTCAAAAGGTGGAGGGCCAAAGCTGCTCTAATGACTGAGCGCCCCAGCGAGAGAGACCAACTCCGCATCATCTCCCGCAATCTCCAGCCAGACTATGCCAGGCACCTAGTGCTTGTCCAGGCATCTACCAACTTCGAGACCTTCTTCGAATCTGGCTTGGCCATCGAGGATGCATTACAGAGTGGGATTCTGTCAAAGGGGGAATCATCCAACCCTCCCAAGTCAAAGCCTCGGGCATACTTCGGGAATACCAATGCGCTATTTGGAGGTGGGACTTACTCCAACACAGCAACCAGTGGCGCTAACGCCTCTTCCTCCAATACTACCAACCACATCACTGATGTCAACCAGGTGCAAACACCGCAGAATAACCAGCCTCGCACTCAACCTCGTAGCGTAGCGAGGCACCTCTGTCCTCTGTTTTACAGAAATTGGTCAAGTCTGGGCATCTTAAGCTCCTCGATCCAACTCCTCTACCCAAAAATTCATCAGCCAACTTTAAACCTAACCTCTACTGTGCCTACCACCAAGGGGCTGGTCATCTCACTGACTCTTGCTTTCACCTCCGTCATGCGATTCAGGATCTCATTGACGACGGCACGCTTGCAGCCCCTCCACCACCTCAAAAACCCAATGTCATTTCCAACTCCCTTCCAAAGCACAACGTTGTCCCACATATCAGCCAGATATCCCTCAGCTCCACTCATATCAATCCCAGCTCCATTATATTTAACCCCACCGACCATATAATCCCCCTGAATCAACCCAAGCCGGTTGTAGCCCTGCCATTGGAACTCGAGGCTGAACTCATGTACATACGTTTGGATGGACAGTCGCCCTATCCTAATGCAACTCCAGAACGCTTGCGAAGGGGCATGGCAGCACTCAATGCTATCATCGGTGATCTCTCCTCTGACCCTATTCCCTCCAGGCAGCTTGATCCTGTCTCCACCATTCGTAACCCTATCTTCACCATGGCTGATCCCGACATCTCTCAGAGTTTTAGGAATCGATTCAGGACCATGATGCCAACACAGCCAGAGCCAGAGCCAGAGGTCGACATGCAAGCTGTGGGCTGGGCAATAATCCAAGAATTGTACCAACTTGGAAGGGTTCCCGCTGCATCCAGAGTATGTTCCAGTCGATCATGCCTGGGATGAAGAATGGTTGGCTGCGCATAACTAGGCAATGCTCGATCCCTTGGATGGCATCTCTTTATACATGCTCTTTCAGCAGCTAGAACCCTTGATGCTTCGTTCGTCAATAAATCCAATAGATCATCCCAAGCGTAGGGTATAAACGTCCAATTGAAGCATAATAAATCCAGAAATCCGGGATCGTACCCACAGGGATAATTAATACGGCTTTGATGGATTGTAGATGCAAGTACGGGCTTTCGGCTTTTAGTCAGCCAACTTGGTTTTTCGTATGCGGTGGAAAGTAAAAAGGCTAAACTAAACGATAATTAACTAGATTAAAAAGCAGGTTAGGTCTCGGGGATCCTAACACCCACGACTCAAGCAAAACCACATTTTTCACTCGAATACACGGTTTAACCCGGAAGATAAGGTGGTTCGAAAATCAAGCTAGCTATAGAATTTATTTGGCAAACGCCTCGAGCAACAGAGCTCCAAGCATCATGTGTGGTAAGTAGGCGATGCTCTACACATGATCAAGGAGGTTAACACCTCGGCAATTTGACAAACAAATCCAAGCCCCACATCAATTTTCGAACCAAAGTTGCAAACTTTTTGGTGAAAAATGCAATTTTTACTCAAGTCATGGGGTGCCAATCACCCCATGACCCAACCTTGAAAACTACTCACACATATCTATGAAGATAAGAGCAAGCAAAAATCTAGGGAGCATATTTGTGAACACAACACTAAAAGAAAGTTAGCTAGAAAGATAGATCGGAAGATAATAAACAACTTTAATGAGAGGACCATTTCAAATAGGTTGAGAGCTTCTCTCTCTACATTGCACTCCCCATCCGGATTTCTCAAAACCAGACTGATCCAGAGGTAATTCAAGCTTGGTTCAGGTAATTCAAGTTGGGATTTCGGAACAAATTCCAGTCGGTCGATCTGGTCCACACCATGGACTGATGAAGTGGTGTCCCATCTGGGATCCAACTTTCAGATCCGGAATCAACTTTTCCACTTCCATCGGCCTTTATCCTTCTTGATAATCGGCACATGGATTTCTTTACCCATTCTCTGGAACAGATTAGAGTGGTTTTCAAGGGTCTGACTGGGTTTCTCGGCTGGGTTTTCTAGGATGGCTTCAGAAACCCAAAATCAAGCAACGGGGATGACCCCAGACCGCTGGGATACATCTCAGCTTCACGGAGAAGACCCAGAGCTGCTAGCTCGTGGGTCTTTTTTACAGCAAGGAATTACCGATCTCAGCTCCGACGTAGTTAGCAGCCATTTTACCGCTCGCTGCGCACGGCGGAGGGCAGCTGCTCGTCGGAAATGGTGGTGTCCGGTTCAGGTCACCTTTCTTTTCGGCGACGGTGGCATCGGAGCTGGGCATCACCGACAGTGAATTTGGGTTTGCCGGCCGTGGTGGTTTTTGGGCTGGCCCAAAATACACAAAATACATCAGTGGTTAGCTTCATCAGTGATTGTCACTATCTGAATGGGGCAGCCGCCATTCATTATGGGTAACCCGGGCTCGGTTCTCGCCGTACACAGCGGTGGACGGGGTCGGAGCTGTGGGCTGTCTGGTATGGGCCGTGGGTTTCACTACCTACTGGATATTCCATCCAAAAATGCTTCTGGCGATGTCATGGAGAGGTATCTTCAGTTATTATTCCGATCTACTGTAGTTCGGTTTTTTCAGCCGGCCACGGCTATGGTGGTGTTCCCTCTAACCGGGCCGGCCCGAACTACATCTGTGGAATCCAGCCCGCTGGAATTTCCAGATACATTGAAGGTATAATCAATTGGAACTAATTTGTGTTAAGGACAGTCTAAATTGGCTGTAATTTTACAATCTGTAGATTCGTATCGAGAACTCGATGGGCAGTCATCTGTTTGGACTGAGATCGGGTTAATCTGATTTGGATTTATTTCATTAATCCTAGACTCGCGCAAGTTCACAGTAGGCTTTTATTGTGGGATTGCATTTTCATTGCCCAATTTGGGGCTAATTTGCCTGGTTTAGTGATAAGCACCCGACAATGTAATAAAGGGTGCGCTAGTATCTAGTTTTAGTTAATTGTATCGCTTAATTAGTTGCTTTTAATCTCTTGTGCGCGTAAGGTATTTTGGTTGCGTTTTGTAGGAAAACCGTTTAAATCAAGAGAGTTAAAGCTCAAAGCATCATAAAGCACTCGAGGCTCAAAAGACGACCCGACACCAAGGCATGGCCCGTTGCAAAGCAGTCAAGACAGGTGTGACCCGATGGCTCGAGCAAGCCCGAGCAAGGCCAAGGCAAGGCATGAGCGAGCAAGTGGCCCGAGCAATGGCCAAGGCAAGGCAAAGCAGCCCGAGCAAGACAAGTTCTGAGATAAGCTCTCGGCATCGATGGCAAGGATTTCAGCCATCGGTACCGAGCCCTTATCTCAGCCAGCAGCCATAACCCACTCGGCACCGATGGCTAATATTGGAGACATCGGTACCGAGCCCTTATCTCAGCCAGCAGCTATAACCTGCTAGGCATCGATGGCTAAGAAATGAGACATCGGTACCGAGAGCTTAAATGCATTTTAAGCCCATTGCCATCGGTACCGAGAGCTTACGAGGGAATCTTCAGAGCATCTTTTAGGAATATCCCATGCGCGTACCTTGGAGTATAAATACCCCGTGATATCACCATTACACGACTTGGACAGAAATGTACCCATTTTTAGATCTAGATCTAGATTTCAAATTTCTTTGATTGTTCTTGAGTGTTCTTAATTTCCAGCCCTTAATTTCTGCATTTTCAACTCTTGTAAGTTAATTTTTGCTACTCTCTCCTCAATTAAAGTTGTTTAGTTTCTCCCGATCTATCTTTCTATCTAATTTTCTCTTAGGCTTGTGTTTACACTTATACTAAGTAGATTTTTGCTTGCTCTTATCTTTTTAGATATGTGTGAGTAGTTTCATAAGGTTGGGTCATGGGGTGACTAGCACCCCATGGCTTGAGTAAAAATTGCATTTTTCACCAAAAAGTTTGCAACTTTGTTTTGGAAATTGATGTGGGGCTTGGATTTGTTTGTCAAATTACCGAGGTGTTAACCTCTTTGATCATGTGTAGGTAAGAGCTTCGCCTACTTACCACACATGATGCTTGGAGCTCTGTCGCTCGAGGTGTTTGCTAAATAAATTCTATAGCTAGCTTGATCTTCGAACTATCTTATCATCCGGGTAAAACCGTGTATTGGGGTGAAAAATATGGTTTTGCTTGAGTCGTGGACGCTAGTGATTCCTAGACCTAACCTTCTTTTTATCTAGTTTATTCTCGTTTAATTTAGCCTTTTTACTTTCCACCGTATACGAAAAACCAAGTTGGCTGACTAAAAGCCGGAAACCATACTTGCATCTACAATCCATCAAGCCGTATTAGTTATCTCTGTGGGTACGATCCCGGACTTCCGGATTTATTATGCTTCAATTGGACGCTTATACCCCACGCTTGGGGTGACCTCTCTTTTGATATATCGAGAAACCCGAAGCATTTTTGGCGCCGTTGCCGGGGATTTCTTATTATGGCTTTATGGAGGCTCGACAAACCATTGTGAGTATCCCGCTTCTTTCTTTTAGTTATAGTTAGTAGTTTATTTGTTAGTTGCTCGTATCTAATTCGGTGGATACCTCTAACCTGGTTTCATGCCAAACTTGAGGTGTAACGAAGCCGGAGTAGATATTGAGTTAGTTAGTTAGTTAGTTTCATTTAATCTGCATTGTTGAGCCGAGGCGGTGGCATAACCCCTCGCACTTTCTGTTTGTTGAGTTGAGGCGGCGGCCTAGCCCCTCCGGTCTGTTAGTTTGTTGGTAGTTTTGCTTGTGTATGCCTGTTGTGTATCGGAGCCCAAATTCCAATCGGCTTCACCGTTCTTCATCGCCTCCGAGAATCCGTAGCATTGTCAGGGCGTATCCTGCCCACTCTCCATCGCGCAAAGTAAATCGAAATCGCAATAGAAAAGGCCCAATGGCCGACGAAATTCCAGTTCGCACTCTCCGTGACTTGTTGAATCCAGAAAGGGCTCCTTCTGTAACGCCTATCGTTATTCTGACTCCGGTTGGTGGGAATGCATTTGAATTCAAGGCTGAGTATCTTCGGGTTATTCCAGAATTTTGGGGGCAAGAGTTGGAGGATCTTGGAGAAAGAGCAATGTTCAATCAAGGTCCTACCAGTTCAGGGAAATTTTCTATTGCTGAGCATAGTTCTTTTGAGACTCGTTTGGAAGAAATCGCTCGAAAGCTTGATAAGTTGGAATTGAAAGGTGCTCAATCTCATAAAGTTAAGGTGGTACGTCAAGTGGAAGAGATGTGCGTTATATGTGAAATGTGGGGACATTCTACCAAGGCTTGCCCAAATATTCCCGCTTTAAAGAATGTCATAAACAGAATTGCTCCGGATGAAGTGAATGCGGTAAATCAATGGTTTGACCCCTTCTTTCAATCATACAATCCGGGGACACAACAACATACGACTTTCCAATGGAATCAATCGAATGATGTGGGCTCTTCCCAAATTTCACCTCCCGCTCCGCAATTACCATGGGAGCAACCTCCAAATGCTTTCTGTTTCCCTCAAGCGCAAGGTCCGCCGGGTTTCGTTCCATCCAATCCATTCCCAAGTTCGACTCAGTTTCAACAACAACCCCCGAGGTGTTCTTTGGAGGATCAGTTGAATGCTATCATGCAAGAGCAAATGACATTTAACGACCAACAATCCCAAATGATGGGAGAGATCAATTTCCCTCATGCAAACCAATTTCAACAACCTAGCCAATTTCTACAACCTAGTCAATTTCAACAACCGTCTCAGTTTCAACAACAACCCCCGAAGCGTTCTTGGGAAGATCAATTCAGTGCTCTCTTGCAAGGTCAAACTGCTATTAATGAGCAACAATCCCAAATTATGGGAGAGATCAAGAACCAAATGGAAAAGTTGACCACGTCGGTGGGGATCCTACAACAAGAAAAGGGGAAGTTCCCTACCCAATCTCAAGCGAACCCCCAAGGCCAACACTTTGTTAGCTCTTCGGTGCTTTTTCCCGAGCAAGCAGAGTCTATCATCACATTGAGAAGTGGGAAGACCGTGGAAAATGTTATCGTTGCTCCGCCGCTTACACCTACCTTGTTGCCTCCTCCTATCGAACGTTCAATTCCGACATCAACTCTTGGGGAATCTCCCAAGCAGGCAAGCAAGGAAGTTTCAGAAGACAATGAGAAGGAAAAGGGTAAAGAGAAGGAGAGCATAGAGGATCCTAAAGTTGTTCCAACACCGGTACCGTATCTACATCGCTTGAAGGCCTTGGCGAAACCGAATTTGAATTTGAAAGTTGCTCTTACAGCCGAAGAGGCTGAATTTCTCGAATCTTCCGAAGTCAGTTGTTTGTATACATTGCTGGATAAGGATGAAGCTTGTGCACTAAATGCTTGGACCCCAAAATTTAAAGAGTTTGAAGAGCTACCATCGATCGAGAAGAAGGTTCTTCCCTCTCTTGTGGATCCCCCTTTGTATGATGATCCAGGGGGAAAATGCCTTACCGCTAAAGTTGTCTCTTCCGATCTCCCGTATCTTGACCCTTCCCCAGAGGAATTACTCCTTGCTCATGAGATGAACATGTTTGAAATGTCGGGCGTCTATTGTGATGATCCGTTGGTTAAACCTCTCACCGCGAAGGAAATGGATGCCGAAGTGGATTACTTGTATGCGTTGTTGGCTAAACAAGATGCTTATGGACCAATCTTTGAAGAGTTGGAGCCCATGGAAGCTACAATTGTCCCTTCGAGTTCTTCGTGCCTTGATCCTCTCACCGCTAAGGAAATGGATGCTGAGGTAGATTCCTTGAACTCTTTGTTAGAAAAACAAGATGCATGTGAGCCTATTCTTGAGAAGTTACCAATCATAGAAATAATTGATTTTCTTGGTGTTGATGATTTTCTTGTGGTTTATCATCCTTATATTGTAGATTTTGTCAACAACTTGAAAATTGATTTTGTTTGGGCTATGCACTTGGTGGAACTTAAGTTTTTAAAACGAATTCGGCAATTGCTTTACTCAAAGTACCTTATCTTGTGGCATGGTCGAGTTCAATTCTTGGTAAAGAGTGTAGCTTGGAGTGCTCTGTTTCTTTTAAAAGTTATTAATGGCGTGCTAAATGTACATATTTGTTTTTCTTTTGTGCTTTGTCGTGTTTTGTGTTAGTTATGCATGTTTTATTTTGTTTTGTTTTGTTATGTTTTAGCATGATTGTCTGTTTTGTGTTCTTATTTTGAATAAAGTCTTGGAGATGTTTCACATGAAAAGATTTCACCAACGTGTTAGTGTAAAAGGGCTTTCATTAGTTCTTCTTGGTAATAGTTTGTCGTTAATGATCAATGCTCTCCGAATAGGCCCCTATCGGTGGCAACTTAGGTCTATGGGTGAGGTGTGATATTGCCTGGAGTGCACGCTAGGTTGTATCTTATCTTGCTTTGTTTTGATCGTAGGGGACGCTGAACTTCATTGTTTGGCGAGGTCGAGCAATAAATTTTATTACGGGCGCTAGCATAACAAATTCTCAACGGTCTAGTATAGCCACCCATTGCTTACCCCACCGGTAAAGAATGGGAAGAAAAGTATGACTCGTTTGATCGCGTGATGATCGGGTGGTGCATTGCATTATGTGTTGCATTTTCTAAATCGTTTTGCATGATCTTTTGTGTTTTTTTCTTTGTTTTTCTGTTTTTATTTTGGTTTGGTTTGAAGCCGGATAACACGGGCCGGTGGTTCTAATGTCATTTGTTTTGTGGAAAGTCTTCCTCTTAAGTCTTCTGCAGGGATTATTTGCTACCACACCAGCCTTGGTAGTTTGGGTCTAAAGCCGGGGTGAGTGAGGCATTCAGGAGCCCTAAGCATGGGTGCGGCTATGCGCCGCGGTTATTAGTCCGATAAAGCTTTGGATATGGCCCAGTGTGACTAGCTTTGGTTTCGAGTGGGCAAAACCGAAAGAGTAAACCCTGGAAGCATCTATACGGACTGGAGCAAGCATTTGACATGAAATCCTCCTACTTGGTCGAGGTATTTAGGGGTTGACATTCCCCTTGGACGGTACATTTGCTCACTTTCCTCTCTTCGCTCATGTTCTTAATGCTATGAGGGCATAGCATCGCTTTAAGTTGGGGGGAGGGGTTAGCTTATGTGCTATTTGTTTGCTAGTTGCTAGAAAATTTGAAAATCCAAAAACAATAAAAATTGAAAAATCCAAAAAAAAATGAGAAAATGGAAACTTTCAAAAATAAATAAAGGTTTTTAACTTGCAATTATTTCCTTTTGTCATGTTTTTTAGTTCTTTTTCATAGCTTGTTGCATGCTCAATAATTGTTAGTTGGCAAGAGTTCGTAGCAATCCTAAGAATTTGGTGCTTCTCAATTTGCATGATTGGTAAAGGATTGAACGGTTAGGTTTTGAGTTAAGTCTTTGAGCAAGTTTTGGCCATATCCCCACCTTTTCAATTCAATAAAATGCTCATAGTTAGGTGAATGATCGCATGTCTATCTCTAGTTGTGTTTTCAATGTCGATTTTCAATCATTTTGGAATCTAAAGCGCACTTAGGAGAAGATACAAGGCATTCTTTGCATGATCACACCACATATGAGTCACCTTGTCCTATTTTGCAACCTGTTATTTCTCCCGTTCTTTGCTTTAACCTAGGCGACCGGTTGTTTGGAGGGTTATTGGGATATGTGTTCATTGTTCAAAGGTGTTTTGGAGGTGTTGTGATATGTGATTGAAGTGGTTGGTAAGCAACAAGGCGAAAAATTGATACATGATTTCCTATCTTTCCTCCCTTACTACAAAAGTTAAAGACCCAAATTTTCATGTTCCCTTCCAAAAAGCTCCAAAATTGGCTCCAATATCTCTCTCACTTCAAATCTTACCTCAAATGACCCGATTTCTCAAAGGAAAAGAAAAGAAAAAAAGAAGAATCAAAGAAATACTATGAAAACGAAAAAGTGAATTCGAAAGAGGGTTGAATACTTTTATGAGAGAATTGGTTTGGCTTATGGGCTAGCATTCATTCGGGAGGAGAAAAAGTTCAATAAAAAGGGGGAACTCGAGGCTCAATACTGTGAGAAGCCGGATGAGGATGGCGACTTGGTGTGATTGAGTTGGTGGTAGTAGTTTTTCTTTCCATTTTGTAGTTTAGTTGATTGATATTGGTTTGGCCAGGTGTGGCCCTTGACTTGGTCCTTTTTGTGTTGGCGGCGGTCATTCGGGTAGATTAACCATGCTAGTATAGACCGTCACCCATTTTTGTGCTAACCTTTTCTTTGAAACCAAGGTCATTACAAGCTTAAAAAGTCCTTAGTTGATCTTTTGCGCGTTTGGATTCCTTTATGATTGACTGTCTGATATTTGCATGATTAGTGGTATAGCTTGCTTTCCTTTCGTTATTCCAAAAATCATCTGTTAGTTTTCAATTCTGTTGAATAAAGTGCTTTAGTTTTTTGAGGCGTAGTATTCCTTTTTCGCTATTGCCTACCTGTCAAGCACTTCTTTCGGTGGATATGGTTTAGTCTGAAATCGCAAGGTTTTGTGTCCCGTATCCTCCCATTGTTCGAGGACACGAACCTTTTTAGCTTGCTCTTAGACTTGCTTGATACTTAGCTTGTTTGATATGATGCTGAAACTGTGAGTTGCAGAAATGAAATAAAAAGCTGGATTGTTTTAAACTCTTGTTAGTTTACAATGTTGAGCATGTTCTAAGTTATGGTAGCGGAATGAATTGCAAGTTGCTAGTTTTTAAAAGTTTTCGTGTTTTATTTGCTAGGGACTAGCAAACCTCAAGTTGGGGGGTGTGATAAGCACCCGACAATGTAATAAAGGGTGCGCTAGTATCTAGTTTTAGTTAATTGTATCGCTTAATTAGTTGCTTTTAATCTCTTGTGCGCGTAAGGTATTTTGGTTGCGTTTTGTAGGAAAACCGTTTAAATCAAGAGAGTTAAAGCTCAAAGCATCATAAAGCACTCGAGGCTCAAAAGACGACCCGACACCAAGGCATGGCCCGTTGCAAAGCAGTCAAGACAGGTGTGACCCGATGGCTCGAGCAAGCCCGAGCAAGGCCAAGGCAAGGCATGAGCGAGCAAGTGGCCCGAGCAATGGCCAAGGCAAGGCAAAGCAGCCCGAGCAAGACAAGTTCTGAGATAAGCTCTCGGCATCGATGGCAAGGATTTCAGCCATCGGTACCGAGCCCTTATCTCAGCCAGCAGCCATAACCCACTCGGCACCGATGGCTAAGATTGGAGACATCGGTACCGAGCCCTTATCTCAGCCAGCAGCTATAACCTGCTAGGCATCGATGGCTAAGAAATGAGACATCGGTACCGAGAGCTTACGAGGGAATCTTCAGAGCATCTTTTAGGAATATCCCATGCGCGTACCTTGGAGTATAAATACCCCGTGATATCACCATTACACGACTTGGACAGAAATGTACCCATTTTTAGATCTAGATCTAGATTTCAAATTTCTTTGCTTGTTTTTGAGTGTTCTTAATTTCCAGCCCTTAATTTCTGCATTTTCAACTCTTGTAAGTTAATTTTTGCTACTCTCTCCTCAATTAAAGTTGTTTAGTTTCTCCCGATCTATCTTTCTATCTAATTTTCTCTTAGGCTTGTGTTTACACTTATACTAAGTAGATTTTTGCTTGCTCTTATCTTTTTAGATATGTGTGAGTAGTTTCATAAGGTTGGGTCATGGGGTGACTAGCACCCCATGGCTTGAGTAAAAATTGCATTTTTCACCAAAAAGTTTGCAACTTTGTTTTGGAAATTGATGTGGGGCTTGGATTTGTTTGTCAAATTACCGAGGTGTTAACCTCTTTGATCATGTGTAGGTAAGAGCTTCGCCTACTTACCACACATGATGCTTGGAGCTCTGTCGCTCGAGGTGTTTGCTAAATAAATTCTATAGCTAGCTTGATCTTCGAACTATCTTATCTTCCGGGTAAAACCGTGTATTGGGGTGAAAAATATGGTTTTGCTTGAGTCGTGGGTGCTAGTGATTCCTAGACCTAACCTTCTTTTTATCTAGTTTATTCTCGTTTAATTTAGCCTTTTTACTTTCCACCGTATACGAAAAACCAAGTTGGCTGACTAAAAGCCGGAAACCATACTTGCATCTACAATCCATCAAGCCGTATTAGTTATCTCTGTGGGTACGATCCCGGATTTCCGGATTTATTATGCTTCAATTGGACGCTTATACCCTACGCTTGGGGTGACCTCTCTTTTGATACATCGAGAAGTGCGAAGCATTTAGTTACTAGGCTACTCTCCATTCAAGCTCTTTGATGAGCTTCTTTGAACTCCTAGTTTCTTTGCTTCATTAGCCGGTGGTAGTGCGTAGTATGGTTGTGACCGTGGCTATCATTGATTAGATTGGGGTCTTGCGCTGGTTGAAAGGGGTAGCTTCCGTGGCTGTCTTCGAATAGATCGGTTGTTAGGCTTTGATTGAAAGGGGTAGCTTCTGGAGCTGTCATTGATTAGATTGGAGGTTGTGGCCGGTTGAAAGGGGTAGCTTCCATGGCTGTCATTGATTAGACTGGCTTGAGCTCTGATTGAAAAGGGCAGCTTTGGTTCTCCTGCGATATTTTGTGTCCTCTTTTCGTGCCATATGATTCGGTGGTCATGCATTGTTAATGGCGGCCTGAGGCCCTTGTACTCTCTCTCTTCTAGATTATAGCGAGCCTAGGGCGTTAGGTTGAGGGTGTAGTAGTCTGGATGGAATGGGCGTGGTGTACATGGTACTTTGGGGGGGTAACCTTGTCGGATGCAGACATCTCCAGTTCGAGCCACTTCTCGGATCCTAATTCCTCTGTAGTAGTTGTTCTCTTAGAAGTGGGTATTACGTTCGACTCACTAGGTTAGTTTGGAGTTTTAGAATCTTGGTCCTCATATCCTATCTCTGGCGAGTGTGGTGATTGGTATTGGCTGAGGCAGGTTGTTTTCAGTTGCTGTTCAGCCTCCTCTCAGTGCCGTGTTGCTATGTTGCTGCTATTCCTCAGTGATGGTACATTATCTGGTTGTTCAACCGTGACTTCTTTATCTTACAGCCTAGCCTGGCGGGCTGTGCCAGGCGGTAGTTAACTTTCATGTTATTATTACTTCTTGTATCACTTTGTTTCATACCCCGTGGTGCTTTCTTCCTGATGGATAGTACTACGGGGTATGATACCGAATCACAATGCACTTTGTTATTTACTTTATTCTACTTTACTCTCCATGCGGGTTGTGCATGGTTTATCGCACTTTTTTCACTTTTCTTCTTTTCCTCTTTTCTTTTCCACTTGGGGTATGCCCCTTGTAGGCTGTACATTCGATTAACCTTTTTTAATTTCAAGCTAATTTCCCCACAAAAAAAACAAATCTAATAAAGGAGACAAGGGCAAAAATTAACTAAATAAGGCTGAAAATAAAAAAGTAAGAGTTTGGAAATGAAGAACACTCAAGAACACTAAGAACAATTTGAAATCTAAGTCTAGATCTAAAAATGCATTCAAATCTAATTGCTACTTGTTTAGTACAATGACATCATTCCTATTTATATTCTCCATGGTACGCGCACGGAATATTCCCAAAAGACGCTCCAGAAATCTACTACGTTGCAGAAGACCAACCAGTATCGATACAGCAAAAGCTTGTATCGATACCGGATCATAATCCCAGGCCTTGACTGCACGTTGACTTCCTTGCTGCCTCATTCTTTGCTGCTTAACTTTGGCACGCCTTGGCTTTTAAAACCCCTTATTTGGAATGATTTTCTACAAAACACAACTAAACTGATGAAGATGTGGCAAGTTCTGGGCTGGGAGCTTCTCTCTCTAGCCTAGAGAGAGAAAGCTTCCTCCCGGCCAAACCAGGCAGCAGCAGCCACGCCTGGCCCTGCCCAGCCCAGCCACGCCGGCCTTCCTACGGCAGAAGCAGCAGTACTCGGGCAAGGGAGCCCCTCGCACGACAGGGGCTTTCCTCCACCGCCCCTTCTACATCTCAGATCTGGAATCAGGGACCTGCCCGCCGTGGAGACCATCATCAGCAGCCATCATCCTTCACCGCTCATCCTCACCGCACCGAAGGGGCTGCAGAGGGACAGCCATGGCTGCAGCTTTCATGGGTCGAGATGCTATGGGTCCGGTTCTGTCTACCAGTCCTCGCCGGAGAAGATGACCTTGCTGCTTCAATTTGTGCTCGAACAGTGGCACAGCAGCAGGGCTGACTCACCACTGAGCTCTACAAGTACAGTTACCCCAGCCGTGGATCAATACCCGTGGTTCAATAGCCGTCGGCCTTCTCCTCCAGCCCCAACCCCGCCTCCGGTGAGCTATCAATCCAAATTCAACCCGTCGCCGGTGATGGCTCTTTTCAGCCAGGCATCGGGCAATCAAAGCCTCTACGGCCAAATCTACCAAGACACCCGTCGGCCTTCATCCGCCGTGGCTCAACAGCCATGGCTCATTCACAATCGTGGGAGGGTGATTCACCTCCTCCGGTGGCCATCAACATCAAGCCATTCAGCTAGCCTGGCGTGGCCAGCCTAGCGCCCTACCAGCCCCTTCCAGCCAGCCAGCCAGCCTGGGCAGGCCATCCTTGAATGGCTCGGCAAGCAGCAGGCAGCAGCAGGCGGCAGCAGCTCCCGGTAGCAGCAGCGGGCAGCGGCATCAGCAGGCAGCAGCCACCCGATGGGAGGCCAGCCCGGGCAGGTAAGCCGGCAGGATGGCCCGGGCAGTGGGGAAGTTTTATGTTTGTCCAATATTGTTTGTTGCTGGACCTATGGGCCAGTTTACTGTTAGACTCTGCGATCCCCGATAGGCGGTCATCTGTTGGACTAAAATCGGGGGTCTGGCTCTTCGTTGAGCCATTATATCCCTTGAGCCTGCGTTTTTAGCCCTGAGGTGTTGCGTAGTATTCTTGTGGTTGTGGCTATTTTGAGTAGATTAGATTCTGTTCTAGTTAAGGGGTAGTCTCGCAGTAGCAGCAACTGTGGATATCGATGATTAGATTATGCTGCCTCATTCTTTGCTGCTTTGCTCGAGCTGTCTTGCCAGCAGGCTGCCTTGGTTCGTTGGCTTGCTTGCTGCCTCGCCTTGGCTTGGGCTGGGCTGCCATGCTTTGCCATGCCATCGGGTCTTGATTAACTTTGGCACGCCTTGGCTTTTAAAACCCCTTATTTGGAATGATTTTCTACAAAACACAACTAAACTACCTTACGAGCAAAAGTAATTAAAAGCAATTGATTAAGCGATAAAATAAACTAAAACTAGATACTAGCGCGCCCTTTATTACATTCTCGGGTGCTTATCACACCCCCCAACTTGAGGTTTGCTAGTCCCTAGCAAATTAACACAAAAAGAAAATTTTTAACTAAACAATCCTTCCGACAAAACTTAAAACACATGCTCACGTTCGTTACCAACTAAACAAGAGTTCGCAAGCCTAATTATCCATTGCATTCTACAACTAGCAGCTGAAAACTTGATTAAGCGGCTACGCAACAAAGCTAGTGATAAGTAAGTAAAAAGGACTCGTATCCATAAATGAACGGGGATACGGCTCGCAACTACGGCTCGTATCCATGTGAGTTGACCTTGTGAGTTGTGTGAGGAGAGTGGGAGAAGTGAGGTTTTAGTTGCTCAATGATGTTGTTCACTGATGTGTTTGAGGGTTTACCTAAGTAACCTAACTGTAGCATATCCAATGAAGCATATCCAGTGCATATTCTATGTGGTATACCTTATGTAGCAATGCATATATGATCTGCACATCCATGAACTGCAGTGCATAGATTCTTGTTCAAGAGAATTCAGTCCTTATTTAAGCATATGTGTGTACAGATACTGATAGTCCAAATGACTGACATGGCTGTCCAGTTTGCTGTTCTGTTCTGTTCCACAATCTGTTTTGGTGCTATGATACACATGAGTTGCTATGGTTTTGTTTTGCAGCGTTGCTGTTACTGTTCTTTACTGTTTTGACTATTAGTTCTGACTATAAATATATAGTTGCTGATTTTAGATGTATATCCTTTTAGTGGTTTTTCCATTTTGAGGTCATGTGGCAGCTTGCAACTCATGTGTATCCCTTTTGTTAAGTTGTAATCGGGATGTTCATATAGTAGTTTGTAATATTCGCCTAACCAATAGGGGCTGTCATTGGGATCTCCCTTCGCAGAGGGGGACGTCCTCTGCATTGTGTTTCAGTTCTTTGGGAGCTTCAGTAGTTTGGAAGCTCCCTGTAGTCAGTTCTGTTCTGCTGGACTGCAGTCACTTCTGCTCAGAAGTTGGAGCTTCAGAAGTCTGATCTGGTGGACCGTTGCTGTTCTGTGATAGCAATGTCCAACAATTTACAAGAGTGCAATATCAGATGTCTGATCTGCTGGACTGCTGTCAGCTCCTTCCATTCCAGCAGTCAGCAGGCGTGCTAATTTACAAGAGTGCAATGTGCAATGTCCAACAATTCAGAAGTTGTGTTGTTTTGTGTCTGCTGAGAGCTACAAGGTTCTAGGTATGAGAGGAGAGTATGCAAGGTTCAAGTTACAAGGTTCAGTTTAGCTGCATTAGTTCTGCATCAGAGAGGCTATCAGTTGTGGATCATAGATGCAGCTCAGACATTCAGACTAGTAGCTGCTGTCAAGCATTTTTGCTCTTGCTCTGTCTGCTGCTGCTTTTGTATCTTTTGTTTAGTTTTGTTGCCGCTTGGTTGTATATGCCTAACCAAAAGGGGATGTCATTGGGTGCTTGTATATGGCTCTAATTTTTGTCCAGTTTGACTGCTGCTGTCCAGTTTGTTATCTGTGATGGCTGTTACTGTTACTGCTGCTGGTCCAGCACCTGTTATGCTTATCTACTGGTCCAGCACCTGATAGCAGCTATGGCTATGATGTGGAGTATAATTTGGCTGTCAATTGTAGCTGATCTTACTACTGCAGCTGAGGCTGGGCAGTTCTGTAACTGCTGTTCTGTTGATCACCATCATAGCAGCCTAGCCCCATGTACTGTCCCCAAGTCAGCAGCATATGTTGTGCTATTGTTACATTTGTGATGTACTTACTGATTCAAGTTCTACTGATTCCATTTGCAAGGTTGCACGTTGCGCGACCCTTTTGCCGTTTGTTTTGTATCCCTCTATTAGATGGGTAGGAAACAAATGTTTCATTTTATCTTAGTCTTTTGTAGCCATTTGGCTTAGGCTCTCTCTGTCTTTTCTTTTCTTTTTTTTCCTCCTGGGGTATGCCCCTTGTAGGCTGTATATTCGGTTAGCCTCTTTTTAATTTCAAGCTGATTTACCCAAAAAAAAAAAAAAACAATGCTACGCACAAGCTAGCAACCAAATCCCACAAAAGTGCTTGGAAGAAAGGCGATGATGAAAAGCAAGATCATGCCATTTTATGGAAAGCACTTATTGAATTGGAAATTTAACTAACAACTGAAAATTTAAATAAGGATACGTATAAAACATGCCATAAACTAAACATCCCAACTATAACGCATTGAATCACAAATGGAATAAGCGCGCATTCAAGATCAACTAAGGGCTTTTATTAGCTTATATTGACCAAGGTTAGCAAAAGAAAGGGAAAACTTTGCAAAAGTGTCGACGGCCTATACTAGCTTGGTTGACTACCCAAATGGCCGACAACACACCCCTAACTAACCACGCATGTTATCCTACTAGACTCGATTACTAACATACTAACTACTAAGCAAACATGAATTAAACAATGTCCACCGACTCAAACAAACGAAAATAAACCTAAGGATAGGATGGAAGGCATGTCAACCCTCCTAGACCCCGACCAAGTTGGGGGATTTCTAAATGAGACCTCCGGCCTCCGGGTGTTGCTTCCTTCCCTCTTCTTCTCCTCAATTTCCTTCATCCCAAGCTGGCTCAGCACCCCCAAAATCATCACTATCCTCTTCTTCGACAACTGGAGGCGGGGCATATGGCTCACTAGTGGACCCTTCCACTCTTTGAGTTAGCCATTCCAACCGATGATCCATTCGGGCTTGCCTCCTAGCCATCTCCCGGCGCTCCTTCTTTCCCTTCCTTAGGCTCCCAATGATCGAGACGCCTTGGCAAAACAACTTTTTATACCATGTTGGCTTTGGAGCAGCCCGAGGAGGCATTGAGGTCAAGTAAGTCCCACCGGGTAAGTTTCTTGGTGCTCGGGATTGGGACGTGCTCCTTGTCAAGACACTACTATTGATCACCCCCGGCTCAAGCCTTGTATTCTCCATATATTTCTGCCCTGTCACCCCGTATTTCTTGCAAATCTTCGCGATCAAACATGGATACGGCATTATCGTTTGCCAAGTGGCCACGGTCTTGAACTCAATGATGTGCCCAAAAATATACTCCACCCAATCAGCTTTCAAACCCGGTTGCGCAAAAGCAAAAAGTAACTTTCCTTCTTCCTCGCTTGGTTTATTTTCAGTTCCTCGGGGGGTTTTTTTTTTTTTGGATAAATTAGCTTGAAATTGAAAAAGAGGCAAACCGAATATACAGCCTACAAGGGGCATACCCCAGGAGGAAAAGAAAAAGAAAAAGAACAAAAGTAAAGAAAATTACCTATGCCAAGTGGCTACATGGGGTAACTAATATGCGATGTTTCCAATCCATCTAGAAGAGGGAAGGAAAACAACGCCTTCATGAATGTTAAGACCAGAGCTTGGACACCTAAGTATTACAAAAATGACATGGAGGTAGAGGGCAATCAGAACTGATTACAAAGCTTATACTATATCGTGGGTTGATGTTGTGATGCACAAATTGGTTCAAAATCTTGTATTCCGGCTTGAACTTGTCGGGCACATGGGGATCTTCGGCTTCAGCGGGATTGATGTACAAGCCCTGAACTCTATCGTGAGGTGTAGCAAAATCCTCCCTTGGATAATTAATTTCATGGGCTGCCGGGCGTTGGTAATCTAAAGCCATAGCAATCTCATAACGGTTCACCAATACCTCAACCCGTCCAATTTTGGACGCTACAACAACAGCCGGACCATGTTCAGCACCTATATCCGGGATTCTCATATTCTTATAAAACTCAGCTACCAAAGCCCTATTATAACCAGGATTTTTACCAAAGAAATACGACAAACCTTGCGCCTCGATAGCCCGAATAGCCCGGTGGTCCGCCCCAAAGCTAGCCACATCCACGTGTCGCTCGTTCTTTGCAGTCCGCTTTTTCATTGACTCCTCCCACTTCTTTTGTCTATCCCTTCGGACTTCCTCCGACGTACGCTTCCTTCGAACCCCAATGGTTAACCCCGGTTGATCCATCATTTCCTCCTCCTCCTCCTCAAACTGATCAAGAATCTCATCATCTTCTTCGATTTCGGGTTGGTGAAAGGAAGAGGCTGCATCCTTGCCTTTTTGAGCGATTTTCTTGATTCTAGGCATGGTGAAAGTTTAGGGTTTTTGGATTTGGGGGTTTTTTTTAGGTGTGGGGAAGTTGAAATATGTGAGTGTAAGGGAAGATATGGGTAAAAAAAAGTGGGGTATTTTGATAATGTAGAGAGAAAATAGGAGTATTTGGCAAGAACTAAAGCAATGGCGATTTGGGCGATTTGGGGTGATTGAGGTGCACCTGGTGCTATCGTCCGGGTCAAACAGTGTTCATGGCCGAGGGTACTGTATCTTTTGCAGATGACTTGGGTCTAAAAGCGTTAGACTCTAATGAACTCCGAAGAAGACAACAGATCTCGGAGTTTTCTCATTCTCCTCAGTTTCGCCCTAACCTAACAGAGGTCGAAAACAAGAAGATGAAGATCTCAACTGATTCCCAGTCGGAATCCATGCTCCGAAATGCAGTTCCTACCGCATCTCCATCTGGGTATGGGGCTTTCAGCCCTAAAACTTCGAAGGCAGTCTCCGCTGCCAATCTCCTTGGCATTAACGCCAAGCTTGAGCCGCGATTGGACATTTCCAATGATCCCAATCTCGGTACCACTCTCAGAAGTGCTGCACATGCTCCTGCTACAGAAGGTTTTGGGCCGTTCAGCCCGAAATCATCAAAGAACCCTAGCCCCTCTAGGAAACTGCAGCAAGTCTTCGAAGAAGCTCTGCAAAGGGAAGCAGAGGAGAGAGCGGCCCATTTGCTTGTCAATCCTGAAATAGAAAAGGTACAACTTCCTAACTCTAAGCCTCGGATTCTGATTAATGCCAGAGGAAACCCTTATGAGGAAGGGGATCCTAACATGGGCTATAACCTTGAGGACACCAAACCTCGTTATGGTTCTCGCAAACCTGAGTCGAGGACTGCACCTAATTCATCCAAACCTAAGATTGGTCAGGCTAAACCTAAACCTAAGAATTGGGCTTCATTACTTCAATCTCAGAGTCCTTCCTTGGATATGAAGCTTGAACATTTTCCTGATCTTCAGAGAGGCAAGGAAGCCATAGTTGAAATAGACATTGAATTAACTGATATTGGCAAGTGGAATAGATATTTGGTAGGTCACTTCCTGGATGGTAAAATGGATTATCCGTTACTGGTATCCACTGCCCGAAATCAGTGGAAAGATCTCTTTGTAGCTATTAAACCTAATGTGGCAGGGTTCTATCTCTTTGAATTCAAAGATGAACAGGCTAAGATGATAGTCCTCGAGGGTGGTCCGTACTTTTTTTCTCAGAAATATTTAGTTCATGTACAGCCTACAAGGGGCATACCCCAGGAGGAAAAGAAAAGGAAAACAAATAAGAGTGAAAAAAGTGCGGTAAACCATGCACAACCCGCATGGAGAGTGAGATAGAGTAAATACATAACAAAATGCATAACAAAATGCTATGCGTACTGTAGTACGTGAAATGCTAGTACCTGGCACAACCCGCCAGGCTAGGAAATAAAGTAAATACGGTAGATAGTCATGGTCAACGGTGACCACATGATAACCAGCGCTGAGGAGAGATCCTCCTCCTCCAAGGCTGGGATAAGAATACTAAGAACCGAGAAGCCCATCACCCCGAAGCTAGCATAATACCCACTCAAAAGAAGTCAACTACTACAGAGGGACTCGGACCGAGAGAGGTTTGAACTGGAGATGAACAGGCTAAGATGATAGTCCTCGAGGGTGGTCTGTACTTTTTTTCTCAGAAATATTTAGTTCTCAAAGATTGGCATAGGATGATGAAACTTGCTCCTGAACAACCTGTCAGAATTCTTGCTTGGGTTAAATTTCATGACTTACCTTTTGAACTATGGAATCAAGAGTGTTTAAGTCGGGTGGCTAGTACAATAGGGCGACCCTTGCATGTGGACCAGGCCACTGCTAAGACCGCCAAACAGCATGGCCTATTGCATACTAAGTCCACTTCAGCTAGAATCTGTATAGAAATTAGTGCTGAACTAGACCTCCCTGATGAGGTTGCAATCACTATGGAAGGGGAGACTGTGTTGGTTTCTGTTGAATATCAAGTCCTCCCCCCCATTTGTAAGCATTGCCTTGTATTTGGTCACTCAACAGAACGTTGTACTAAGGGAGTTTCTTCCTCTCTGAAATCTGCCTTCCAAGTTGAGTCTCAAGCAGGAAATGGCAAGCAGATAGCTGCCTTGGAACAAAGATCAAATGATCCCATTCAGGCGCCAATGGATTCCTACAAAACTAGATCTCTGCCTAAACAGCCACACGCTAGCAGTTCAGTTGATAAAGTTGATTCAGTTGATACAGTAAGTGAGACTGAATCTGAAGGAGAATTGATGGGAGTACTGGAAGGTATAGTCAGTAGCACCCATGAAGCTGATCTGCAAGCACAGTTCTTATTGGCGGACACAACCAGTGCAATAGAACCTTCAACTTCTGCAATACTTGGGACTGGCATGGTTCTTGAATTGAATCAATCCCTCTCTCCTAAGCCGCCGGATCCCCAAAGTTTAGAGGTAAGGGTCAAAGTCGCAAACGATGATCTCCAGGGGAAATTCCACAAGGTTCTTTCCCGATCAGCTCAAAAAAGAATGAAGAAGCTTGCACTGGAATAATCTCTAAGTTCTCGTTCCAGGGGCAGGAACTAGCTCATCTGCATCCCCATCCTTTTGTCAGGGCAGTATCTTAATTCTTTCATATTTTGCCATTTACATTTTCCAGTGTGCTTTAAGTTTATTTTATGGCTCAACAACCCCTTAATATTGGCTTTTGGAACATTAGGGGTCTTAATGACCCAATTAAACAAAAGGAGGTCAGATGTTTTGTGAATAATAACAAGCTCTCACTTTTGGATTTATTAGAGCATAAAATAAAGGAAGATAAGGCTACTAGGGTGATGAAATATGTTTGCCCTCAATGGAATTTTGTGAACAACTATCCTCATGCTTCATTGGGCAGGATTTTTGTGTGTTGGGACTCAAATGTTCTCCAAATTCAGGTTATTGATCAGTCTGACCAGTTTATCCATTGTGAAGTGCATCCTAAATGTGGAGACCCATCCTTCTTTGCAACCTTTGTATATGGAGAGAACAATTATTTGAGTAGGCAAGCTCTTTGGTCTAGCTTACATCATCTAGGTTCTTCATCCCCTTGGATAGTGCTTGGCGATTTCAATGTCATTAGATTTCCTAGAGAAAAAGTTGGGGGCACTGTTTCTTGGCCCTCTTATATGGATGAGTTTAATAACTGCTTGTATGCATTACAACTTGATGATCTTAGGTACTCTGGCTGCTTCCTCACTTGGGCCAACAAACAAGACCCCACTCATTTTGTCAGTACAAAGCTGGATCGAGTGTTAGTTAATGAGCATTGGATGAGGGTCTTTAATTGTTCGTTTGCTCATTTTTCCACTCCTGGGATATCTGATCATTCCCCAGCCATTACAACCATCCTTCCTGGTCATAGGAATTCTAGCAAACCTTTTAAATTTTTTGATTTCCTAGCTGACCACCCACAGTTTTTTGCTGTGGTGCAAAAGGTATGGTGAAGAGTGGTTATTGGGAATCCTATGTTCATTGTATGTGAAAAACTCAAAATGTTGCAAGGTGAGTTTAAGTTAATTACTACTAGAGATTTTAGTGATGTTTCTGCTAGGGTTGTTGACACTAGACAACTCCTACAAAATTTGCAGCATGCCTTGAGTTCTCATAACCCTGATCCTTCTCTGATTAGTCAGGAAAGAGTGGTTTATAATCAACTTCTCACAATGCTTAGAGCCGAGGAAAGTTTGGCTAAGCAAAAATCTAGGGTTCAATGGTTGAAGTTGGGTGACCAATGTACTTCTTATTTCTTCAAATCTGTGACCAACAGGAGAAATAGAAGTAAGTTAACCAGTTTGGTCTTAGAGGACGGGACTCTCACCCATGACATTGGGGTCATTAAGTCAAGTTTTGTTAACTTTTACACAGAGATGCTCGGTACTGCTCATCCTGATTCTTACCATGGGCATAGCAGAATTCAGCAACTTGTCAATAGAAAACTTTCTGATAATCAAAAGTTGGCAATGATTGCTGAGATCACATATCAAGAAATCAAGGACACTTTTTGGTCCCTCAACCCCAGCAAAGCCCCTGGTCCGGATGGCTACAATGCTGGTTTTTTTAGGAAAGCTTGGCCTATCATTGGCCATGAGGTCATAGCAGCTGTCAAGACCTTTTTTAGGTCTGGTAAGCTGCTCAGGAAGGCCAACTCTACTGTGGTAGCTCTTGTTCCTAAGGTCCCTAACCCATCCAAGGTTGGGGATTTTAGGCCCATCTCATGTTGTAATACCGTATACAAATGCATTGCTAGAATACTTTCTAAAAGATTGCAGAATGTCCTCCCTATTCTAATTGATCCTGTTCAATCAGGGTTTGTTAAAGGGAGGAGGATTGCTGACAATATCTTCCTCACCCAAGAACTAATGAGAGGCTACCATAAATCCACATCAACCCCAAGATGTGCTCTTAAGGTAGATATAAGGAAAGCTTATGATAATGTCAGATGGGATTTTCTTTGGGATATTTTGTCCTCTATGAATTTCCATCCTACAATGATCAAATGGCTTCAAGCTTGTGTTACCACTGCTAACTACACTTTAAGCTTGAATGGGGAAAACACTGGTTACATCATTGGGCAAAAAGGTCTAAGGCAAGGTGACCCTCTGTCCTCATATCTCTTTGTCATTGTAATGGAGGTTCTCTTTTTTTCTTTGGGTAAAACAGCTTGAAATAAAAAAAGGCTAAGCGAATATACAGCCTACAAGGGGCATACCCCAGGAGGAAAAGAAAAAGAAAAGGAAAAATAAAGAAGATATCCTAAGCCAAGTGGCTACATGAGATAACTAACATGCAGTGTTTCCAATCCATCTGGAAGAGGGAAAGAAAACAAAGATCATCAAGGGAAATCCAATAATGAGGCTATACATGCCAAACATTGAAACCTGGGCTGTCCAAGGGATAAAAGTAAGTATGAACACACCACAGCTAATAAGTATAAGTATAAGTTGAAGATGATGTCCATAGCACTATGTCCTCACTTTACATCTCCCTCGGAAGGCTCACAGCTCCCACTCAATTTTTCACTCATGTGCTAGGACAGGGCTCCACCAACTCCCTCCCTAAATCTCACAAAATGCCCCCACTACGTATTACCTCCTCTCACAAAGAAATGAGGCACTAGCACACATCTCACAGGGTAAACACACATTATAAGGAGGGGATACACAAAGCTCCAAAATCTCCACCAATGAATAAGATATGTACCTGATAGAATAGAAGTAGTAGAAGCCTGGCCAAGCTGTAAGCCTCTCCAAACTGATGGCTCTTGCACTTGAAAATTACTTCCCAAATCTGCTGAAATGTATGGGAGGCTCCACAATGTTTAGCTCCACAACTTCATAGCAGTTAAGTATCCCCCTTTGACCTGCCTTATGAGCCACAAAACCACTAAAGAAAAAAGTTAAAATCAGGTCCAACAGATACAGTATTGAAACAGTAACTGATATAAAATGAGCTTAAAACAAGGTGGACCCTTAATTCCAATGGTCACTTCACAATTGCATCTCTATGGGACAAATTGAGAACTCCTTTTCCTATGGTATTGTGGCATAAGGTAGTTTGGTTCTCGGCTCACATCCCAAAATGTAGCTTTGTCACATGGCTTGCCATTCAGAACAGGCTATCCACTACAGATAGACTTGTGTCATTTGGTCTAAACATTTCCCCTCAGTGTGGTTTGTGTCAGGGGAGTGAAAGCCATGACCATCTTTTATTTAACTGCCCATTCACCAATCAGGTGTGGAATTATATTCAGGCTAAACTCCAAGTCTCTTGGCCTGCTAGACCTTGGGCAGACTGGGTGACCTTGTTGTCAGGTGTTAAGGGTAAATCCCTTAAAAGTGTGATCACTCGATTGGCCTTTACTATAACTGTTTATTATATTTGGATTGAAAGAAATTTGAGGAAGTTCCATAATCAATCCTGTACCCGTGAGGTAGTTGTTCACAAAATTTGCACGATGGTAAGAGCTAGGATTTTATCTCTTTCTATTCTGCCGCACTCTCAAGCAGATTGGATTGTGCATGTGTGGAACACTGTTTAAGCTCATTTTATATCAGTTACTGTTTCAATACTGTATTTGTTGGACCTGATTTTAACTTTTTTCTTTAGTGGTTTTGTGGCTCATAAGGCAGGTCAAAGGGGGATACTTAACTGCTATGAAGTTGTGGAGCTAAACATTGTGGAGCCTCCCATACATTTCAGCAGATTTGGGAAGTAATTTTCAAGTGCAAGAGCCATCAGTTTGGAGAGGCTTACAGCTTGGCCAGGCTTCTACTACTTCTATTCTATCAGGTACATATCTTATTCATTGGTGGAGATTTTGGAGCTTTGTGTATCCCCTCCTTATAATGTGTGTTTACCCTGTGAGATGTGTGCTAGTGCCTCATTTCTTTGTGAGAGGAGGTAATACGTAGTGGGGGCATTTTGTGAGATTTAGGGAGGGAGTTGGTGGAGCCCTGTCCTAGCACATGAGTGAAAAATTGAGTGGGAGCTGTGAGCCTTCCGAGGGAGATGTAAAGTGAGGACATAGTGCTATGGACATCATCTTCAACTTATACTTATACTTCTTAGCTGTGGTGTGTTCATACTTACTTTTATCCCTTGGACAGCCCAGGTTTCAATGTTTGGCATGTATAGCCTCATTATTGTGCTGTCCAGGTTGTTTAACCTGTTGTAGCTGCTACTTTTGTTGGGGAGCAGAAAAAGCAATAGGCATTTTTCTATTTCTGTCTGTTGTCAGAGGTTGCTGTCAGCTCTGTTCTGCTGTTGTCTTGCTATCGTCTTTTGCATTCTGTGAAGTTAAGTCAGATGTTAGGCTATAGCTTTTAGTTGTTTAGCTGTTGGATTTCTTATGTATGAGCATTCAGTTTAGATATTGTAATCTGACTAGATTTCAATGTCTGCTACTGTTTCCACATTGTTGCTTAGTTCTCTTCTACTGAGAGGGGTGGCTCTTTCATTTCATGGATCATTTGGATGTTAATCGTTGTGTACTCTCTCTTTCTGAACTGGACTGTGTGCAGCTCCTTGTATTTACCAGGTTTTCTGTTTTGCCTATCCTTGGGGGGATGTCCCTTGGAACGTATAGGCTTTTCTAGGGGGCATGTCCCTAGTTGTTGCTTCTATTCATTGCTGTTCTGCTACTGCTGTTACTGCTTCCTACTAACGACAGCTGCTGCTAGTGTTGGCAACTTGCTGCCTGATATGGCAATTGCCCAGCTACTGCTGTGAACTCATACCTCCCAGATCCTCCAGTACCCAGCTGCTCCCTGCTCTGTCCTCGAGGAATCTCCCAGAAAGCCGTAGGCTGCACCGAGCACTGCTCCACTCCATTCAAAGCATGAGGCCATCCTCAGGTCCCTCAACGCCGGCAAGTACGACAGGTGCACCCTACTTCGCCTGCTAGGGTACAGGGAAGCACCGAAAAGGTACAAACAGGTATGCCTTGGCCATCTGCTCTGCCTCCTGCTCGATCGTCACCTTATTCCTGAGGTACCTCTTGAACTGCTCGTACTTCACCATCCCTTCCTCAATCCGAGGCACCTTCCCAGAAACCACTCTAGCGCTGCCGGATCTTCATGAATGCCTGAGTCGAACGGGATAGGTTCTCCTCCAACCCTCAAGCCGGTGTTCGCTGCAAAGTCTGTAGGCGTCATCGTCATCTCCCCCGGCGATAGGTGAAAGGTGTTGGTAGTATCCCTCCATCTCTCTGCAAGTGCCACCAGGACGGCCTGGTCGTTCCTGACCGGGGAAAGAGTCCGTATGAACTCACCGAAGCCCGCCTCGTCCACCAACTACCTCACTCTTTCCGGCAACCCCTCGTACAACGCCAGGGAACTACTCGCGCCTCCAAAGCCGCAAATGTCCGTTTGTCTCGCTCTCGCCTGTTTCAAACATAAAGACAAGCAACAGGAGAACATGTCAGCATGCAGGCTTTCATTTTCAAGTTCTAGGCAGTCAATGCAACTTTACAGCAGATAGTTGGCTCAAGTTATACATACATGCCATGCATTACAAGGGTCATCGTATGCTATTCAATCCAAGTACTTGCGAGCAAAAGTGAAATTGAATTACAGAGGCAGTTTTCAAATTATACCTGTGTCTAGTTGCTTGAGATATGAGTCTCAGGATCTCTCAGAGTTTCAAAGTTTTGAACCGATTGAAAACTGCTCTTGTAACGTCCCCGGGAAGTTTAAAGGCGTGAAACAGGCGTGGGCCGAGTCTGGGCCTATTCCAGATCCAAGCCCTAACAAGCCTCCCATGCACGCAGGAATGGGTCCGTCGCGCGACGATCCTATTTGGGCCTCAGGCCCAGGTCACTTTCTGGCCAGGCCCAATCAAATTTATCTCTCTCATTTAGCTCATGGGATTTTGTTATGGCATTTCAACAATGTTTGGTTCGATACGGAGCATTTTTATATCCCCAGCAGTGGTCCTCCCACTCACACTTCAATTCAGCGACGATCAATCTGTCCAATCTTCAAATCAACGACAATCAATCTGTCCAATCTTTAAGTTAGCGACAATCACTCCGTCCGGTTCTCAATTAGCGACGATCCATCCGTTTAATTTCAATTCAGCGACAATCCACCCGTCCAATTTTCAATTCAGCGACGATCCATCCATCCAATTTTCAATCAGCGACGATCCATTCGTCCAATTCATTTATTCCCCAGGAGAGTTCGTGTCGACATTCGATTCGCTCTTCGCCCCCTTGGTGCACGGTATTTTTACATACTCGTTTTCCTTTTTCATTAATCGACTTTTGGGCAGATTTGATGGGTGTCTAGAAATATTTGACGTTACCCGTACCAATTCAATGGTGCTTCGCGTGCCGTCAAAGAGCGACTACTGTAGACACCCCAATCTAGGTCTCCCAATTGATTTACTTCATTTTTCGGTTTCTTGTTTCCCCGATGATGAATCTGATCGAAAACAGTCTTGAGAATGGAAAGGTTTGAACTTGGAGTGATTGGAGCCCCTTTTGAACCCCAAATCCCTAAGTCAAAACCCTAACCCTAGGTTTGACCAGCATGCGTTGCACTGACTTCCACGCTCGTTTGTCCACTTGCCAAGTATGGGTCAAAGGTCAAAGCTTTGACTATTGACCAATGCGCAAGTAGGTGCACATGCGCGCGCCGGTCCTACTCCTACGCGCGCAGGTCAATACCTGTCCCTATCACCTTTTTCCAGCTGGATTTTATAATCATCAGGGGGTCTACAGGGCTGTAGAACCCCGTTTTCGTCGCCAGAACAGTGTTTTGCAGGTTCGGGGTGCACCACCCTCACAACCACTCCCATCGCCTTGTTGGAACCCTTCTCAACCAAGCCACCTTCAACCAGCGTTGTTGGCTGGTTTTTCCACCAAGTTAGCCACCAAACTCACTCCTCCCAACCTCCTATATATAACCCATTGCTCTTTCAAGTCAAGGGTTACCAAAAATCAAGTAAAAAGGGATACAAAAATCCTAATACTCTTGATATCATCTCGCTCAATCCATCTCCATACACTCATTTTGCCACCTTCATCACCTGGTTCAAACCATTTTCAAATCTCTCAAGCAAAGGTATAAACACCTTTTCCTGCTTACTGTTTTGATCCCTGAGCTGGCAGGGCCAAGGTTGGTAATCAATACTAGTCCTGGCCCTAAAGTCAGCAGGGTTACAAGAATCATGTCACTGGCCTACCTACCGCGTAGGACCCACTCACGCACGCGCCTGTCATAGGTTGCATGCGCCGGTCTACGTGGGGATGGGGATGCTAGTTATTTCCTGTTTTTATTGTGTTATAAATTAGTGTGATGCATGATAAAAACTGACTTCCTGTTTTACAAGTAAAAATTATTAGTTTAGCTTAGAGTGCTTTACTGTTGATTTGGAATACCCCTGGGTGGCTTCTGATCATGTCTCAGAGCCTAGGCATGCAAAGCCAATTCCTGGAAGTCCAGTCAAAACAGGCGCGCGCCTACGCACGTCAAGTCATTTCCAGTGATTGGTTCTTGCATGGGCAGCTTGGCCTCTGGCCTCCGTTTTAATTACCCCACTGTTTAGGGGGGTTGTACTTCAATTTTATTTATTTTCTTTGTAAATATGACTTTTTGTCTATACGTATAAACTGCTTGGTTTGCCCTTGGGTGAGCACTGGTCATTCCAGAGCCCAGAAGGGGATAAAATTCAACCTGTTTGTAGAGTATCAATCCACGCGTGTGTGTATGGATTTGGCGCGCGCTGGTGGCTTGCATGCACGTAGATCCATGCATGCAAGTTAGCCACTATTCACGTCAAATTCATACAAAGCACTGTTTTGATATTCAATCACAGTGTTGGACTTTATTCCATTCATTGCTTATCATCTCATACATCCATGCTATTTCAAATCACATCCTGCAAACTGTTACAGTTTTAACTCCCATTAAACTGTTCCCCCGACCTAATTGGATAAAAATCGATTAATAAAAGAAGAATCGCAATGTTTTCACAAAATGTCTAAGTAGAGACCGATCTCCGGATTGGGCGAGAGGGTGCCTTAAAACCCTTCCCCTCTTGTAACCTGGCTCCCAAACACAGATATGGTTATGACGGACTGGTGTTGGACTTTATTCCATTCATTGCTTATCATCTCATACATCCATGCTATTTCAAATCACATCCTGCAAACTGTTACAGTTTTAACTCCCATTAAACTGTTTTTTTGGGTAATGCCCTAGGGCGGTTAGCTTGAAATATAAAAGAGGTTAACCGAATGTACAGCCTACAAGGGGCATACCCCAGGTAAGACAAAACAAAAATATAAAGAGCGCCAAGTGGCTACATGGGTTGCCCGTGTCCTTGCCCCCGCCAAACTAACTATCCCAAGGAATAAAAGGTTCAACGGGGAACCTGGACACGGTGTGGCAATAGCAGTAAATACCTGACACCAACCGTCGGTATAAGGTACAATTAGAGGCCCTCGAAGTCCTCGCAATACATACTCCGAAAAACCTAAAAGATAATGGCCAGTGCAACCCGCACTGATTAAACTAGAAAATAACAACATAGTAATGACCAAATATAATCAGGGCTGCCTGCCCACGGCTGCACAGCGGCTGTTGACTGGTGGCTGGCCCACGGTGGCTGGTGGCCAGTTGATGGCCTGGCCCACGGCTGTCGAGCTAGCTGTGGCTGGCCGGACTAATGGCCGCCCGCTTTGGGTAGCCGTGGCTACGAGATCTGAGGGAGCCGAGGGTAGTGAACCCGTGGAGCTCCGATTGGGGTTGATAGGAGGCCGAGCCCGAGGGTTGCCGGTTGAATGGCTGGCGAGAGAGGCGCCGGATCTGTTGAAACCAGCGGCGGCCGGACCACGGCGACCCACATATGGGAGTCGATCCATGGCCGGAATGGCTGGACGCTAGGAGGCCGGGCCAGAGTTGGCCGGTTTGAGAGGTGGGCGGTGGCCGCTGCTACTGCCGGAGATGGTGGCCGAGGGCTACGCTGCTGTACTGGCCGGGCCTGGACGGCCGGCTGTGGCCGCCTGATTCCAGATCTGGGATGTAGAAGGGGTGGTGGAGGAGAGCCCCTGTCGTGCGAGGGGCTCCCTTGCCGAGGTGCTGCTTCTGCCGTTGGATGGCCGGCGTGGCTGCTGCTGTCTGCTTTTGGCTGGGAGGGAGCTTTCTCTCTCTAGCTTAGAGAGAGAAGCTCCCTCAGTTTCTTTTATGAATTCCCCCGCCCTAATTGGATAAAAATCGATTAATAAAAGAAGAATCGCAATGTTTTCACAAAATGTCTAAGTAGAGACCGATCTCCGGATTGGGCGAGAGGGTGCCTTAAAACCCTTCCCCTCTTGTAACCTGGCTCCCGAACCCAGATATGGTTATGACGGACTGGTGCCGTCACTTTTTCAAATCAAATAGCGCGGCAGGTGCTTCGAAATACGGTTCCTTGGGTGTCGAACCATCAAACCCGAGCGGCGACTCTGTATTCCGAGCGCTTGCCCCATCCGCTGGCTCTCCCTCGATCCGGGCCATTGCTTTGGAAACCGGAATTTCCAAGGGCATTTTGCCCACACATCTAAGTTTTTTTTTTTTGGGTAATTTAGCTTGAAATTAAAAAAGGTTAACCGAATGTACAGCCTATATAGAACTAACCTAGAGAGAGAAAGCCCCCCGGCAGCCACCACAAGGCCCGGCCTCGCCGGGCAGCAGCGGGCAAGGCAGCCACCACAAGGCCCAGCCACGCCGGGCAGCAGCCACCATCCGGGCAAGGGATCCTCTCTCCTTAGAGAGGCTCTCCTCCACCGCCCTCCACAACCGGCAACCCTCGTGCCGCCTCTACATCTGACGGTCTCTGGTCCGCTCCGGACAGATCTGGTTCAGTCACACTCCACCTGGCCGGCCTTCATCTGGTCCGGAGCTCCACAGCCGTGGGCTTCGTCTCCAACCTCAACCCCGCCGTGAACCGGCGGGTACCATTTGGGATCTGCACCGGCAGATCTGAAATCAAACCGGCCACTACTGGCCAACCACAACCAGCCGGTCTTCAACCTCACGGCTGAGGGTCTTCAACCATCTCCGAGGAGCTCAACCATCTCCGAGGGTCCAACCATTGCGAACGGCGCCGTCTAGTCCAGGCCGCCGGGACCCCGCCGCGGGACTCAACAGCCGCCGTGGGGCCCAGCCGCCGTGTGGCTCACCGTGGCTCACCTTCACACCGCCAGTCAAGGACCTCTCCGGCCAGATCTGTCCAGTCAGACCAGGTCGTGGTCAGGCCATCTCGGGCAGCCGTGGCTCCACAGCCATCGGCCATCATCTTCAACCCCAACCCCCGCCGTGGACCCAATAGCCGCCGTGGGGCCCAGCCGCCCGGGCAATCAGCCAGCCTGGGTCAAGCAGCGGGCAGCAGCAGGCCCGGTCTCTGTCACTTTTTTTTCGGCAGTCACCAGCCTGGTAGGCCAGCAGGCCTGCCCAGCCAGCCAACTTCAAGCCAGCCACAGGCTAGGCCAGCCAAGCAGTCATCCCGGTACCCCGGCTAGACTGAAAATCATTGTATCCATTGCGCCTATCGTTATTCAATATGCGCATTGCACTTATTTATTTATTGTCAATTTGTTGCTGGACTTACGGGCCAGTTTACTGTTAGTCTTTGCGATCCCGATAGGCGGTCATCTATTGGACTGAAATCGGGGTCGAGCTCTTGGTCGAGCCTTTACATGCCTAGATCCTGTAATTGTTAGCTCTGAGGTTGGGTGTAGTATTCTTGTGGGCGCGGCTATCGTTGATTAGATTAGATTCTGTTCTGATTGAAAAGGGTTTTCGCAGTAGCAGCAGCTGTGGATGCCACTGATTAGATTGTTGGATGGTTTCTGATTGAGCGAGGTAGCTGCCGGAGCTGTCATTGATTAGATTGGTGGTTGTTCATTGATCGAAAGGGGTAGCTTCGCAGTCTGTTGCCGATTAGATGGGTGGTTTGCACTGATCGAAAGGAGCAGCTTGGTCCACTTGAGGTTTGAGTGGCCACTTCTGGTGGTTCCTCTTTCTGTTCCGCTTATAGTCGTTGGCGAGCCTAGGGGATTAGGTTGAGGGGGGAGTAGTCGTGGTGTGCAGGGTACTTAGCAGGGTAGCCTTGTCCGACATTTCCAGGTCGTGCCTCTCTCGGTCCGTGTCCCTCTGTAGTAGCTGATCTCTGATGAGTGGGTATTATGCTAGCCTTGGGTTTGGAAGTACTAGGTTCTTGGTTTTCTTATCCCAGCTTTGGAGGAGGAGGTTACTGGGTAGTTGGTTCAGTGGGTAGTTTTGGCGAGCCTTAGGTTAGGATGAGGGAGGGTTAGGCCGGAAGGATTGGGCGTGGTGAGCAGGGCTCTTGCAGCGGGGCCTTGTCGGATGCCGTCATCTCTGGTTCGAACCTCTTGATGCCTTGTCCCTCTATAGTAGCCATTCAGATTGCCTAGAAGCCGTCTTCTTCGTAGCTGCTCTCCTCAGCGTTGGTTATCATGTGGTCATCGTTGGCCATGACTATCTACCTTATTTACCTTATTTCCTAGACTGACGGGTTGTGCCAGGTAGTAGTAGTTCACTGTACACATGGCATTTTGTTATGTATTCACTTTATATTACTCCCCATGCGGGTTGTGCATAGTTACGTATTTACTTCATCTTACTCTCCATGCGGGTTGTGCATGGTTTACCGCACTTTTGTCATTCTTGTTTTTTTTTCCTTTCTTTTCCTCCTGGGGTATGCCCCTTGTAGGCTGTACATTCGCTTAACCTTTTTTAATTTCAAGCTAAATTATCCACACAAAAAAATGTACAGCCTATAAGAGGCATACCCCAGGAGGAAAAGAAAAGGAAAAAAACAAGATTGAAAAAAGTGCGATAACCCATGCACAACCCGCATGGAGAGTGTGGTAAAGTAAATAAGATAATAGAATTGCCATATGTGTTGAGATCATACCCCGGTTGCACTATCCATCTAAGCGGAAGGATAGTACAACGGGGTATGATATGTAGTGATACGAGTATAAATAACATGAAAGCGAACTACTGCCTGACACAACCCGCCAGGCTAGGAAATAAAATAAATAGTCTCGATCAGAAATGACCAAATGATAACCTTTACTGAATAATAGCAGCTACAAAGCATCTCAGCATCGGGGGGTTGAACAGCAACAACAGAGGAACTAGGCACCAAGAGGCTCGAACCGGAGATGACGGCATCCGACATGGGGCCCAACCTTGCACACCACGCCCATTCCATCCAGTCTAAAACACTCTCATCCAAAGTCCAAAGATCGCCAAAAACAACCCGCCCTCATCCAAAACCCAAAGCCACTAGTCTCCAGAGAAGGATTAAACAGACCAAGATTCCTACTCCAACCTAGCACAGAATACAAGCATAGCACCCATTTCTAAGGAACAGATATTACAGAGGACCGGGCTCCGAGAAGAGGCTCGAACCGGAGATGCGACATCCGACAAGGCTACCTCCCCAAGTACCTTGTACACCATGCCCATTCCAACCGGTCTAATACTTTCTCGACCTAGTACACAAGGCTCACTCTAACCTAAAAGCGGAACAGTACAAGGGCCTCGAAAAAATCCGCCATTAACAGAGCATTACCACCGAATCATCTGGCATCACAAATGAGGCACACAAAACTGCAGAAAGAACCATAACCATCCTTTTCAACCAGTGCATTACCACCAATCTAATAAGAACTATCACAGTCACAGTCGAACTACGCTATAACAAACTGCCCAGAGGAGCAAGGAAACTTGGATTATAACCAGACCCAGCATAGATGCTACAACCATAGCCCCGAGATTGGGCATCCCAACAGTACCAGCCCGAACCCAGGCTTAACAAAATCCAACAGATGAACCCAAACTCAGTCCAAACAGTGACTGCCCATTGGGTTTCTCAATGTACTGCAGAACCAGCTCCGACCTGGAAGTCCGGCGACTACCATCCTCCCTAAAGGAGGAATCTGATCATCCAGCTCATGAGTAATTTTGAACACAAAAGGTCAATTTAATAATGGCGATCCAACAACCAGATCTGCTAATGCATTACCAACAATTAAATCGATTACAAAACATGATTTTAAACAATAATCCAACCTGAATTGAAACGGAAAAGTCCATCCTCAGGCGAGATAGGATGGTCCGTAGTCTACCTTAGTCGCCCACTATTGCCGAGCCACTGATCGAGTAGAAATCTCCGATCCATTAGGCTCCGAACTTGAGAATGATGACTGCCCAACTAGCGTGTCCAGTGACCCACCACCGGCAGTTGAAATCTACGGCCAAGGCTCACCATGTGCCGCTTCGTCTTGGGAATGAGCAGCCCATCCCGCTACGTCAGCCCCAAATGATACTCGGATGCAGTTCAATAAAGACAGCCATGGACGATTGCTCCCCACCGCCGTACCACCGGAGAAAGGAGGGATCTTAGAACTTCCCCCATTTTCATTTTCCTACCCATCCGGCTGTATGTGGCTCCGTCCGTTTACCAAAATTTCCAGATAAACTCTCCGCCATACCTACAATCGATAACCGACGAGAGTTTTGACTGAGCCACCAGAATAATCGATGGCCGGCGAACTCAGAAGATCTGTAATCAGGTGCCAAGCAAGAAAATCAGCCGAGAATCCACTTCAGCCGAGATCCCCTTTCCTTCTGATTGGCCACAGCTGAGTGGCTTTCATCTCAGCCAACACAGTAAAATGGATGAAGATAGAGGATGGGCCAAGCCGAGATAGTGACAGCGAGACCCATTCAATATTACTACCGATTAGAAATTGAAGTTCCCTCTGCCTCGGAATTAGAATGAACCGAGAAGAGCTTAATTACTTCATAATCGGTGAAATTGTTCCGGACCAAAATGGCCGGATATGGTTTGGGCGGTGGAGGAGAGCTTCTCTAGAGAGAGAAGCTCCCTTGCCCAGTTTTCTCCTAATGAGGATGGGTCAAGCCCAGTTTTCTCCCTTGCCCACACATCTAAGTTTTTTTTTTGGTTAACTTAGCTTGAAATTAAAAAAGGTTAAGCGAATGTACAGCCTACAAGAGGCATACCCCAGGAGGAAAAGAAAGGAAAAAAAAAAAAACAAGAATGACAAAAGTGCGGTAAACCATGCACAACCCGCATGGAGAGTAAGATGAAGTAAATACGTAACCATGCACACACATCTAAGTTGTTGCATGACTGTGGCTGAAACATTAGTGTACGGAGTTAGAAGTGATTTGTAGGTAGTGGACTAAACGATAATAAGTAGGCATATGGTTGGAATTATTTCTTTCAGATTGAACTCGAGGCAAAAAGGAAGATGGAGATGGTAGCATTCGGGAAGAATTGTTTGGCATGCTTAGTGAGTCATGTTTTTTTTTTTTTTGACAAGTCAATCAATTCATTTCACAATACCCGAAGGTAAAAGGCTCGAAGGCTACAACGATTTCATCAAAAAAAATACAGGAATGAACCAAAACTACCAAAACTTAGACAAAGCACGTACTGCCAAAGCAGACCATACATAAATGCAGGGCATCGAACCCGTCTCCGATTTTAGTAGTAAAGCTCAAAGGGACACCCAGCTCAAACCATAGCCCTAAGCACAAGATGAAATCAACTACAAACCAGTAACAAAGAAAGCAAAAACAGAAACAAAATAAAACTGGACTTATTCGCCCACCAACCACGCCCACCGGAGCTAGGAAGTCTAGACCGGTACAGTTACCGGACTGGGGAAACCAGCCGGGAAAAGCCAGACCAAAACAGTCGGTAAAAACCTCCGGCCAAGGAAAAATCGCCGGATTACGCCGCCTGTAATTTGGAAACTTATTGCCGGAGGGAGCCAAGCCACCCAAACATCATCTTGTTGTCAGATCAGGCCAAAAACCAAAACCAGAGGGAGGCGGCTGGCGAGGAGGTGGTTGCAGAGAGGAGAAAGCGGTGGCTGCGAGAAGGCAGAGGAGGCGGCGGCGGCGGAGGAGGAGGCGGAGATGGAAGAGGCGGCGGCAGAAGAGGAGGCGGAGATGGAAGAGGCGGCGGCGGAGAGGAGGCGGAGATGGAAGAGGCGGTAGCGGAGAGGAGTAAGCGGAGGAGGAGGAGGCGGCGGAAGAGTGGATCTGGTTGGTCTTGGGTCTTGACGGGCAGCGAGGTGAGGCAGGGTGGCCGGCAAAGGATGAGAGGGAGAGGTGGAGCAAGGGGCGGCAGCCCCACCCCCCCAGGAGAAACCCTAACTGAAGAAGTAGAGAGAGAAAGGAGAGAGCGCTCCTAGAGAGAGAAAGGAGTTAGTTTAGTGAGTCATGTTTGATTGATTGGAATTGGGATTGTTAGCATTGTGTTGTAAAATGGTCAGGTTTAGAGCGAGAGTCGGTGCATCTTTTTGGGGAGAAACTGGTGCGTGTCCTAGATCATCATGATCATGTGTTGAGGGGTAATGTGATATCTATAGCAAGAGTTTTGTGGAGTTGTTTGGGTAAGGATGAATCGACGTAGGAAAGGAGAGACAGGGTTAGAAATGAATCCTTATTTATTTATTTTTTTGGGTAATTTAGCTTGAAATTAAAAGAGGTTAATCGAATGTACAGCCTACAAGGGGCATACCCCAGGAGGAAAGAAAAAAAGAAAAAGAAAGAAGAGTGAAAAAAGTGCGATCAAATTTGGCTTGCTAAGCTTGTATTTACAGTCTATGTGCACCAAATTTGGCTTGAAAGAAATTATAGGAAGTTTCAGAACGTTAGTTGCCCTCCTGGAGTGGTTGCTACCAAAATTACAAATGAGGTTAGGAGCAGGTTGCTATCCTTAGAGTCCAAGGGACCTACTCAGTTACTTTCTAAGTGGAACATTCACTCGTGATTAATCTGAATGTTTTGTCAATCTGAATGTTTGCTCACATCATTTCATTGGCAGGTCCCAGCTCAAAGGGGAGGGCTTTCAAAGCTTCCCCTAGCTGCATAATCCACCATTTTCAACAGTTGTAGTTCAAGGGGGATTCAGAAGGGTCCAGCAGTCACAGTGACTGGTTCAATTAGCTTCCTGCCTGTTATGGCTGCTATGAAGCTGCATGTTCTCCAGTATGGCTTCTATTACTTCTATTCTAGCAGGTAGTTACCTTAATCCTTGGCATGAGAGGGTCACAGAACCTACATGTTGTTGTTCAGTTCTGAATTTGCCTATTCTAGCAGGTAGTTACTATATTGTGTGTTAACCCTGTGAGTTGTGTGCTAGAGCCCCAACAGTCCTTGAGAGAGGAGGTAATATTTAGTGGGGGAGCTATGTGAGGTTCAGAGGAGGGAGTGAGGGGTTCCCAGCTCTCGAGACTGTTAACAGCTAGTGAGGAAAGTAGATGGTTCTCATAGCTGCATTTGCTCATGAAGAATTGCATGTTCATTTTGTTGTTGTTGTTGTTAAGCATGTTGTGTGCACCAGTAGACTACATCATTTTGTTGTTGTTGTTGCTAACCCTTGGCTGATGATCAGTTTTCTGCTAGCAGATCAGCAGAAAACAAGTGAACAAGTATCAAACTTTGTTAGACCATTTTACTATTGTGAACAAGTCTACCACTTTGTTAGACCATTTTTACTGTTGTGATCAGCATTGCTGAACTGTTGCTGAACTGTTGATGCCACTTTGCCACATTGCTTCAGCATTCCTGCTGTCTGCATTGTGGTTGCTGACTGTCTGCTAACTGTTATAGCTAGTGCACTGAGAGTAGCTGTCCTTTTCTGATATGCATGTATCTGATCTGCATGTGCCCAGTTTACTGCTCTTTTTGCTGTTTTTGTGCCTAACCAACTGGGGATGTCGTTGGGATCTCCCTTCGCAGAGGGGGACGTCCTCTGCTTTTGCACTTTTTTGCACCTTTATGTTCATCTATTAAGTCTGTTTTCTGTTGTTCTACGCGTTGTAGTAGCTTTGCTTTTGGTTGGCCTATCCTTGGGGGGTTGTCCCTTGGAGGGTTGTTGCTTAATCCGGAGATCAATTGCTGTTGTCCAGAATTCTGTAGTCTGTTTTGCTGGGCTGTTTCGGCCAAAGCTGAATGTGTTTCAAGTCACAGGGAGATGCAGTCCAGCAGAGGAGCAGTCCAGCAAGAGGTACAGTCCAGCAGCTGCCAATTCTGCTGCAGTTTTACATTGTTGCTGTCACATTGCCCCTTGTAGGCAATCCAGATAATCTATGTTTACGAAGTGCTCATCCACATCAGTTTTGGAACTGGAATTGGAAGCCTGCTACATGTGCTACTACCAGCTTTGGAAGTGCTGAAGTTGCATGTATTTGACTGGGCTGCCATTATATTTTGACTGGGCTACCATTCCTCTTCCTAGAGGGGATTGCCCTACCATTCCATTATCTAGATCCTATTAGCGCTGTGTAGCCATTTGGCCTAGGCGTAGTCAATTTTAATGTAATTATTCAACTTGTTTTGCTTTCCTCTTAGGATATGCCCTGTGTTTCTCTTCCATCTCTTAGATGGAATTGAAACATGTGGATTTCATGTTTATTTAGTCTTGGCTTAGGTCAATGTAGCCACTTGGCTAAGTTCAATTTTCTCAATCTTTGTTTTTTCTTTCTTTCCCTCCTGGGGTATGCCCCTTGTAGGCTGTATATTCGCTTATCCTCTTTTTATTTCAAGCTAAATTACCCACACAAAAAAAAAGTGCGATACCCATGCACAACCCGCATGGAGAGTAGGATAAAGTAAGGAATGCAACAAGCGTGCAATGTGATTTGATATGCCCCATTGCACTATCCATCTGTAAGGAAGGATAGCACAACGGGGTATGATATGAATGAAGCGAAATGAAGCGAAAAGAAATAACAAGAAACTAATTATAACCTGGCACATCCCGCCAGACTAGGAAATAAGATAAATAGCTAATATCAAAGATTCCAATGCATAAAAAGCTGACCAAGATTCCAATGCTCCAACCTAGCACAGAAGTATCAAGTATAGCACCCACTTCTAAGGAACAGTTACTGCAAAGGACCGGGCTCCAAGAGAGGGTCGAACTGGAGATAACGACATCCGACAAGGCTACCTCCCCAAGTACCTTGCACACCACGCCCATTCCATCCGGTCTAAAACTCTCTCGACCTAGTACACAAGGCTCACTATAACCTAAAAGTGGGACAGTACAAGGGCCTCGAATGCAGCCGCCATTAACAGTGCATTACCACCGAATCATTTGCCTCTTCTCTCTCTAGAGAAGCTCTCCTCCACCGCCCAAATCAGATTTTAGAAGCAAAACCCACTGATTATATCAGGTGGTTCATAGATTCACCCTTGAATCTTTCTATTTTCCTCAGTCCACCCGTGGATTGATTCCACAATAGGCAACAGGTCATAGGCTCAGCCCTCTCTAGAACTTTTTTTTTTTGGGGTAACTTAGCTTGAAATTAAAAAAGGTTAAGCGAATGTACAGCCTACAAGGGGCATACCCCAGGAGGAAAAGAAAAGGAAAACAAATAAGAGTGACAAAAGTGCGGTAAACCATGCACAACCCACATGGAGAGTAGGATAAAGTAGATACATAACAAAATGCTATGTGTACTGAAATACGTGAAATGTGAAATTGAACTAGTACCTGGCACAACCCGCCAGGCTAGGAAATAAAGTAAATAAAGTAGATAGTTATGGTCAACGGTGACCACATGATAACCGGCGCTGAGGAGAGATCCTCCTCCTCCAAGGCTGGGATAAGAAGACCAAGAACCTAGATGCCCACCACCCCGAAGCTAGCATAATACCCACTCAACAGAAGTCAACTACTACAGAGGGACTCGGACCGAGAGAGGCTCGAACTGGAGATGTCGGCATCCGGCAAGGCTACCCTGCTAAGCACCCTGCACACCACGCCCATTCCATCCAGACTACTACATCCTCGCCCAAATCCCCTAGGCTCGCTAACGACTATAAGCGGAACAGGAAGAGGGACCACCAAAAGTAGCCACTCAAACCACAAGTGGACCAAGCTGCTCTTTTCGATCAGTGCAAACCTCTAAATCTAATCAAAAACAGACTACGAAGCTACTCCTTTCAATCAGTGAGAATCCACCAATCTAGTCAATGACAGCACCGGCAACTACCTTGCTCAATCAGACTCCATCCATAATCTAATCATCGGCACCCACAGCTGCTGCTACTGCGAGACTGCCCCTTAACTAGGAGAATCCAATCTAATCAATAATAGCCACGACCACTAGAATACTACGCAAATCCTCAAAGCTAAAAGCGCAGGCTCAAGGGATATAGAGGGCTCGACGAAGAGCCCGACCCCCGATTTCAGTCCAACAGATGACCGCCTATCGGGGGTTGCAAAACTAACAGTGAACTGGCCCAAAGTCCAGCAACAATATAAATATAAAAACAGTACATTGCATGACAGAATAGTAAATTTTCCCACTGCTCAAAAAACCTTCCCCACTACCCGGGCTGGCCTGCCATCGGGCGGTAGCTGCCTGCTGCTGCTGCTGCTGCCCACTGCCTGTTGCTGCTGCCGGCTGCTGCTACTGCCTGCTGCTTGGCCCGGGCTGGTTGCTTGCCCGGGCTAGCTGCGGATGGCTTTCCCAGCGGCTGGACGCAGGTGGACTCGTATCGCCCGGGCTGAAGTTGCTGCCTAGCCTCTGCCCGAGTAAACAGTCACTGGCACTGCTGCCCCCGGCCCGAGCCACTCACAGATGGCCTGCCCGGGCTGAAAATCGGCTGGCTGGCTGGGTATTGCCCGGGCTGTTTGCCCGGCTGGCTGGAAGGGAGCTGGGAGGATGCTAGGCTGGCCTCGCCAGGCTAGCTGTGGTTGGGCCCCCTGCCCGAGCTGGCTTTGGACCACTTGCCCGGGCTGGACAGACGGCGGCTGTGAGGTGGCTAACTGAGAGTTGGCCGGACCAGTGGCCGGCCGCTGTGGCTAGCCATGGCTGGTAGATCTGAACGGCACCAAGGCTTGGAGTTGTGCCCCACCGCGGCGGGGTTGGGAATGGAGAGAACCCAGGTGTTGGCTGGATCTGAGATGTACCGAGCCAGAGGTGGCTGGATGCTGATGAGGGTCACCATGGCGGGGCTGGTCACCACGGCGACTGCAGCGCCCTGGCTGTGATTGGCCAGTAATGGCCGTTGTACTTTCAGATCTGCCCGGTGCAGATCCCAATAAAGGTACCCGCCGGTTCACGGCGGGGTTGAGGTTGGATACCATGCCTACGGTTGTTGAGCCACGGCGACTGGACCAGTGAAGTTGGACCAGACCACATAGAGGCCGGCTAGAGTGAGGCCGACCGAACCAGATCTGGCCGGAGCGGCGGCCTGAGGGCTGCCGGCTGTGGAGGGCGGTGGAGGAGAGACGGCCCGAGGGCTGCCGGCTGTGGAGGGCGGTGGAGGAGAGACTCTCTAAGGAGAGAGGATCCCTTGCCCGGATGACTTCCTTGTTGTTGCTGCTGCGGCTGGCCGGAGGTGGCAGCCGGCTGGATTTTTACCGGGCCGAGGGAGCTTTCTCTCTCTAGGCTAGAGAGAGAAGCTCCCAGCCCCCTCTCTAGAACAAAATTGGTACCATCGTAACTGTACACGGCGGAGGTAATCGAGGCTGTACACGGCGTCTCGGCTGGGTTTTCTTGTTTCTCAAATCCATGGAGATGACCCGGAGCTCCTTGCTCGTGGGTCCTTTTCACTGCAAAGCATTCACCGGCTCCACTGCTCCGGACCTAAAGCTTCACGGCGGAGGGCTGTTGATCGTCGGATTTGGTGATGCCTTCGGCGTTGGGTTTTACTGACTAGGTTTTTCTTATCTTCTTCTACACCTACCGAAACCTTGAAGTGGGTTTTCCTATCTTTGGGGTTAGGTGTACATCGGGCATAGGGGCTTGAGACCCATCCCAGATTTGGTTCAAAGGAGGGCCAGTTACGGCGCTTGGAAAATCAGGACGTTCAGGGTCAGTCTTCTTCCGGCTTCACGGCTGCCGGAGTCAAGTCCACGAGCTGGGCTATAGAAGAAGCAGGGCTGTTCAAAGTCCCAGTTCATTGAGGTTTCCGGCAGGTATCATTCCTTAGATTAGTAGTTCATTATTGAGAACCTCGATAGGCAGTCATCTGTTGGACTGAGATCGGGTTATTTTCTGGAACTGATTGAGAAACCTGCTGTGTTGCCGGCTTTTAGGTAAAGGCCGCTCACTGTGTTGCCTGCTGTTGGTTTCTACACAACCATAGCTCATGTTTCTTTGTTGAGCATCTTCAAATTCCTAGTTACTATGCTTCTTTAGCCCGGTTGTTGTGTGTAGTATGGTTGTGACCGTGGCTATCGTTGATTAGATTGGGTCTTGCTCTGATTGAAATGGGTAGCTTTCACGGCTGTCACTGATTAGGTCGGTGGTTGGGTTCTGATCGAAAGGGGTAGTTTTCGAGGCTGTTGTTGATTAGGTTGGTGGTTGTTCTCTGATTGAAAGAGGTAGCTTCTGGGGCTGTCTTTGATTAGATTGGAGGTTGATCGCTGATTGAAAGAGGCAGCTTTGGTCCTCCTGCAGTATCTTGTGTCCTCTTTTTGTGTCTTGCCAGATGATTCGGTGGTAATGCACTGTTAATGGCGGCTGGATTCGAGGCCATTATACTGTCCCACTTTTAGGTTTTAGTGAGCCTTGTGTACTAGGTCGAGAGAGTTTTAGATCGGATGGAATGGGCGTGGTGTGCAAGGTACTTGGGGAGGTAGCCTTGTCGGATGTCGTCATCTCCGATTCGTCCCTCTCTCGGAGCCCGGTCCTCTGCAATAACTGTTCCTTAGAAGTGGGTGCTATACTTGATACTTCTGTGTTAGGTTGGAGCATTGGAATCTTGGTCAGCTTATTATGCATTGGAATCTTCGACATTAGCTATTTATCTTATTTCCTATTCTGGCGGGATGTGCCAGGATATAGTTAGTTTCTTGTTATTTCATTTCGTTTCATTTCGCTTCATTCATATCATACCCCGTTGTGCTATCCTTCCTTACAGATAGATAGTGCAATGGGGTATGATATCAAATCACATTGCACGCTTGTTGCATTCCGTACTTTATCATTCTCTCCATGCGGGTTGTGCATGGGTTATCGCACTTTTTTCGCTCTTCTTTTTTCTTTTTTCTCTTTCCTCCTGGGGTATGCCCCATGTAGGCTGTACATTCGATTAACCTCTTTTAATTTCAAGCTAAATTACCCACACAAAAAAAGACACAAACCGAGGCACACAAAACTGCAGGAGGAATCAGACCATCCCTTTCAATCAGTGAATCACCACTAATCTAGTAAGAACAGGCTCGATCACAACCCTACTACACCATAACATACGGCCCAGAGGAGCAGAGAAACAAGGAATGTGAACAAGCCCAGCACACGCTAAGACCTTAGCCCCAGAATTGGGCAAATACAACTTGGGCGCACCAATGTCCCAATTGAAATAATTAAATTCAGGCCCACTAGCCATCACGGGCCTACAATGACCCACCCACAATATTGAAAGCATAATGGGTACAGCTGTTCCCCAAAATCACTTCTCGTAGAACCCAAATTGGACAGCTGTGGTCCAAATGTTACTACTCCAATATCTGGTTTCCAATATGAAAGATAAACCGGAACCCAGATATAGTAGCTCATGGTTTCCAATATCTGGTTTTGACAAGCCACTCTCAATCAGTACGGTGAGTCCACTCTCTTCTTCTCGAAACGAGAATCGGAAAACCAGGGCAATCAACTATACTAAATCGATCTAGTGCTCAATAAAGTCTATGCGAAACTGCTACTTGCAAAATATGTCTGCCAACTGGGTCAATAATCTCGATTTGAAACAATATTAAAACCGAAAGGTACCTCCAATATGAACTGAATATTCCATGGCTCTACCTCGTGACTGCTCTTGATTCTGCCGAAAACCAACAGTTATGAAGAGCTCCATTAGCTTGGTCATTGCATCACCCACGCAGGACAAACCCCTTCGAGTAGAAGATGGGCTTGACCCACAAGAGGAAGGCAATATTCGAGTTTTGTAATCACTATATTGTGGCTGAGTAATTGCAAATAGGTTCCGCGGTCTACCCAAATGGAGGGAAACCCTTGCATGAATCGAACCGAGATTTAGTAAATGAAGATCTGCTAGGACAGATTAGGTTGGGTAATCACCGTATGGTGGGTTTGATCATGTACAGCTTACAAGGGGCATACCCCAGGAGGAAAATAAAAGGAAAAAACAAGATTGAAAAAAGTGCGATAGCCCATGCACAACCCGTATGGAGAGTAAGATAAAGTAAATAACATAACAAAAAAGCCATGTATGCTGAGATCATATCCCCGTTGTGGGGGAAGATATTAAGTGATACAATTAGTAATAGTTGTAAATGATCTACTACTACCCGACACATCCCGCCAGGTTAGGAAATAAAATAAATAATCACAGTCAGAGGTGACCACATGATAACCAACACTGAGGATAAGCAGCAACACAGTAATACGGCTTCATGGGAAGCTGAACGGCTACTACAGAGGATCATGGCACCAAGAAGAGGCTCGAACCAGAGATGACGGCATCCGACAAGGCTACCCTGCCAAGTACCCTGCACACCACGCCCAATCCTTCCGGCCTAATACTCCCTCATCCAAGCCTAAGGCTCGCCAAAACAACCAGCACTCAACCAACTACCAAAAACCACAACCTCCAGAGTTGGGATAAGCAAACCGAGAACCTAATACTTCCAACAAACCCAGAGAGCAAGTCCCTAGGCTCGCTACCCACTAAAAGAGGGATAGAAAGAGGATCCACAAGAAGTAGCCACTCAAACCTTAGGTGAACCAAGCAGCCCCTTTTGATCAGTGCACAACCACCAATCTAATCACTGACTGCCTGCGAAGCTACCCCTTTCAATCAGTGCACGACCACCAATCTAATCAATGACAGCCCCGGCAGCTACCTCGCTCAACCAGAATCCAACCACTAATCTAATCAATGGCAGCCGCAAAGCTACCCCTTTCAATAAGCACAGACTCTAATCTAATCAACGATAGCCACGCCCACAACCATACTACGCACAACCACCGGGCTAAAGAAGCAAAGAAACTAGGGATATAAGGTGGCTCGACAAGAGCTTGAACGAAGGATTAACGAAATAGATCCAACATGATTAACCCAATCTCAGTCCAAACAGATGACTGTCCATTCAAGTTTCTCGTGCTGGATTTACATGTCAAAGGCATTCCAAAAACCAGCTGTGAAATGCCCAGTCCGCAAACTAGATTTGAAACATCTATACAACCCGCGCGCATCCCTCTACGTGCGGGCTGGTCTTCGTAAAACCAGGAAGCTAGCTTACTTCCCGACTATGTATTGCGAACAATATTTTAGTTGAAAAACAAGAACTCAAATGGCCCCCAAAGGAAGACCAATTACGTCCAGATGTGCAACAATTTAACAAATCCCTAACGAGATAATACTGAGAAGAATCTATCAAGAAGACTCTCCAAAATCGTAAGACCGACGATGGGTAAAGAAAACCCCTAAGGCAGAAAATCGATCAATGACCAATTCCAAAACTGAGAGAAATACAACACCTCAAAATCGTAGAGATTGCTGGGTTGATTACCTCCGGCCGCCGTGTAGACACACCCATGAACTAGAAGACTCACGCCAACAGATCTTGGGCATTTTGAGTGTCCACCGCCCGCGACTGAGCTGCCATCATCTCCTGCGAGCTCAGCCAATCTAGCAACGAGGACATGCTCTGCAGGGTTAAGAAACCCACGAACTGGGCTTTTAGGTTATGGGCAAAACCCGAAGTGGACGAGTAGATCTGGTTCTGAATCTTCCGCCCTTGGCTTTGATGTTGTCGCCGCCGTGTAGAAAACTTTAGCCTTGTAGAACCACGAACTGGGTAGATAATGGATTGAAACTAAACACAATCCAAGCGGATGAAACTGTTAGTGGGTCAAGCCGAGGTGGTGTCAGCTAGAACCATCCATTACTAGTGCCGGGTAGAGCTTGGATTACCTCTGCCTCGGTATCTATGGTGAATTTGTGACTGATTTTTGATGAGGGGAGTGCATTCTCTCTCTAGGGCATAGAGAGAAGCTCTCAACCCCCTTTTCCTTCTGTTTCTTCTTTCTCTATTTTGCTAGGACAGATTAGGTTGGGTAATCACCGTATGGTGGGTTTTTTTTTGGGTAATGCCCTAGGGCGGTTAGCTTGAAATATAAAAGAGGTTAACCGAATGTACAGCCTATAAGGGGCATACCCCAGGTAAGACAAAGCAAAAATATAAAGAGCGCCAAGTGGCTACATGGGTTGCCCGTGTCCTTGCCCCCGCCAAACAAACTATCCTAAGGAATAGAAAGTTCAACGAGGAACCTGGACACGGGCGTGGCAATAGCAGTAAATACCCGACACCAACCGTCGGTAAGTGTACAAGTAGAGGCCCTCGAAGTCCTCGCAATACAATCCAGTGCACAACCCGCACTGATTAAACTAGAAAATAACAACATAGGATGACCAAATATAATCAGGGCCCGCTGCGGATGGCCTAACGAGCGGGTTTGATCAGGGAAAACTCCTTTCTCTCTCTAGAGTTTCACAGAGCCCCCTCGAGGGGTTGCCGTACTTTTTCATCCATTATTTATTTTCGGTATAATGAACGTAAGTTTCTCGAGTTAAGACTTTGTGTTTGTTAAATATTGGCATAACTTCGATCACAAGTGGTTTTCCATAAGGACTCATCTCCTTCCCCGAGTCTCATAGGATAGAGTAGATTGTGATAAATGAATGTAAAAAATAGGGTAAGGGTAATTTAGTAATTTTATGTGGACAAATAGGAAAAAATTAGAATGCCAATGGATAAAAAAGAGAAGTGTGAAAGTCATTTTTTCGCTAAGTATTATGTCAAATTTACACAACCCAATGTACTTAAACCAAACGGGAAATGACAAGCCGGTCCGATAAATGACAGGTCGGTCCCATTTTTTGGTGGGGTTCCGTGCCAACCCTTTTTTGTCAATGCTATATCCTGTCAAGACCCTTTTTAAAGATGTTTTTACTATTTTACCCATGTCACTTTTTACACTCCCAAAATTCACACCTCTTTGAATAATTCACACCCCCCCCCCCCCCAGAATTCACACCCTCCGAATTCACATCCATTTGTAGAATTCACACCCCTATGCAAGAATTCACACCTCTTTATAGAATTTACACCCCTAAAATTCACACCCTTTTGCACTATTCACACCCCCAGAATTCACATTTTTGAAAAAAGACATAATTCGCACTCAAATGAGGAATTCACACGTTCGGAAAAGACACAATTCACACCCATATGAAGAATTCACACATTCGAAAAAAGACAGAATTCATATTCCAACTACACTTTTCACATTCCCAAATTAAGAATTCACACCCCCAAATTAAACCCCAAATTCATGCCCATCTGCACAATTCACATCTCTCAAATTACAAAATTCACACTCTAAAATCTACGATTCACACCAACAAAATTACACAATTTACACATATTCATTTAGAACATTAACAAAGTAGGAGTAAAACAGAGTAGTATTTTTATTTTTCGTCCAACCAAAAAAAAAAGCATCGAATACCACTGTTGCAGAACCCCTTTAGTGTTCTGTCAATGATCGGTTAGCCCTCGTCGCTGCCAACTTTTTCCTCACCAGATTCTTCCACCCCTCCTCCTCCTTATCTTTCCTGCAACTCCTCCTGCCCCAATGTGGATACAGGTCCTAACTCTCCCTCAAGATCTACATCTACGACGAGCTTGAGATTGGCGGCCTCACGTCGTTGATGTACAACCGCGATGGCAAGATAGAGGATGCAAGAGAGAAGATGGAGAGAGAGTTGTTAGAGAGGAACCGCCGCCTGTGGCTGCTAGGGGTGTTCAAGAAAATCGTCTGAACCGTAAAATCGATCCGATCCAGGCCGAACCGTCCTATTTGGTCTGATTTTGCTGTTCTACATTTAGGTTATGGTTCCAAAAAAATAAGAACCGTTAATTTTTGTTGGGTTACTGGTTCTCAATTAATGAACCGTGGTTAGAACCGAACCGGACTATTTAAAACTAAGATAAATATAGAAAAACATATGTGTGCGTAATTAAATATGTATTTGAATTTGGTAGGTTAATCTTTTCCTTGCTAAACTTAATTTATTTAAAGATGAAATCTCTTTTTTTTTTTTGTGGATAAATCAGCTTGAAAATAAAAGAGGCTAACTGAATATACAGCCTACAAGGGGCATACCCCAGGAGGAAAACAAAATAAAACAAAGATTGAGGAAATTGAAAATCTAAGCCAATAGGCTACATGAAGGAAAATACTATAACCTAACGAGCTAAAGAGATGGGGACAAAATAAATCCATCAGGAGATACATTTGTTTCCTAGCCATCTACAAAGGGATAAAAGCATCAATCCAAATACTGAAAATCAAGAATGAAATCCGGATCACCACAAGGAGCAGCCCGGAGAGGTGAATCCACTGGACTGAAATCTGGATCACCTCAGGGGACCACCAACAGCTGCTGCCACAAGTTGGAACTACCATCAACAATACAGCAGCAGCAGCCTCATCAGGAAGCCACAAAACAGTTCAGCAACAGTCATTAGTAATATAGGAAATAGAGGTGAGCCAACTTGTGGTATGAGCAAAAGCAAAGCATCGACTGCAGCAGCAAGTTGGAGCAGCAGCAATTTGGCACTCAGCTTGAACTTGTTCTCCATGAGATTGGTGAAAATTCCATAGCAGCAGCTGCTAGATTGACATCAGCAGCCAAAACAGGCAGCCACAGAAACTGGTAGCGCAGCAGAAACTGGAAGCAAGAACACAACATTGGCTGCCACCGCTAGGGACATGCCCCCTAGCAAAAGCAATATACTCTCCAAGGGACAACCCCTCGAGGATAGGTAAAACTATTTGCTTAACTACTATACCCGCTCAATCAAGGTGACAATACTGAATACAAGTCCATAACAGCAAGTACAATGGACACTAACAGGAAACAGCAGTATAAAGCCGAGATAATGGGCAGCAACCAGAAGACAACAGCAGCAAGACCACCATTTGGACAGGTAAACCAAGTAATAGAAAGCAGATCTGAACATCACAGCAGAACAGAACAGCGTGTTGCTGGACTGGACTCAGCAGAACATCAGAAAAAGCTATAACAAATAGCAGATTGCATGCACTTGCTGGACTACATACAATAGTTATGTGCCACAACAAAAGAGAAATGCATCAGCATGGTTGGAAGCTAGATGAAGGCCCAATAATACCCTGAGCTCAAGAGGTTTCATATAAATATCCAGCAAACAGATGCTAGATACTACACAGCATAGTACTCACAAACATACAAACAACAAGCAGTCAATGTCCTTGGTAAGTATAGTACTCACACTTCTACTCCCTTGGAATCTCACAACTCCCACTCTCTTAATCAATACCAAGAACATGGGATCCCTCTTCTCCCTCCACTGATTCTCACAAGATTCCCCCGCTAATTATTATCTCCTCTCACAAGGAATGATGGGGTTATAGCACTCAGCTCACAAGGATGGCCCACAATATAGTAAGAACTCTCATCGCTTTGAACTCCCAAGTAAACCTACAAAGAGTAAGGTAACTACCTGAGTACTTAGCAGTAATAGAAGGCCCAAGTGTGTGGATCTGCTGAGTCAGGTATGACTCCAACTCTCCTTCCCTGAACTGTGGATGTAGTTACTGAATACTTGTGCTATTTGAGCCACTTGTGCACTGCTCCCTGCAAATAGGAGATTAGAAACCTGACAAAAGTATCACTTCATACTAGAGTTAACAAATGCTAATATTAACTGCTATCAAATGCAAAAATTAAGAATACAATGAAGCATGAGTGAAAATATGTAACAAAATGTACAGTTAACTTCCAGCATAATGCCATTCATTAACAACCTGATCTGCTTGAGTTTGAGGAAGATTGGGTAAGGATAGAATCCTAGCTCTCACCATTGAACAAATTTTATGCACAACTACCTCCCAAGTAGATGGATTCCCCTGAAATTTCCTCACATTCCTTTCAGCTTCTCTCTCTAGCTTAGAGAGAGAAAGCAACCCTTCGGCCCAGGCAGCCCCCCAGCCATGGCAGCCAGGCCTCCGGCCGGCCACCAACAGCAGCAGCCAAGGCCACTGGCCATCAGGAGCAGCAGCTACGGGCTAAGGAGGTACGCCTGGCCACCACGCCGGTCTCCCACTACGATGGCAGCAGAAGCAGCCATGTCGGGCAAGGGAGCCCCTCGCACGACAGGGGCTCTCCTCCACCGCCCTCCCACTTCGGTCTGAAGCTCATCGCCATGGCTTCGTCCTACCTCAACCCCGCCGTGAACCGGTGGGTTCTATCTCAGATCTACTTTGAGCAGATCTGAATCAACCTCAACCCGGCAACACCACGAAGCCGGCCTTCATCCGACTACCACTACTGCTGGTCCGGCCAGCCTCTTATTGGCAAGTCGTGGCTTAACAGCCCTCTATCAGTTCCGGCCTCCTCTGGTCCAGCCTCCACTACCAGGTCCGGCCTCCTCTGGTCCAGCCTTCAATCCCACGGCCTGGCCTTCTCACGGAGACCCCGGCCATTTCAGATCTGGAAGTGCGCCGGCCATGTCAGGCGACACTGTTCATCTTCTTCAACGACCAACTCAATGGCAGGGACTGCCATGGCCGGACCCAGCCGTCGCCTCGGCCTTCATCCGCCGTGGCTCAACAGCCATGGCTCATTCACAATCGAGGGAGGGTGATTCACCTCCTACGGTGGCCATCAACATCAAGCCAGTCAGCTAGCCTGGCCACGCCAGCCTAGCGCCCTACCAGCCCCTTCCAGCCAGCCCGGGCACTCAGCCCGAGCAACCAGCCAGCCAGCCAGCCTGGGCAGGCCATCCTTGATTGGCTCGGGCGGGGGGCAGCCGTGGCTGTCAATGCTTGTTTTGCTCGGGCGGAGGCTAGGCAGCAGCTTATGCCCGGGCAACTCGAGTCAATCCCCGTCCAGCAGCAGCTAGCCCGGGCAAGCAGCAGGTAAGCCGGCAGGATGGCCCGGGCAGTGGGGAAGTTTTATGTTTGTCAAGCAAAATTTCTTTAAAAAAGAAAAAAAAAAAGTGGCACGGATTCCAAAAAAAAAAGTGGCACTCGACACTGTTCATATTGTTTGTTGCTGGACCTATGGGCCAGTTACTGTTAGACTCTGCGATCCCCGATAGGCGGTCATCTGTTGGACTAAAATCGGGGGTCTGGCTCTTCGTCGAGCCATTATATCCCTTGAGCCTGCGTTTTTAGCCCTGAGGTGTTGCGTAGTATTCTTGTGGTTGTGGCTATTTTGAGTAGATTAGATTCTGTTCTAGTTAAGGGGTAGTCTCGCAGTAGCAGCAACTGTGGATATCGATGATTAGATTATGAATGGAGTCTGATTGAGCAAGGTAGTTGCCGAAGATATCATTGACTAGATTGGTGGATTCTCTCTGATCGAAAGGGGTAGCTTTGCAGTCTGTTTCTGACTAGTTTGGTGGTTTGCACTGACCGAAAGGAGCAACTTGGTCCACTTGAGGTTCGAGTGACTACTTTTGGTGGCCTCTCGTTCTGTTCCGCTTTTAGTCGTTAGCGAGCCTAGGGGATTTGGGCGAGGTTGTAGTAGTCTGGTTGGATTGGGCGTGGTGTGCAGGGTGCTTAGCAGGGCAGCCCTGTCGGATGCAGACATCGCCAGGCGAGCCTCTCTCAGTCTGAGTCCCTCTGTAGTAGTTGACTTCTGTTGAGTGGGTATTATGCTAGCTTTGGGGTGAAGGAAGACATGGCTCTTGGATTTCTTAGTCCAGCCTACGAGGAGGAAGATCTCTCCTCAGCGCTGGTTATCATGTGGTCATCATTGACCATGACTATCTACCTTATTTACTTTATTTCCTAATCTGGCGGGTTGTGCCAGTACGTACTTCATTTTCACCTCATTTATTTCATGGTTCTATTCAGATCCATTTGTATTTCATATGTCACGTTATCTCACTCTACATGCGGGTTGTGCATGGTTACCGTACTTTTTCAATCTTGTTTTTTTTTCTTTTTCTTTTCCTCCTGGGGTATGCCCCTTGTAGGCTGTATATTCGCTTAACCTTTTTTAATTTCAAGCTAATTTACCCAAAAAAAAAGTAGATGGATTCCCCTGAAATTTCCTCACATTCCTTTCAATCCACGCATGATAGACTGTACTTGTAAAACCCAATTTAGTGATAACAGTTTGGAGAGATTTGCCCTTAGAATTTGTGAGAAGGGAGACCCAATCAGCCCAAGTCCTAGAGGACCAAGAAACATGAAGCTTGGATTGAATAGAACCCCAGACTAGTTTAGAAAATGAGCAATTAAAGTAAAGGTGGTCATGGCTTTCATTTTCCTGGCAAAAACTACATTGAGCTGAGAGGGGAAGACCAAAAGACACAAGTCTATCTGCTGTAGACAGCCTGTTCTAAATAGCCAGCCAGGTGATAAAGCTACACTTGGGAATATGACCAGAAAACCACACCAATTTGTGCCACAACACTTTAGGAAAGGGAGATCTTAATTTGTCCCAAAGAGAGGAGATTGTGAATTGACCATTAAGGGTGAGGGACCATCTGAACTGGTCATTCTCATTCACCATAGAAGGTAAAAGCATAGGCAGAGCACTCCTAATCTCATTAAGCTCCATAGTTTGAGTAATGGGGAAAGCCCACCTAGAATTATGAATGATGTGAGCCACAGTAGCCTCTTTTGGTATACCTGAATCATAGGCAACTCTAGGGCCAAATTTGGCAATTAATGGGCCCATGGGATGCCAGTTATCATACCACAATGAAGTAGAGCGACCATTACCAATCACACTAACAATATAAGGTTGCACCTTGGGCCTAAGATTCAGCAGTTTCCTCCAAACCCAAGAGCAATCACCTGGAATCCTCAGATTCCAGAAATTGTTCCCTTTGGTTAAGTAAGATTTGACCCACTGACACCACATAGACTGCTCCCCCCAGAGATAATGAACCAAATGTGCTTGGCAATGGCTGCCTGATTCCAAATTTGCATGGACTTGAATCCTAAACCTCCCTCTTGTTTGGGAGAACAAAGATGATCCCAAGAGACCTTGGCACCAGATTTTTTAAGGTCAGGTCCAGTCCAGAGAAATGCTCTAAGAATTGATTCAACCTCCTTCATCACCTTTTTGGGGATGATAAACAAGGATGACCAATAGGTTTTTTTTTTGTGTGTGGGTAAATTAGCTTGAAATTAAAAGAGGTTAACCGAATGTACAGCCTACAAGGGGCATACCCCAGGAGGAAAATAAAATAAAACAAGAAGATTGAGAAAAGTGCGATAACCATGCACAACCCGCATGGAGAGTAGGGTAATGGAAATAAAATAACCAAAGTGTCATAAGTGTAGAGATCATAGCCCCGTTGTACTATCCAGTTTTAGAAGAAGGATAGTACAACGGGGTATGATATGAAGTGATACGAGTAGAAATAACATAAAATGAAATGAAAATGAACTACTACCTGGCACAACCCGCCAGGCTAGGAAATAAAGTAAATAGTCACGGCCAGAGATGACCACATGATAACCAACATTGAGGAGAACATGGCTCTTGGATTTCTTAGCCCAGCCTTGGGGTGAAGGAAGACATGGCTCTTGGATTTCTTAGCCCAGCCTACGAGGAGGAAGATCTCTCCTCAGCGCTGGTTATCATGTGGTCATCATTGACCATGACTATCTACCTTATTTACTTTATTTCCTAATCTGGCGGGTTGTGCCAGTACGTACTTCATTTTCACCTCATTTATTTCATGGTTCTATTCAGATCCATTTGTATTTCATATGTCACTTTATCTCACTCTCCATGCGGGTTGTGCATGGTTACCGTACTTTTTTCAATCTTGTTTTTTCTTTTTCTTTTCCTCCTGGGGTATGCCCCTTGTAGGCTGTACATTCGCTTAACCTTTTTTTAATTTCAAGCTAATTTACCCAAAAAAAAAAAACATTGAGGAGAACAATTACAGAGTAATACGGCTTCTAAGCAAGCTGAGCGGCTACTACAGAGGAACCAGGCATCAAGAGACTCAAACCAGAGATGACGGCATCCGACAAGGCTACCCTGCCAAGCACCCTACTCACCACGCCCAATCCATCCGGCCTAATACTCCCTCATCCAAGCCTAAGGCTCGCTAAAACCACCTGCTGTAACCAACTACCCAAAACCTCCTCCTCCAAAGCTGGGCTAAGAGAACCAAGAACCTAATACTTCTAACAAGCCCAAAGCATGCATAAAACCCACTCATCAGAGATCAGCTACTACAGAGGGACTCGGACCGAGAGAGGCTCGAATTGGAGATGTCGGCATCCGACAAGGCTACCCTGCTAAGTACCCTGCACACCACGCCCATTCCATCCAGACTACTACACCCTCAACCTAATCCCCTAGGCTCGCTAACGACTATAAGCGGAACAGTAAGAGGATCCACCAGAAGTGGCCACTCAAACCACAAGTGAACCAAACTGCTCCTAATGATCAGTGCAAACCACCAATCTAATCAGAACAGACTGCGAAGCTACCCCTTTCAATCAGTGAACAACCACCAATCTAAACAATGACAGCTCCGACGGCTACCTCGCTCAATCAGAATCCATCCACCAATCTAATCAGCGGCAGCCGCAGCTGCTGCTACTGCAAGCTATCCCTTTCAATCAGAACAGACTCTAATCTAATCAACGATAGCCACGACCACAAGTATATTACGCACAACCTCAGGGCTAAATAAGCACAGGATCTAGGGATATAAAAAATGCTCAACCAAGAGCCCGAACACCCGATTTCAGTCCAACAGGTGACCGCCTATCGGGGATCGCAGATACTAACAGTAAACTGGCCCATAAGTCCAGTAACAATATGACAGTAACTAGACAATTGCAAAGCGCAAATTGAATAACGATGAGAGAAATGGATACTATGAATCCCTCACTGCCCGAGCCACCCAGCCGGCTTGCCTGCCATCGGGCTAGCTGCTACCTGCTGCTGCTGCCTGCTGAAACTGCCCAATACAAGTTTGTACCAGTATTTGTAGCCAACTGAAACTGCCCAATACACAAATCCAGATCGAAGAATCTTACCTCCGACCTCAACGGCCATGGATGACCCTGTGTAGCTCCGGCTTGGAAACGATCAGTTATTGCAGTCGCCATACCTGGCTTCTACTGTGAACCCGATCCACGATTGTGCACCATCAACGACCCATGCGTGAGAGTGCAGGTAGAGCTTGGTAGTTCAGGTCCGATTGGAACCCAGACCAACAAGCTTTGTTCAGTAAGCCTTTAGGAAATACCTGGACGAACCCACCTCCGACCATGGACGAACCCACCTCCGTGCGAGGAGCTGAAATCCGACCATGGACGAACCCACCTCCGTGCCACCGTCGCACCTTAGCGAGAATGGAATGAGATCAGGTGTTGAGATGAGCAGAGCTTGATACCCATGGTTCAAAACCATTTGGGCTTTGACTCCGATGGTGGTTATGGAGTGAATCGACCGGCGACCCACCTCTGGTGATGATGGGTAATGAAACCCCTTCGATGATGGGTATCGAAACCCACTTGTTGAAGAATTGGTACCCAACTGGACTTCGTAGGCTGATTTTGGAAACCCAGAAGCAAAGCCGAGGTCTAACAATTAGAAGAAATCCAATTAGAGCTTTAGATTACCTCTACATCAGATTTTATGGATGATTTTTTAGCAAAATCAGGTGATGAACACCAGGGGAGAACATTTTGAATCAACTGGACCCTTCCAGCATATGTAAGATCCCTATTGGTCCAGGACTTAGTTTTGGCAGTTATACGATCTACCAAACTCTGACAATCAGAAGCTTTGAGTTTGGTAGAGAGGAGGGGAACTCCAAGATACCTGACAGGAAGAGAGCCTTCTTTAAATTTCAGGACATCTAAAATGGCCAGCCTAGTGGTCATGTTAACCCCAGAAAAGTAAACGCTACTCTTCCCAGGGCTAGGAGAAAGTCTAGACAGGGCTTGAAACTCAGAGAGTGCCTCCTGTATATGATTAACAGAGGACACTTCCCCTTTACAAAAAATCATTAAATCATCAGCAAAGCAAAGGTTGATAAGCTGATTTCTTCCGGGAAAATTTCAAAATGACACCTGAACTTTGCACCAAATGTCACAGAGACACCTGAACTTAAGTTTATTTCAATTAAACACCTGTACTAACAAAATCCCCAAATTTAGACACCTGAACTTAAGTTTATTTCAATTAAACACCTGTACTAACAAAATCCCCAAATTTAGACCCCCGCCGTTATTCTCTGTCCCAAAATTGCTAACATGGCATCTCCAACCCGTTTAAGTTGTCCTATTACACATATTTCCAACAAGGGACGATGCACGCACTACGTATAAGTACTTTACATTCGCTCTGGTGCATCGTCCCTTGTTGGAAATATGTGTAATAGGGCAACTTAAACGGGTTGGAGATGCCATGTTAGCAATTTTTGGGACAGAGAATAACGGCGGGGGTCTAAATTTGGAGATTTTGTTAGTACAGGTGTTTAATTGAAATAAACTTAAGTTCAGGTGTCTAAATTTGGGGATTTTGTTTGTACAGGTGTTTAATTGAAATAAACTTAAGTTCAGGTGTCTCTGTGACATTTGGTGCAAAGTTCAGGTGTCATTTTGAAATTTCCCCATTTCTTCCACATCTCCAATGAAAGTGGAAATCAGGAAGGAGGGATTTCTCCCTAAGAAGGCAGGTGAGAACCTCCATGACAATCACAAAGAGATAGGAGGAAAGAAGTCACCTTGTCTAAGACCCTTTTTCCCCACAATGAAACCGGTGACTTCACCATTTATGTTAAGATGAAATCTCATTTGTAAAAATATTCCGTGACAGGGTTTCTTTTTCTTTTTTTTTTTTAATCTCGGCAACCCCTCGAGGGGGCTCTGCCTTCTCTCTAGAAACTATAGAGAGAGAAAGGGGTTTTCCCAATCAAACCCACCAAAAATCAGATTTTTGGTATCAAATTCACCAAAAATCAGATTTTGTATCAACCAGAAATCAAGTCTGGTGGTCAAAACGGATTCTCTCTAGAATCATCTGAAACCTCTTCAATCTACAACAGCCAACATCTGGTGGATCATAAACCGTTTTACACAATCGAACAAAGGGGATCAAAACCCACCGATTTTCACATCAACTTCGGCGACCCAGTCACGGAGGTAAGCTCCGTTCGGCAAACCCAGTCCCGGACTACAGCTTCTGCATCTTTAAAGATTCGACCAGAGGTAAGCTCTATTCGGCAAACCCTGTCACGGACTCAACCAGATTCGGTTTGCTTCTCCAAGAGCTCGACTGGCCAAACTCAGTCACGTACTACACCAGATTTAGCTTGCTTCTCAGAGCTCGACTAGAATCGGAAATCCAAAATCAGTAAGGGTGCTCCAATTTCTAGATCTGGTGGGTATAGAGGGATCATTATCATCTGATTTGGATGCTAAGCTACTCGGTTGGGGTTCACGGCGGAGGATGGTGGCTCACCGGACATGCCAGATGGGCTGTCATTCTCAAGTAGGAGCTGCGCAGGGACAGCCATGGCCGTAGATTAAACTGCCGACGGTTGCTCGTCGGATATGCTGGGCGGCCAGTCATCATTCCCAGGTTGGAGCTACAAATGGTCAGTCATGGCCGTAGATCTAATTTCGGAGCCTAATGGTTGGAGCTCGGTTCTACTCTATTGGGACTCGCCGGTGGTACGGCAGTAGGGGCAAACTTTCAAGGAGTTACTTTGAAGGTATGGTCTATTGGAACAAATCTGTGTAATGGGCTGTCTAACTTGACTCAACATTTCATTTGCCCATTTTTGGGGCATTATGCGTATTACAGTAGAGCAAATTTTCTGTTATGTTATTATAGTGCGTAATACTGTGTTTCACTGAGAACCTCGATGGGCAGTCACCTGTTGGACTGAGATCGGGTTCGTTCAAGCTCTTGTCGAGCCTCCTTATATCCCTAGTTTCTTTGCTTCTTTAGCCCGGTGGTTGTGTGTAGTATGGTTGTGGTCGTGGCTATCGTTGATTAGATTGGAGTCTGTGCCGATTGAAAGGGGTAGCTTTGCGGCTGCCATTGATTAGATTAGTGGTTGGATTCTGGTTGAGCGAGGTAGCTGTTGGGGCTGTCTTTGATTAGATTGGTGGTCATGCACTGATTGAAAAGGGTAGCTTCGCAGGCTGTCAGTGATTAGATTGGTGGTTGTGCACTGATCGAAAGGGGCAGCTTGGTTCACCTGCGGTTCGAGTGGCCACTTCTTGTGGATCCTCTTTCTGTCCCTCTTTTAGTTGGTAGCGAGCCTAGGGGATTAGGTTGAGGGTGTAGTAGTCTGGATGGAATGGGCGTGGTGTGCAGGGTACTTGGCAGGGTAGCCTTGTCAGATGCCGACATCTCCAGTTCGAGCCTCTTCTCGGTCCCTGGTCCCTCTGTAGTAGCTGTTCTCTTAGAAATGGGTATTATGCTTGCTCTCCGGGTTTGTTGGAAGTATTAGGTTCTCGGTTTGCTTATCCCAATTCTGGAGGTTGTGGTTTTGGTAGTTGGTTGAGAGCTGGTTGTTTTGGCGAGCCTTAGGCTTGGATGAGGGAGTATTAGGCCGGAAGGATTGGGCGTGGTGTGCAGGGTACTTGGCAGGGTAGCCTTGTCGGATGCCGTCATCTCTGGTTCGAGCCTCTTCTTGGTGCCATGATCCTCTGTAGTAGCCGTTCAGCTTCCCTTGAAGCCGTATTACTGTGTTGCTGCTTATCCTCAGTGTTGGTTATCATGTGGTCACCTCTGACTGTGATTACTTATTTTATTTCCTAACCTGACGGGATGTGTCAGGTAGTAGTAGATCATTTACAACTATTACTAATTGTATCACTTAATATCATACCCCGTTGTATGATCCTTGATAGTGCAACGGGGATATGATCTCAGCATACATGACATTTTTTGTTATGTTATTTACTTTATCTTACTCTACATGCGGGTTGTGCATAGACTATCGCACTTTTTCCAATCTTGTTTTTTTTTCCTCTTATTTTCCTCCTGGGGTATGCCCCTTGTAGGCTGTACATTCGATTAACCTTTTTTAATTTCAAGCTAAGTTACCCAAAAAAAAAAAAAATCTCATTTGTTAGGAAAGCTTTTATTTTCTTCCTTCCTTTACTATTCCAACAGATTATCTTCCTATTTCTTTAATTTTATAAGTTCATATTTTGTGAATAAGTGTTTGGATGCTTATTGGATAAAACCGGAACCGAACCAAAACCGGACCGGTCTTGCGGTTTGGTTCTGGTTAGGTTCCATGGTTACCAATTTTCTAGAACCGTTTGAAAATGGTCCGGTTACTGGTTTTCTAGAGAACCGGACCAATCCGGACCGTGTACACCCCTAGTGGCTGCGTACTCAGAACTCCACCGCCATTAAAAAATTCGGGTCCACACACACACGGACTATAGATATGCATGCATATTTATTTACATATATACGTATGAATTTTAGATATAGATCGTATGTACACCATCCATGTTCGTCGATGTTTTTGCTTTTGGGGATTTTGGATTGGCTCTGCGGATTTAACACATATGCGGGATATTAGGGGTATTTTGGGTAACTCACTTAAAACGGGACTTATACGGAAGGGGTTTGAAGCGGAGTGGTTTGGACGGTTAGGCATGTACAAAAAAGGGTCGGCTTGGAAGAACCCTTGAACCAAATGGTGTGCCCATAGTTTTCCTAAACGAATTCAATAATACATTGCACACAGCAAATTCACATAGAAACGGCTGGAGTACAAGACATGCACATACACCATATCTCGAATTACTTGAGAGGAATAATAGATAGATATGGAATGAAAACTACCAAATTAAAGCATGTCAAAGACACTAGTCAATATTTCACTTCTCTTCTTGGGTATTTTATCTCTCTAAAATCTGCTCAGGACTCCACCTTCTCTTCCTGGGGTTTTAGCTGTGAGTCCATTTCCTCCTACTGACAATTCTCTGCCACTTCCTGATATACATATAAAATATACTACCAGGAAAACATGGTTTACAGAAAATGGAGTTGTCATTTGGATTCTTTCTTTGAGCTGCTTTTGGTTATTGAAGATTTCCGTGTCAAAGTTGCCCCAGGGTGAAGGTTTGTTAGATTTTCCACATCATATTTGATTATTCTTTCTGTTTGGCTGCCAAGAAAATGTAGAACTCTGGTCCGGCCATCACTGGCGGACAGCACTCGGGCAAGGGAGCCTCTCTCGCTAGGGAGGCTCTCATCCACCGCCCACCTCTCAAACCGGCCATCTCTGGTCTGGCCCCCTAAGGTCAAGCCATTCCGGCCACGGATCGACTTCCAACCCATATCTGTTGGTCGCCGGACAGATTTAGGGCGTCACAGATCGTGGCCAGCCTCCATCTGGTCCGACCTCCATCTGGTCCGGTCTTCCATCCGGCCTAGAAATCAACACCCGCAGTGGCCCAACAGCCGTCGGCCTGCAGGCCAGCCCGGGCAGGTAAGCCGGCTGGGTGGCTCGGGCAGTGGGTATTATACTAGCTAGCAATGCGCTTTGCATTTATCTATCTATTGTCAACTTGTTGCTGGACTTATGGGCCAGTTTACTGTTAGTCTCTGCGATCCCCGATAGGCGGTCATCTGTTGGACTGAAATCGGGGGTCGGGCTCTTGGTTGAGCCTTTTATATCCCTAGATCTTGTGCTTTTTAGCCCTGAGGTTGTGTGTAGTATTCTTGTGGTCGTGGCTATCGTTGATTAGATTAGAATCTGTTCTGATTGGAAAGGGTAGTGTAGACACCCCAATTTGGACTTTTCAAAATTCCTTGACTTGTGGCCCGGAGGCTCCCCGATGATGACTTTGGATTGAAACAAGCCTGGTACCGATCGGAACATTGCTCCTTGGAAGATTTGAAGAGGGATTAAAAATGGTAAAAGGGCATTTTCAAGCGCTTGGGAGCAATCCCAAGCGCTCAAAACTGTTTCACAAAACCTCTGGCCTGGCTCTTTCTCGAGCGCTCGAGAGTGAGGTCCCAAGCGCTCGGGAGTGATCCCAAGCGCTCGAGACTATTCTGTTGCCCAATGGATGGCAGTATCACCCACTCACCATGCTACTCATCATTACAGCCACCTTGAGCCCGCCGATGGCTCGGTCCACACTCAACCTCTGGTAGGAAGATATTCAGGCCAAAGATTTACCTATTAAAAAAATGTTTTATCAAAACCACTTGATTTTCAAAAACCATTTGAGGTCTTGGCCTATAAATATAACTGGTTTTTCAGCTAGAGGGAGGACCACGAAATTCCTCTCCTGCAGAACCCATCCTCTGCCCTCTCTCTCTCTCTCTTGCTCAAAGCCAAAAACACCCAAAACCCATCTTCCAAACTTCAAAGGTTTTAGAAATCACTAAGGAAAAGGGCAAGAAATCCAGAAACTCTTCTGATCTCTTGCACTCTCCTCTCTTCATCCACATTTCAAAGCTATTCCAAGGAGCAAGGTTCAAGGAAAAGGTATAAAACTCTACCTTTGGTCACAACTTAAGGGCTATTCATCCCTTCTGAGGGGGGTCTCTCAGCCTGACCCAGTCTTCAATACTGGGTGCATGGTTGGGGGACCCTAGTGTAAAAACAAGAGCAATGGGGCACAAGAAAACGTTTTCACAAAACCCTCACTGGAACCACTCCCAAGCGCTCGAGAGTGCTCCTGAGCGCTCGGGACGGTTCCCAGTTTCATGCATGCCCCCTTTGTGACGCAGTAGGTTGGGAATGATGTGAGGTATTAAAAGGATTGGTTTTGTTTTGGCATGCATGCCCAGAAAATGGTTTTTCCCCCTAAAAATATAAACATTTTCTCACAAGCTTTCATGTGTGAACAAGGCTTCTCTCTTTCAAAGTTAAAAGAGGTTCTCCTCTTGGGAAATGTCAAAACAAGGGCCTTTGCATGTCAAAATCAGTACCATTTCCTGTTTGAGAGTAAGCTGGTATGCAGCTCACTCCCAAGCGCTCCGAACCTTTCCAGAGCGCTCGGGAGTGCATGCATGCCATTGCTTCCTATTTTCCCACTCTGCTGCGTCATCAGGTCTCTGCATGCATTAGTGTGGCCTGTTGCTCTTTTAAATTAGTAGATTTAGCCTTGTTAAGGCAGGGATGCATGATTTGAAAGATTGAAGGCTTAGCTCAGTCTTCCAAGTCCTCTGCTGAGCCAGTAGTGTGCTTAATATCACTTCAGTTCCTATTTTTAGCATTGTATCCTGTCTGTGCTAACAAAGCTTGCAGGTTGGGTATCAGAACTCCCAAGCGCTCGGGACTTCTCTCGAGCGCTCGAGAGTGAAGTCAGTGACAGATCCTCAGTTTTCTGTGATCATGCATTTTGCTCACTTTCATTTAATCATCCACTGTACACCAGCACATGCATGCAATTCTTACCTGTTATAACTGTGGATACTTGCTAAATGATCTAATGAAACAAAATCCCTTTGAAAAATCCCACAAACGTTTAGTAGAGACCGATTTCGAATCGGGCGAGGGGGGTGCCGTAAAACCCTTCCCCCTCGTAATATGGCTTCCGGACCCTCGGAACTGATCTCTGGTTTTCAACTTCAAATCAATTGGTTTTCCAAACGAAACGGTTTCTCGGGTGATGTACCGCAAATCCGGGTGGCGACTCTTCAAACGGCATATTTCTCTTCAAAGCGGCGGGAAAATATAAAACGCCAAGAACGATTTTCGTTTTTCGGGCATGTAGCCCACAGGTAGTTCGCAATAGCAGTAGTTGTGGGTGCCACTGATTAGATTGGTGGATGGACTCTGATTGAGCGAGGTAGCTGCCGGAGCTGTCATTGATTAGATTGGTGGTTGTTCACTGATCGAAAGGAGTAGCTTGGTCCACTTGAGGTTTGAGTGGCCACTTCTGGTGGATCCTTTTTCTGTTCCGCTTTTAGTCGTTAGCGAGCCTAGGGGATTTGGGCGAGGTTGTAGTAGTCTGGATGGAATGGGCGTGGTGTGCAGGATACTTAGCAGGGTAGCCTTATCGGATGTCGACATCTCCAATTCGAGCCTCTTTCAGTCCGAGTCCCTCTATAGTAGTTGACTTCTGTTGAGTGGGTATTATACTAGCTTTGGGGTTGATGGAAGTACTAGGTTCTTGGTTTTCTTAACCCAGCCTTGGAGGAGGAGGATACCGGGTAGTTGGTTTCAGTAGGCGGTTTTGGCGAGACTTAGGCTTGGATGAGGGACTATTAGGCCGGAAGGATTGGGCGTGGTGAGCAGGGTTCTTAGCAGGGTGCCTTGTCGGATGCCGTCAACTCTGGTTCAAACCTCTTGATGCTTTGTTCCTCTGTAGTAGCCGTTCAGACTGCCTAGAAGCCGTATTGCTTTGTAGCTGCTCTCCTCAGCATTGGTTATCATGTGGTCATTGTTGGCCATGACTATCTACTTTATTTACTTTATTTGTTTTATTTCCTAGCCTGGCGGGTTGTGCCAGATAGTAGTTCAATTTCATATATCTCAGTACACATGGCATTTTGTTATGTATTTACTTTATCTTACTCTCCATGCGGGTTGTGCATGGTTTACCGCACTTTTGACATTCTTGTTTTTTTTCCTTTCTTTTCCTCCTGAGATATGCCCTTTGTAGGCTGTACATTCGCTTAACCTTTTTTAATTTCAAGCTAAGTTACCCACAAAAAAAAATGTAGAAAAGGGTGTGAAATTGAAATTGGAGTTGGTTTGCCATTATCTGGTTTCACTTAGACTGTTCCTTTCATTACACTTTGTGGTGGGTTGTTGAGTTTGAGGTAAATGGTGACATTAGGAAAGGAAAGATTTGTTTAGGTTGAATTTTTGAAGTGAAGGGTTCCGATAAAGCATCCAATTCAAAATCAATTGACAATTAGTGGAGATGCCACTAAGGCTCGTATACTAGATTTGGAGGTTAAAATTAACCAATGTGGGACAAGCTCTAATAGGTTCAATCAGGACGTGTGATATCACAAATGACTAATTGAGGAGACTTTTTTATGTTTTGTTTGGATCTTGCATGTTCCAAAGGAAAAGATACTACAAAGTTGTTTATGATAAGTTGATAAATATATAAAAGAAGTTGAAAGGGAGAGCAACTTTTTTTTTTTTGGGGTAACTTAGCTTGAAATTAAAAAAAGGTTTAATCGAATGTACAGCCTACAAGGGGCATACCCCAGGAGGAAAATAAAAGGAAAAAACAAGTTGAAAAAAGTGCGATAGCCCATGCACAACCCGCATGGAGAGTAAGATAAAGTAAATAACATAGTACTATGGACATCATCTTCAACTTATACTTATACTTCTTAGCTATGGTGTACCTGTTCATACTTACTTATATCCCTTGGACAGCCCAGGTTTCAATGTTTGGCATGTATAGCCTCATTATTGTGCAGTCCAGGTTGTTTAACCTGTTGTAGCTGCTACTTTTGTTGGGGAGCAGAAAAAGCAATAGGCATTTTTCTATTTCTATCTGTGCTGCTGCTGCTGACTGTCAGATTGGCCCTGTTTTGGCTGTCTGTTGTCAGAGGTTGCTGTCAGCTCTGTTCTGCTGTTGTCTTGCTATCGTCTTTTGCATTCTGTGAAGTTATGTCAGATGTTAGGCTATAGCTTTTAGTTGTTTAGCTGTTGGATTTCTTGTGTATGAGCATTCAGTTTAGATATTGTAATCTGTCCAGATTTCAATGTCTGCTACTGTTTCCACATTGTTGCTTAGTTCTCTTCTACTGAGAGGGGTGGCTCTTTCATTTCATGGATAATTTGGATGTTAATCGTTGTGCACTCTCTCTTTCTGAACTGGACTGTGTGCAGCTCCTTGTATTTACCAGGTTTTCTGTTTTGCCCATCCTTGGGGGGATGTCCCTTGGAACGTATAGGCTTTTCTAGGGGGCATGTCCCTAGTTGTTGCTTCTATTCATTGCTATTCTGCTACTGCTGTTACTGCTTCCTGCTAACGACAGCTACTGCTAGTGCTGGCAACTTGCTGCTAGTGTTGGCAATTTGCTGCCTGATATGGCAATTGCCCAGCTGCTGCTGTTGTCTGATTAGTCACGATCATCGTGAAGAGCTACTGTCCAGCATGTGGCTGCTACTTCTTTTGGCTGCTGCAGTGGATGGAAATCGTCCAATTGGCAGCAAACTGCTGCTGCTGTTCTGCTGTTGTTTTTCTGTTCATTCAGTTATCTGCTATGGAGCTTCTGGTGCATGCTGCTGCTGTACTGTGTAGACCAGCTAGTGAAGTGTTTAACTGTTACCTATCCTTGGGGGGTTGTCCCTTGGAGAGTTGGCTACTGCTATGGCTTCTGCTACTTCTACCAGCAAGCAGCTGTCTAGTCAAGCAGTTTTTGTAATGCTTCAAGCTGGTGTTCTGCTTCAAGCTGTTGTCCAGCAACTGCTGCTGTCCAGATGCCGATATTATGTGGTTGCTGTTGCTGCTGCTTTTTTTTTTGGGTAAATTAGCTTGAAATTAAAAGAGGATAAGCGAATGTACAGCCTACAAGGAGCATACCCCAGGAGGAAAAAAAAGAAGAAAAAACAAGAATGATAAAAGTGCGGTAACCATGCACAACCCACATGGAGAGTAAGGTAAATGACATATGGGTAGAGATAATAGCCCCGTTGTACTAATGATAGCCCCGTTGTACTAATGATAGCACAACGGGGTATGATATGGATGGATAAAAGTACAAACATGTGGTAAAATGAAATGGAAATGAAAATAAACTACTTCCTGGCACAACCCGCCAGGTTAGGAAATAAAGTAAATAGTTACGGTCAGAGATGACCACAAGATAACCAGACTTAGGAGAACCGCTACAAGTAGAACAGCTTCCAGGCAGTTTGAACGGCTACTACAGAGGAACAGGCATCAAGAGGCTCTCGAACCAGAGTTGACGGCATCCGACAAGGTCCCCTGCTAAGAACCCTGCACACCACGCCCAATCCTTCCGGCCTAACACTCCCTCATCCTAACCTAAGGCTCACCAAAACCACCCACTGAAGCCAACTACCCAGAAAACTCCTCCACCAGGTCTGGGCTAAGAAAACCAAGAACCTAGAACTTCCAGCCTCAAGCCTAGTATAATACCCACTCAAAGAGATCAGCTACTACAGAGGGACACAAACCGAGAGAGGCACGACCTGGAAATGTCGGACAAGGCTACCCTGCTAAGTACCCTGCTCACCACGACTACTCCCCCCTGACCCTAATCCCCTAGGCTCGCCAACGACTAAAAGCGGGAAGTAAGAGGAACCCAGAAGAGGCCACTCAAACCCCAAGCGGTCCAAGCTGCCCCACGCTCAATCAGAAACCATCCACAGATCTAATCAGAGCACCCGCAGCTGCTGCTACTGCAAGACTACCCCTTTCAACCAGAACAGAAACTAATCAAAGACAGCTCAGGCAGGTACCCTGCTCAACCAGAACCATCCACAGATCTAATCAGAGCACCCGCAGCTGCTGCTACAGCAAGACTACCCCTTTCAACCAGAACAAAAACTAATCTAATCAAAGATAGCCACGACCACAAGAAACTACACAAAATCGCAGGCTAAAAGAACAGGAACTAGGGATACGAGGCTCGACCAAGAGCCTAACCCCCGATTTCAGTCCAACAGATGACCGCCTTTCGGGGATTGCCGAACAAACAGTAGACTGGCCCGTTCGTCCAGCAACAGATTGACAATAAAAAAATAAGTGCAAAGCGCGTAATGAATAACAATAGGCGCAATGGATACGAGATTTTCAGCCAATCCGGGTTGCCGGGATGACTGCTTGGTGCTTGGTGCTTGCTGCCCGGGCTGAAAGCAGGCTGTGCTCGACGGCTTGACTGCCCGGGCTGGCCTGCCAACGGCTGGCTGCAAACAGCTGGCTGGCCCCTGTTGATGGCCTGGCCCCAAACTGGCTCACGGCTGTCGAGGTCCACGACAGCTGTTGATGATGGCAGGCGGTCTGGCCCACGGTGGCTGGTGGCAAGTTGATGGCCTAGCCCACGACTGTCGAGGCCCCAGAATGCCAGAACTGCCCTCATCTCCGGCAAGTTCAGACCGGCTGTTGCTGCTGTTTTGTTAAGGCAAATTTTTGTTAGAATTGCCTCAAGCCAAGATGGTGGCTACGGCAACAATGTTTTGTTGCTCTTACTCTGTATACTGTTCTATGTTTTACATATGGTAAAAGCTATGTACTTGGTTCCGACTACTACTATCTAGTTCTTCCATGTCACATTTGTACTCAAGGCGTTGGCTTTGACAATACTTCATTTAGGCGTAGTTTTTTGGCGGTGTTTTCCTTCCCTCTTACTAGATGGATTGGAAACATCGCATATCATGTAGCCATTTGGCGTAGGCAATTTTCTTTACATTTGTTTGGTTTCTTTTTCTTTTCCTCCTGGGGTATGCCCCTTGTAGGCTGTATATTCGGTTAGCCTCTTTTTCAATTTCAAGATGATTTACCCCCAAAAAAATAACATAACAAAAAAGCCATGTATGCTGAGATCATATCCCTGTTGTGGGGTATGATATTAAGTGATACAATTAGTAATAGTTGTAAATGATCTACTACTACCCGACACATCCCGCCAGGTTAGGAAATAAAATAAATAATCACAGTCAGAGGTGACCACATGATAACCAACACTGAGGATAAGCAGCAACACAGTAATACGGCTTCATGGGAAGCTGAACGGCTACTACAGAGGATCATGGCACCAAGAAGAGACTCGAACCAGAGATGACGGCATCCTACAAGGCTACCCTGCCAAGTACCCTGCACACCACGCCCAATCCTTCCGGCCTAATACTCCCTCATCCAAGCCTAAGGCTCGCCAAAACAACCAGCACTCAACCAACTACCAAAAACCACAACCTCCAGAGTTGGGATAAGCAAACTGAGAACTTAATACTTCCAACAAACCCAGAGAGCAAGTCCCTAGGCTCGCTACCCACTAAAAGAGGGACAAAAAGAGGATCCACAAGAAGTGGCCACTCAAACCGCAGGTGAACCAAGCAGCCCCTTTTGATCAGTGCACAACCGCCAATCTAATCACTGACTGCCTGCGAAGCTACCCCTTTCAATCAGTGCACGACCACCAATCTAATCAATGACAGCCCCGGCAGCTACCTCGCTCAACCAGAATCCAACCACTAATCTAATCAATGGCAGCCGCAAAGCTACCCCTTTCAATCAGCACAGACTCTAATCTAATCAACGATAGCCACGCCCACAACCATACTACGCACAACCACCGGGCTAAAGAAGCAAATAAACTAGGGATATAAGGTGGCTCGACAAGAGCTTGAACGAAGGATTAACGAAATAGATCCAACACGATTAACCCAATCTCAGTCCAAACAGATGACTGTCCATTCGAGTTTCTCGTGCTGGATTTACATGTCAAAGGCATTCCAAAAACCAGCTGTGAAATGCCCAGTCCGCAAACTAGATTTGAAACATCTATACAACCCGCACGCATCCCTCTACGTGCGGGCTGGTCTTCGTAAAACCAGGAAGCTAGCTTACTTCCCGACTATGTATTGCAAACAATATTTTAGTTGAAAAACAAGAACTCAAATGGCCCCCAAAGGAAGACCAATTATGTCCAGATGTGCAACAATTTAACAAATCCCTAACGAGATAATACCGAGAAGAATCTATCAAGAAGACTCTCCAAAATCGTAAGACCGACGATGGGTAAAGAAAACCCCTAAGGCAGAAAATCGATCAATGACCAATTCTAAAACCGAGAGAAATACAACACCTCAAAATCATAGAGATTGCTGGGTTGATTACCTCCGGCCGCCGTGTAGACACACCCATGAACTAGAAGACTCACGCCAACAGATCTTGGGCATTTTGAGTGTCCACCGCCCGCAGCTGAGCTGCCATCATCTCCGGCGAGCTCAGCCAATCTAGCAACGAGGACATGCCTTGCAGGGTTAAGAAACCCACGAACTGGGCTTTTAGGTTATGGGCAAAACCTGAAGTGGACGAGTAGATCTGGTTCTGAGTCTTCCGCCCTTGGCTTTGCTGCTGTCGCCGCCGTGTAGAAAACTTTAGCCTTGTAGAACCACGAACTGGGTAGATAATGGATTGAAACTAAACACAATCCAAGCGGATGAAACTGTTAGTGGGTCAAGCCGAGGTGGTGTCAGCTAGAACCATCCATTACTAGTGCCGGGTAGAGCTTGGATTACCTCTGCCTCGGTATCTATGGTGAATTTGTGACTGATTTTTGATGAGGGGAGTGCATTCTCTCTCTAGGGTATAGAGAGAAGCTCTCAACCCCCTTTGTTTATCCCCTTAAGGGAGAGCAATTTGAATACAAAAAGAGGGGATTGTACACCAAGGAGGTGTCACCCTTCAAAAAGAAGGCCAAGATCTAGGAATGGTTATTGTAGACACCTCCCTGACGGGGCATCGCCATACAGGGAGTAGTAGTCTGGTTGGAATGGGCATGGTGTGCAGGGTGCTGAGCAGCAGCAGTAGCCTTGTCGGATGTCGTCTTATCCAGTGCGAATCTCTTCTTGTTCCTGTCCCTCTGTAGTAGTTGACTCCTGATAAGTGGGTGGTATGCTGCTTTAGGCTAGTTCGGGGTATCAGGTTCTTGGTTATCTTGCGGCTTTGTTGGCCATGACTATCTACCATATTCACCGTATTTACTTTATTTCCTAGCCTGGCGGGTTGTGCATGGTTAGGTAATTACTTTACCTTACTCTCCATGCGGGTTGTGCATGGTTACGTATTTACTTTACCTTACTCTCCATGCGGGTTGTGCATGGTTACCGCACTTTTGTCATTCTTGTTTTTTCCTTTTCTTTTCCTCCTGGGGTATGCCCCTTGTAGGCTGTACATTCGCTTAACCTCTTTTTTAATTTCAAGCTAATTTACCCAAAAAAAAACAAAAAAAAACCAAGATCGTGGATATTCCCATGGCTAGGAACATCGCCACACGATAGCGGTCATCATCAAAACAGAGTCGCCACCCAGTTTATTAAAACTGGGAAAACAGATAGAGATTCTGGGTACGGGAGCCAAGAGTACAGTAAGGGGAAGGTGTTAGGCACCCCTCTCTGCCCAGCCGTGAGACTGGCCCATAGTTATTCAACATAAGACATGTAGATGCTTTGTTTAATTCTAACACATAGTCTGTTTAATTATGCCTTTAAACAGTAAATAAGGTGAGCCAATGCGATAAGCAAAGAATGCAGTAGAAAGCAGAACAGGAAACAAATTGTCCCAGGGAGATGGATCCCGCGGCCGGCGAATGGATGTCATGGCCGAAGGATCCTCCTGGTTTTATGTACCGGCCAAGGGATCGAAGCCCCGGTCGGTGTTCTTCCTCACACCAGACAAAAAAGTTAACAGATTAACAGAACGCTATGATTAGGTATAAAAACGATAAATAAAACAAACCAGAGGCCGTTGGGCCTCACCACCTTGATCCCTCAGTTGCTTGATTGCTTCGGATTTGATTGTGATTGACTGATTGCCTCTTTGAAAACCCTAAGGTTAGGGTTTTAACTTCGGGGTTTGATCGCCGGATTGATGGCTGCCTTCGGGAGGTTAGGGCTTTTGAAGAGAGGGTTTGAGAGAGTGTTTCTGCCGAGTTTCGTGGCTTGAGAGAGTGTATTCACCTGTTGATTTTGTGGTCCTTATTTTGGAACCCAAAGGCCCTTTATATAGGCAATTGGTGACTCACTCCGGCCAATCAAATGGCACGATTGCAATTGCAATTGCATTGCAATTCAAACTCTTCGTTGTAATCTCTGAACGTAGCCCGAACGCATCGGAGAGGTAGTGTAGTTGGATCAAACAATCGACAGAACGTTCCAGAGTCTGGAAAAAGGACGATCTGGCGGCCGAGCAATGGTTCTAGCGGCCGAGGAATGGATGTTGCGGCCGAGGGATTGATCTCTCAGGGAGATTTTCTAGCAACAAGTTACTCGGGTGAGGAAATGATGTTAAGGCCGTGAGATCGATATTACGGCCGACAGATGGATTCTCCTAGGCTTCTGTATTTTCTATCTGAAAGGCTGTATGGCTCTGGATTGGGTCCTCTAAGTGGCTCAAAGTTCTTACCGAAAGTTCTAAGGTTCTCGAGAAGGCAATCAGCAATCACTGTATCCATTTCATCATCGGGATGGTCCCCAAGGTGGGACTTGAAATAATCGTTAGGCCGAATTGGGGTGTCTACAATGGTTATACATCTCATGCTACTCCAAAGCCCTTTTGTCCAATTAGTTTACCAGATTGCTTCAACCATTCTTGAATCGATTTTTGGATTTTGTTGAGACATCAGATTTGTTACTCTTGAGCTTGAAAACAGGCATTGGTTCCTTTGCAAAAAAATCTTCTATTGCATACTGCATTTAGGATTAAAAAATTGCCAATGGGGCCAAACCCACACTTTCCTCCTCCTTCTACCCTCTCTCACTCAACTCCAACCGTGAAAGAGATCTCTAGTTCTTTGGTTTATTTTTCTTCGATATATTACCTTCTCTCTTTTTTTGGGAAAATCAGCTTGAAATTAAAAAGAGGCTAACAGAATATATAGCCTGCAAGGGGCATACCCCAGGAGGAAAAAGAAAGAAAATAAAACATAAAAACAGAGAAAGCCTACGCCAAACGGCTGCATAGGACTTGATGAAAATGGAACAACTATTTCCTATCCATCTAATAGAGGAATACGAAACACATGGCAAAAGGATTACACATAGTGCAACTTGACTAATAGGAAAAGAGCCAACGTGACAATATGAGTAGACATCTTACATACTACTGAAATACAACAAAAAATAAAACTAGACATTTTGAATGCCTCAAACTGAACTTCTGAATGCCTAAGTACAAGCTGCTTGAACTACTAAATGACTCAAACTGAACTCCACATGAGAGTGGTAGAATGATCTTGGGTATACAGCCCACCATAGATTTCTTGGAGCTGCACCTCACGGAACAAGGTTCAAATCCACAGCTTGTACCATCTTTGAGTAGCAAACAACAGCAGCAACAAAATTGTTCAGCTGCTGGATTGAACAACAGCAGAAAATAGTAGCAGCAGGATGTACCATATGAAAACAGAAGCCATAACAGAAACAGTAGCAGAATAGCAACAACCGTAGGAAACAACAGTAGCAACAGCAAAACAATAGTAGCAGCCAGATTAGGCAGCCACCTAACTGGTCAGCAGCAGCAACTGGCAGCAGAAATAGTGATGCAAAAGCTATCTAGGAACATGCCCCCAAGAAAAGCATAAACACTCCGTGGGACAACCCCCCAAGGATAGGTCAATACAAATTGGAAAGCTACATTAAGCAACTAGAACAAGGTCAATTAACTAGGGAGAATGTTTACTACACAACATACCAAATGCAAACACAGCAGTTACCCAAAAAAAATGCAAACACAGTAGATAGTCAAACTGTAGTACAAATGCAAAACATAGCATACCAATGCTGCTAAGCATTTCAAAAGCCAAAACACCTGAACTATAAACAAAACTAAAAACAAATGGTGTCCTGGGCATTCAATGACCAGCACAGCAGATCTAAATAGATCAAGGATCTAGTACCAATTCATAAAGAGCTGGAAAGTATAGAACAAATGATATGCCCACAAAGTAAAGCATAATAAGAGGACACAGAGAACTGACTTCCTTGGTATATATGGTCCTGTCCAACAACTCCCTCGGAACACTCACTTCTCCCTCTCTTCTTCTTCAAATACCAAGGGTCAAGGATCCACCCAACTCCCTCCACTAAGCCTCACATGATGCCCCCACTAAATATTACCTCCACTCTTAAAAAGATAAGATGTGGCTCAAGCAAGCTGATTTACCCAAAAAAAAAAGATGAGCACACTCTCACAGGGATCACACAGATTGTAGTGGCCACTCTCAATATAAGTAGTTTACTTCCAAGAACTAGTAAAGGGAAACAGGGAGTAAGATACTACCTGTATGTGTAGAAGTAATTGCAGTCAGACCTACCTTGCTAGAGGAATTCCTTGTTGGAATGACACCCAATTGGGTACACTGACTTCCTGCCTTTAGCTCCACAATTATGCAAGGAACGTGATATTTGGAAGGGGTGATTGAAATTATAATGACAATAAAAATTTGTATCTCTGAGTACACTACAGAGCAATGTTCCATTGTACAAGCCTACTAGACAGTCACACTACTAAGCAGCGACACAGAAAAATAGATCACTATCAACAGACAGCCATAACAGACTGTTGCAGCAGCAGCACGGCAGCATCAACATCCAAAATAGATAGCCAAATGTTGGTAGTGTTCCGATTCCCATCAGACCAAACAAAGAATAAAATCAAAATCATATTTTTTGTAGATGCTTTCCATCATACCAATTTCCATAAAAGCCTCAAAAGCATCTACCAAATGCAAACAAAATAAAATTAAAAAACCCTATTTTCATAATCGAACCAGAGATTACAAAAATCTGTATTTTTTGTATAAATCCTAATTACAAAAATTACAAACTCAATCACCTCTTATTTTTCTTTCAAAGAGTTTGAGTATAAACCCTAACTCCAAATAGGAATTAGAACAAAAAAAAAAAACATGTGTGCCATAATTGAAGATCCCAAACTCGAAACTAGGGTTTTCCTTGTAAACCAATTTTCTAAAAAAAAAAACCCTAACTCTCAAGAAAAATCCTAACTCCAAAAAGAGATAACGAGCCTCAACAAATGGGTATTTTACAACTCTGTTATTTTTTTTTTCGAGTTACATTTTCTGGAAAAAAAGAAGAAGATCCAAACCGAGAGAGCTTCTAAAATACCCATTCTAAAAAAAAAAAAGATCCAACAAGAGATAACAAGCCTCAACAATGGCGAGTAGACTCTCTCTCTGTCTGTTCATATTTATTTTTTCCAGTTACATTTTCTAAAAAAAATATATATACAGAGATCGAGAGAAGAGAAGAGAATAAAAGAGATGTAACGTCCCTAATTTTGGGTACGTTAAATAGACAATTTCATTGAATATTTAAAGGTAGCAGCCACATGTTGGACAGTAGCACTTCACGATGAGCGTGAGTAATCAGACAACAGCAGCTGCTGAACTGCACAGATACAGCAGCATAACAGCAGATAGCAGAAAAGAGCCGATAGCAGAACAGATAATTTTAGCAGCTATACATCATGCAGAGGACGTCCCCCTCTGCGAAAGGAGATCCCAACGACAGACCCAGTTGGTTAGGCCTATACAATAAATTGACAATTCCTAAGAGCACAAGATATAACAGCTAATAGAATATCAAAACAACAGCAGCAGCAGTTCATTAGCATAAAAAAGACAGCCATAGCTGGGTTGACAAAACTGTAGTAGCACCCGGACTACACACTTGCATTGCTAACTGCTGCCATTGCAATAGCACAGCTACAGCAGCAGCACGCAACAGTAGCAGCAAAATAGTAGGAGCAGAGTACAAACAGCCAATTAACAATCATCAACATAACATTTGACAGAACAGTAGCTCTATCAATCATCAGCAACAGTAATTTTGGATATTTGAACATTTGAGCTGGACACATGCTCCATCCTGCTATCAGCAGAACAACAGCAATAAACGCCACAGAAAACAGAAAACAAATATCTATGACTTGTTTGTGTAAGTTATGAGTTAGCGAATATGGGATTATTCTGCTGAGCTTTTGTAGCTCATGGTGTTACCTTTGGTGACCCTGACATATTATATCGGTGGCGATGCTGGTATAATGTGTGAGACATTGTAGATGATCAAGGTGTGTTGTACACCTTGGAGGCCTTTAGAGCAGAAGAGCTGGCTAGGATGTAGGAGCAGGCAGAGCTGTAGTTAGGAACCCTAGTTTTCCTCCCTTGTGTAATTACTGAACTCTTGTGAGCGGATCAAAAAAAAAAAAAAACTTTTCTTAGATAGGGATGCTGCTGTCTAGATACTACAACTGCTTTTGTGTGCTTGTGGGAGTAGTTAACTGTCCCATTTGCTGCTGTCTAGACACTACAACAAAAACTTTTCTTAGATAACTCTCAGCAAGTTGTTGCTGATCTTTTTTTTTTTTTGGGTAAATTAGCTTGAAATTAAAAGAGGTTAAGCGAATGTACAGCCTACAAGGGGCATACCCCAGGAGGAAAAAAAAGAAGAAAAAAAACAAGGATGATAAAAGTGCGGTAAACCATGCACAACCCGCATGGAGAGTAAGGTAAATGACATATGGGTAGAGATAATAGCCCCGTTGTACTAATGACAGCACAACGGGGTATGATATGGATGGATAAGAGTACAAACATGTGGTGAAATGAAATGGAAATGAAAATGAACTACTTCCTGGCACAACCCGCCAGGTTAGGAAATAAAGTAAATAGTTACGATCAGTGATGACCACAAGATAACCAGCACTTAGGAGAACAACTACAAGTAGAACGGCTTCCAGGCAGTCTAAACGGCTACTGCAGAGGAACAGGCATCAAGAGGCTCGAACCAGAGTTGACGGCATCCGACAAGGTCCCCTGCTAAGAACCCTGCTCACCACGCCCAATCCTTCCGGCCTAACACTCCCTCATCCTAACCTAAGGCTCACCAAAACCACCCACTGAAATCAACTACCCAGAAACCTCCTCCTCCAAGTCTGGGCTAAGAAAACCAAGAACCTAGAACTTCCAGCCTCAAGCCTAGTATAAAACCCACTCAAAGAGATCAGCTACTACAGAGGGACACGGACCGAGAGAGGCACGACCTGTAAATGTCGGACAAGGTTACCCTGCTAAGCACCCTGCATACCACGACTACTCCCCCCTGACCCTAAACCCCTAGGCTCGCCAACGACTAAAAGCGGAAAGTAAGAGGAACCCCAGAAGAGGCCACTCAAACCCTAAGCGGTCCAAGCTGCCCCTCGCTCAATCAGAAACCATCCACAGATCTAATCAGAGCACCCGCAGCTGCTGCTACTGCAAGACTACCCCTTTCAACCAGAACAGAATCTAATCTAATCAAAGATAGCCACGACCACAAGAAACTATACAAAACCGAAGGCTAAAAGAACAGGAACTAGGGATATGAGGCTCGACCAAAAGCCTAACCCCCGATTTCAGTCCAACAGATGACCGCCTATCGGGGATCGCCGAACAAACAGTAAACTGGCCCGTTCGTCCAATTGTTGCTGATCTTTGGTAACATGTGGATCAGTTTTTTGTGTTGATTCCACTGGATTGAATTCAACTTTGTACTTTCTTTGGCACGTGTTTCTCTCCCATCTCTTAGATGGAATTGAAACATGTAATTCGTTGGAGTTAGTTGATGTAGCCACTTGGCTTAGGTCATTTTTCTCAATCTTTTCTTTTTCTTTTCTTTCCTCCGGGGGTATGCCCCTTGTAGGCTGTATATTCGTTTAGCCTCTTTTTATTTCAAGCTATTTTACCCACAAAAAAAAAAGGAATGTCATAGATATTTAACGTTGTCTAATAGCACATGCGTATTCAACAACTATCAATAATGACACATCCACATTCCCTATTCAACTATCGTTGGTGTCCAAGACATCTGAGTTTCTCCTACGCAACATTTCGTAGACCGTGTCACCATTTTCCACTTTTTCAAAACAACATTTCGAAAGTATTCCAACTCTCGCTACCAATGAGGCCACCACGTCCGGCTCCATTGGCAACGCACACAATGGGCTACCACGTCCGGCCACATTGCAGTTTTCACAATTCGTTCAAATCTTGCATTGGCTCCTCTCCGCAGATAACCAAGCCATATTACCAATGAGACTACCACGTCCGGCCCCATTGGCAATCTTCACAATGGGCTACCAAGTCCGGCCACATTGCGAGTTTTAAACCATGTCCTCTCATTCACCACACCCTAGGTGTCATGTTTCTACTTTCCAACTTCTATGTCTCGTTCTCATGCACAGACTCCGCGGTAGGACTTTTCACGCACATGATCATAAATCATTCATTGTAATCTTGAAACTAAACTAGCAAGATCATCCAACTTAAAAAACGGCAAAGGAACATCTCTCTCTAGAGATGCTCTCCTCCATTGCCTCTCACCATTATCCTAGCCGGCCATTTACTTGGTCCAGATCTACTCCTATATCCGGTCAGTTTTGACCGAAATCTACTATCTCCGGTTGTCTCTGGTTCAACCAGACTCATCACAGGTTCATCTTTCCGTCCATTCGTGGACCGTCTCCTACAGAACAGAACATGAGCCGAGCTCTGCTCGATTTATGTCCCGGAGATCCCACTCTGAGGCACCTCTTCTGGGTGCTAAACAGTCCAAAATCGGACCCGAGTTTTGCCCGATTGTGGTCATGGCCGTAGATGGCGGCTCAGATCGACTGGGTTTCTCAGAAATCCAAATCAGGTACGATCGAGCACGCCCCATTCAGCTGGGTTTCTCAGGTTGGTCATCAGGAGAGGTTCGGCGTTTGGAGCTTCATCTAACACCGACATGGGTCTTCCAATCTACTATGTTCACTCCAAAATCAGAGGTAATCTCAGCTCTGATTCCTCACGAAATGGGACTCTGAAGCTCTGATCGGCCCATTTCTCTGGTCCGGCGGGTGGAGCTTCAATCATTGAGAGCGGCAGCGAGTAAACCCAGTTGGTCTATCTCAGATCTGGTGCGGGCGGTGGCAGTTCGTGTCTAGTTATGGGGTACGGCAGCGACTGAGGTGCACTTCTGGGCGTAGTTTGGGGCCAAGCAGCAGCCAGGCAGGCAGGCCAGTCAACTAAGCAGTCCAGCCAGGCAGGCCATTTTTTGGCCGCCGATTTTTACCGGAGTGAAGGCTCGGGCAGGGGCTGTTGGGTTGCTCCGGAGTAACCAGCTCGGGCAGTGGGTGGAAGCTGGGGCAGCAGCCTGGCAGAACAACCAGCCAGCCCGGTATCCCCGGCTAGGCTACAAATCATAGTATCCATTTCTTTCATCGATATTCAATATGCGCTTTGCTATTGTTTAGTTACAGTCAAATTGTTGCTGGACTTATGGGCCAGTTTACTGTTAGTATCTGCGATCCCCGATAGGCGGTCACCTGTTAGACTGAAATTGAGGGTTCGGGCTCTTTGTTGAGCCTTCTTATATCCCTAGATCCTGTACTTTTTAGCCCGGAGGTTGTGCGTAGTAGTTGTGGTCGTGGCTATAGTTGATTAGGTTAGAGTCTGTTCTGATTGAAAGGGGTAGCTTTGCAGTAGCAACAGCTGCAGCTGCCACTGATTAGATTGGTGGTGGATTCTGATTGAGCGAGGTAGCTGCCGGGGCTGTCATTGATTAGATTGGTGGTCATTCATTGATCGAAAGGGGTAGCTTCGCAGGCTGTTTTTGATTAGATTTGTGGCTTGCACTGATCGAAAGGAGCAGCCTGGTTCACCGGCGGTTAGGGTGCCCACTTTTTGTGGATACTCTTTATGTTCCTCTTTTAGTTGTTAGCGAGCCTAGGGGATTGGGTAGAGGGAGTAGTAGTCTGGATGGAATGGGCGTGGTGTGCAGGGTACTGAGCGGGTAGCCTTGTTGGATGCCGTCATCTCCAGTTCGAGCCTCTTCTCGGTTCCTGTCCCTCTGTAGTAGTTGACCTCTGATGAGTGGGTATTATGCTTGCTTTGGGCTTGTTAGAGGTATTAGGTTCTCGGTTCTCTTAGCCCAGCTATGGATGAGGAGGTTATTGGGTAGTGGGTTTTAGCAGGTGGTTTTGGCGAGCCTTAGGCTTGGATGAGGGAGTAGTAGGCCGGAAGGATTGGGCGTGGTGTGCAGGGTACTTGGCAGGGTAGCCCTGTCGGATGCCGTCAACTCTGGTTCGAGCCTCTTCATGCCTTGTTCCTCTGTAGTAGCCGTTCGGCTTGCTTTGAAGCCATATTACTCGGTAGCTGTTCTCCTCAGTGTTGGTTATCATGTGGTCATCTCTGGCCGTGACTATTTACTTTATTTCCTAGCCTGGCGGGTTGTGCTGGGTAGTAGTTCTATTTCATTTACCTCAGTACACATGGCATTTTGATATGTATTTACTTTATCTTACTCTCCATGCGGGTTGTGCATGGTTTACCGCACTTTTGTCATTCTTGTTTTTTTTTTTTTCTTTCCCTCCTGGGGTATGCCCCTTGTAGGCTGTACATTCGCTTAACCTTTTTTAATTTCAAGCTAAATTACCCACAAAAAAAAAAAAAAAGATCATCCAACTTTATATTACTTAGCATGCTCATTTTACCACATAATCATGCTTGACATTTAACACACAATATAAAGCATAGTGTCACATGGACGGACACATTTGGAGTGGAAACCACTTATGCTTTATCACACGTCAAACAAGTAATCCATGTAATCACAGATACATGCTCATAACCATCCTTAAGATCAAAATAGGAATACTTCCATTCAAGCGATAAATTCTTTTTTTTTTTTGGGTAAATCAGCTTGAAATTAAAAAGAGGCTAATCGAAAATACAGCCTACAAGAGGCATACCCCAGGAAGAAAGAAAAGGAAAATGAAAAAAGATACTGAGAAAGCCTACGCCAAATGGCTACATAGGACTAGAATAAAATGGAACATCTGTTTCCTATCCATCTAAAAGAGGGATACAAAACAGATGACAAAAGTTTTACAAAAGGTGTTCATGACAAAAGGAATATCAAATTCCAAAAGAGCTTGGGAAACCACAAGCTGAACTCCACGAAAAGGCTCTTGAACTGATCTTGAAGCTTGTACCAACTATGATAGAACCCTTGTAGCAAGCCGAAAGCAGCCACAACCATTAACATTACAGCCATAGCACAGAGAGAAACAGCAGCAGTATAACAGCAGCAGCAGAAGAGCTAAACAGCAGCAGTAGTTTAAGCTGCAACCATTAACAGTAGCATCAGGGTAGAATTACAGAAACAGCACAGAACAGAAGTTGAACTGAGCTGTAGAGAAGAGCTAGGGACGGCCCCCTAGAAAAGCATTAACACTCCTAGGGACAACCCCCCAAGGATAGGTTAAAACAACTTAGAAACACACGTAGACAAGCTGAAAATGTCTACTCACAACCATTTAAATTGCAGACACATGTGACTACTGTACATTCATTTGTTAAGCATTCTAACTGAAGCAAAACTAAAAGGGCAGCAGCTACATAACTAATGGTAGCTGGATCACTCCAATGGATCAAAACATCCCTTTGTCTGGGCTGCTCCTCACGGGACAACAGTAGAATACAGTTGAACAGCAACAGAAACCACATCAAAAACAGTAGCTGTCTGCTACCATTAGAGTAGCAAACAGCTGCAGCAAGCAATAGCATGGGCAAACAAAAAGAAACTACAGTCAGTGTCCAGCTATTTGCCACGAATATAAGTAGCTAGAGCTGTTTAATCGCTGGAACAGCAGCAGGTAATCAGTAGCTATAGCAATCAGAAAACAGTAGGAGCAGCCAGCTAATCAGCTAATTAGTAGGAGCAGAAAATAGCTAAGCAATCAGCTAATCAGTAGGAGCAGAAAACAGCTAAGCAGTAGCAGCAGAAAACAGCAAGCAGGCAGTAGCAGCAGAGATCAGCTACAAAGTTTCAGCAGATAACATCAGCAGGAATGTAAATAGCAGCAGCTACAACCATACAGATTATAGATTAATCAGCAGGGCAACGATAGCCAAATAATGAGCAGCAAAGTAGCAACCAAGAAAGAGACAGTGGCAACAGCAAGACATGAAAACCCTATTGCTTTATCTGCTAACCTACTACTCCCCAATAACATGTGACCAAGAAGCATAGTTGTCAAAGTTTTGGCTGTGGTAAAAACGGTGCCGGCTGGGAGCTTCTCTCTCTAGCCTAGAGAGAGAAAGCTCCCTTGGCCCGGTCAAAATCCAGCCGGCTACCACCTCCGGCCAGCCGCAGCAGTAACAACAAGGAAGTCATCCGGGCAAGGGATCCTCTCTCCTTAGAGAGTCTCTCCTCCACCACCCTCCACAGCCGGCAGCCTCGGGCCGTCTCTCCTCCACCGCCCTCCACAGCCAGCAGCCCTCGGGCCGCCGCACCGGCCAGATCTGGTTCGGTCGACCTCACTCTAGCCGGCCTCTATCAGGTATGGTCCAACTTCACACTGGTCCAGTCGCCGTGGCTCAACAGCCGTAGGCATGGTATCCAACCTCAACCCCGCCGTGAACCGGCGGGTACCTTTATTGGGATCTGCACCGGGCAGATCTAAAAGTACAACGGCCATTACCGGCCAATCACAGCCAGGGCGCTGCAGTCGCCGTGGTGACCAGCTCCGGCTCCGCCGTGGTGACCAGCCCCGCCGTGGTGACCCTCATCAGCATCCAGCCACCTCTGGCTCGGTACATCTCAGATCCAGCCAACACCTGGGTTCTCTCCATTCCCAACCCCGCCGCCGTGGGGCACAACTCCAAGCCTTGGTGCCGTTCAGATCTACCAGCCATGGCTAGCCACAGCGGCCGGCCACTGGTCCGGCCAACTCACAGTTAGCCACCTCACAGCCACCGTCAGTCCAGCCCGGGCAAGTGGTCCAAAGCCAGCTCGGGCAGAGGGCCCAACCACAGCTAGCCTGGCAAGGCCAGCCTAGCATCCTCCCAGCTCCCTTCCAGCCAGTCGGGCAAACAGCCCGGGCAATACCCAGCCAGTCAGCCGGTTTTCAGCCCGGGCAGGCCATCCGTGAGTGGCTAGGGCCGGGGGCAGCAGTGCCAGTGACTGTTTGCTCGGGCAGAGGCTAGGCAGCAACTTCAGCCCGGGCGATACGAGTCTACCTGCGTCCAGCCATTGGGAAAGCCATCCGCAGCTAGCCCGGGCAAGCAGCCAGCCCGGGCCAAGCAGCAGGCAGCAGGCAGCAGCCGGCAGCAGCAACAGGCACTGGGCAGCAGCAGCAGCAGGCAGCTGCCGCCCGATGGCAGGCCAGCACGGGCCGGTAAGCCGGCTGGGTGGCCCGGGCAGTGGGGAAGGTTTTTTTGAGCAGTGGGGAAATTTACTATTCTGTCATGCAATGTACTGCTTTTGCATTTATATTGTTGCTGGACTTTGGGCCAGTTCACTGTTTGTTTTGCAGCCCCGATAGGCAGTCATCTGTTGGACTGAAATCGGGGGTCGGGCTCCTCGTCGAGCCCTCTATATCCCTTGAGCTTACGCTTTTAGCTCTGAGGATTTGCGTAGTATTCTAGTGGTTGTGGCTATTATTGATTAGATTGGATTCTCCTAGTTAAGGGGGGCAGTCTCGCAGTAGCAGCAGCTGTGGGTGCCGATGATTAGATTATGGATGGAGTCTGATTGAGCAAGGTAGTTGTCAGAGCTGTCATTAACTAGATTGGTGGATTCTCACTGATTGAAAGGGGTAGGCTTCATAGTCTGTTTCTGATTAGATTTAGTGGTTTGCACTGATCGAAAAGAGCAGCTTGGTCCACTTGTGGTTTGAGTGGCTACTTTTGGTGGTCCTTCTTCCTGTTCCGCTTATAGTCGTTAGCGAGCCTAGGGGATTTAGGCGAGGATGTAGTAGTCTGGATGGAATGAGCGTGGTGTGCAGGGTGCTTAGCAGGGTAGCCTTGTCGGATGCCGACATCTCCAGTTCGAGCCTCTCTCGGTCCGAGTCCCTTTGTAGTAGTTGACTTCTGTTGAGTGGGTATTATGCTAGCTTCGGGGTGGTGGGCATCTAGGTTCTTGGTCTTCTTATCCCAGCCTTGGAGTCTCTCCTCAGCGCTGGTTATCATGTGGTCACCGTTGACCATGACTATCTACTTTATTTACTTTATTTCCTAGCCTGGCGGGTTGTGCCAGGTACTTGTTCAATTTCACATTTCACGTGTTTCAGTACACATAGCATTTTGTTATGTATCTACTTTATCCTACTCTCCATGCGGATTGTGCATGGTTTACCGCACTTTTGTCACTCTTGTTTGTTTTCCTTTTCTTTTCCTCCTGGGGTATGCCCCTTGTAGGCTGTACATTCGCTTAACCTTTTTTAATTTCAAGCTAAGTTACCCAAAAAGGAAAAAAAAAAACCTACTACTCCCGAGGCCTAAACCACCAACAACTGGAAGCAACAGGGTGGAACCCAACTCCCTCACCTCTCCCTCTCAAAAAAACTCCCACTAAATATTACCTCCTCTCACAAGAAAATTGTGACTTAACCGCACAACTCACGGGTACACACAAAAGCATTCAAAGTAAGCTTATAAGTAGGAGAATTAGCGGTCAAGTATCCATCATTGGAACTTGGTAACCACCTTCATGGATGCCAAAACTGTATATAACCTGCTATGAATTTGAACCACATGAGATTGAATCACATAGTTAATTAGAACCAGCAACTAGCAAAGTAAATTAGCTCACAACATTGTTCCACTCATTTACAATCAACTCTACTTGTGATTGAGGGAAATTAGAAAGTGATAATAGCCTTGCTCTCACCATGTTGCAAATTTTTTGAACAACTATCTCCCAAGTACAAGATTGATTTTGGAATTTCCTCGAGTTTCTCTCAATCCAGATATGATAAACAGTTACTGTAAAGCCCAATCTAATGATTATACTTTTGAGAGTTTTGCCCTTAAACTTTGATAACAGAGTTACCCAATCTGCCCAAGATCTAGCAGGCCATGTAACATGGAGTTTGGCCTGAATGGTATCCCACACTTGGCTGGTAAATGGGCAATTAAATAGGAGGTGATCATGGCTTTCACTCCCCTGACACAAACCACATTGCGGAGAAACATTCAGACCAAATGACAAGAGTCTATCAGTAGTGGCTAGTCTATTCTGAATGGCAAGCCATGTGACAAAGCTACATTTTGGTATGTGCGCAGAGAACCACACAACCTTATGCCATAAGGCCTTAGGAAAGGGAGTTCTCAATTTGTTCCATAGGGAGGCAATTGTGAATTGCCCATTGGAAGTGAGAGTCCACCTTGTTTGATCTGCCCCATTCAACCTGGACTGAACCAGAGATGGCAGAGTGTTTCTCACCTCATTTAGTTCAAATGTTTGGGTAATGGGGAACACCCAATTTGAACCATCTATTATTTGAGAGACAAAGGCATCACGTGGGATGCCAGAGTCATACACAATTCTAGGACCAAATCTATCCAATAAAGGGCCGAGAGGATGCCAATTGTCATGCCACAGGGATGTTGAATTCCCATTACCTAGTATACAAAGGACAAATGGTTTGACCAAGGGCCTGAGATTTAAAAGCTTCCTCCAACCCCATGTACAATCTCCAGGTATTTTCAGATTCCAGAAATTCCTACCTCTTATTAAGTACGATTTGACCCACTGATACCACATGGATTGTTCTCCCCCAGAGATTAGGAACCAAATATGTTTTGCAATGGCGGCCTTATTCCAAATTTGCAAAGATTTAAAACCAAGACCCCCTCCTCTTTAGGGGAGCATAGATGCTCCCAAGAAACTTTAGCACCTGTTTTCTTTAAATCAGGGCCAGACCAAAGAAAAGCCCGAAGTATTGACTCAATATCCTTGATTACCTTTTTGGGAAGGATAAACAAGGATGACCAATATGTTTGAATGGAGAAAAGCACATTCTTTATTAGTTGAACCCTACCAGCATAGGTGAGGTCTCTATTGGTCCAAGTTTTAGTCCTAGCAATCATGCTCTCCACTAAACGTTGGCAATCCGAAGCCTTAAGCTTAGTGGAGAGGAGGGGAACACCTAGATACCTGACCGGGAGAGTGCCCTCCTGGAATCTTAAGACGTCCATAATGGCTATTCTAGTGGTAGTGTTGACCCCAGAGAAATATATACTACTTTTCTCGGGGCTTGGAGAGAGGCCAGACAAAGCTTGGAACTCAATGAGGGCTTCCTGAATAAGCGTGATTGAAGACAATTCACCCTTGCAAAATATCATAAGATCATCCGCAAAGCAAAGATTGATGATCTTAGTATTCCCACATCTCCAATGAAAATGAAAGTCAGGTAACATGGATTTCTCTCTAAGTAGACAGGTGAGAATTTCCATAACAATGACAAAAAGGTATGATGAAAGAGGGTCACCTTGCCTTGGACCTTTTTGCCCAATAATGTACCCAGTGGTCTCCCCATTCAAGCTTAAGGTGTAGTTAGCAGTGGTAACACAGGCTTGAAGCCATTTGATCATTGTTGGATGGAAATTCATAGAGGACAGGATATCCCAGAGAAATTCCCATCTGACATTATCACAAGCTTTCTTAATGTCTACTTTCATTGCACATCTTGGGGATGGGGATGATTTATGATACCCACGCATTAGCTCCTGGGTGAGGAAGATGTTGTCAGCGATTCTCCTTCCTTTAACAAACCCCGATTGAACAGGATCAATTAGAATAGGGAGGACAACCTGGAGTCTCTTGGAAAGTATTCTAGCAATGCATTTGTAAACAGTGTTACAACATGAGATAGGTCTAAAATCCCCAACTTTGGATGGGTTAGGGATCTTTGGAACAAGAGCTACCATGGTAGAGTTGGCCTTCCTGAGCAGCTTACCAGACCTAAAGAAGGTCTTGACAGCTGCAGTGACCTCATGGCCAATGATAGGCCAAGCTTTTAAAAAAAACCAGCATTGTAGCCATCCGAACCAAGGGCTTTGCTGGGGTTGAGGGACCAAAATGTGTCCTTAATCTCTTGATCAGAGACCTCCACGATCATTGCCAACTTTTGAGTATCAGTTAGTCTCTTATTTACTAACTGCTGGATTCTGTTATGTCCATGATAAGCATCAGGATGGGGTGAACCTAGCAAGTTAGTGTAATAGTTAACAAAATTGGACTTTATGACCTCTATGTCATGTGTGAGGGACCCATCCTCCAAGACCAGACTGGTTAATTTATTTCTATTTCTTGCATTAGTCACAGATTTGAAGAAATAAGAAGTACATTGATCACCTAACTTCAGCCACTAAATTCTAGACTTTTGCTTAGCCAGACTTTCCTCAGCCCTAAGCATTGAGAGTAGCTGTTTGTAAACTGCTCTTTCCTGACTAAGTAAGGAAGGATTAGGATTATGAGAACTCAGAGCATGCTGCAAGGTATCCAGAAGATGTCTGAAACCAGTAACCCTAGCAGTGACATCACTAAAATCTCTATTATTAATTTGTTTAAACTCACCTTGCAACAGCTTGAGCTTCTCACAGACACAATACATGGGATTCCCAATAATCACTCTCCTCCAGACTTTCTGAACTACATCCAAAAACTGAGGGTGATCCGCTAGGAAATCAAAGAACTTAAATGGTTTATTTGATCTCCTAGGACTTGGAAGAATAGTCGTAATGGCAGGAGAGTGATCAGAGATCCCAGGAGTAGGGAAATGAGCAAAGGAACAATCATACACCTTCATCCAATTCTCATTGACTAAGCGATAAATTCTTATCTTTCAAAATCCGTATTTTCCTCCTTTTTGGGAAGTTCAAAATAACACATGTTTTTCTGGAAAATAAAATCGGGACATTCACATACTCAAACATTAGTAAAATACTTTTCAATTTCTCATACATTTTGACATAATATACATTCAAACATACGATTCTACTTTTATACGTTGAATTAGCGGACAAGGGACTCTACCGTTCTTCTTGGCGGTAGGGTGGCTACGGAAAAAGTAAGCACGTCGGCTAACGAACGGAGTGACTTCCTACGGTAAGCTTCCGGTAGTTTCGAAAGAGAAAGGTTTCTCTCGAAACTAGTTCTTGACTAAACTACTAAACTTTTTGGATCGAAAGGGTGGTCGAGTGGCGGTCTTGGATGAGTTTCTTGAAGAACACAAGAAGAACTCAAGAACACCAAGAACAAGAAAGAACAAGAACAAAACACAAGCTTTCTAGAGAGAGAAGTTGAAGGATGGAAGGTGTGAGTTGAATGTCAAGAATGAGGTGCTATTTATAGAAAATTGGCTCCCTCTCCCTCTTACAATGGCCGGCCCTCTCTCTCTCTATCTCTCCCATGGATTTGCTCCATGGTCTTGTTAAATCATGCTTGAAAGCATGCCAAGACTTTCCTCCCTTGTACTTCCATTTTAGGACATACTTTAGGTTTTTTTTGGGTAAAGCCCTAGGGCGGTTAGCTTGAAAATAAAAGAGGTTAACCGAATGTACAGCCTACAAGGGGCATACCCCAGGTAAGACAAAGCAAAAAATATAAAGAGCGCCAAGTGGCTACATGGGATGCCCGTGTTCATGCCCCCGTCGAACAATCTATCCCAAGGAATGGAACGTACAACAGGGAACCTAGACACGGGCGTGGCAAAAGCAATAAATACCCGACACAACCCGTCGGTATAGGGTACAATCCGAGGCCCTCGAAGTCCTCGCAAATCATACAACTGAAAACATAAACGATAACAATAACAGCCAGTGCACAGTAGTAGATAATTGCAAATCGCACATTGAATAACGAGCACACTGGCTGCGATGATTTTCAGCCTAGCCGGGATACCGGGCTGGCTGCTTGGGGTTGACTGGCCTGGGCTGGTTGACTGGCCCTGACCTTCAAGGACTGCCCGATGACGTAAGGCCCGTGCCGGGCCATGATCTGTGACGGCCGGACTGACTCCGGCAGCCTACCTCGAAGCCGGCGAGCCACCGTGGCTCGAACTCGAAACCACCGCAGCTCCCGATTGTTGATGGAGGAGTATGCAGAGACCGGATTATAGAAGGCCGGTTGTGGTTTGGCCGGACCAGCGTTGGCAAGCCGTGGGCTGGCCGGACCAGTGGGTGGTTGGTCGCTGTGGGTAGCCATGGCTGCCAGATCTGGATCTGAAACCGTGACCGGCGGCCATGGCTGTTGGGGCACCCACCTCCGACCATGGACGAACCCTCCTCCGTTGGAGGGGTTAAAATCCGACCATGGACGCCACAGTCGTACCCGGCGGCGGCGACTGGGTTAACGCTTCGGCCATGGCTAACCTGTACCTGCGGCTGTGGGCTTCGCCGTTAGGATGACCCACGGTTGTACCCACGACCGAACGTGGCCTGTGGTGAGCTTGGCCGTTGGGGATTCTCGGCTGGAGCCTTGAACCAGATCTGAAATTCCGACCAATGAATGGCCGGATGTGGTGTATACGAGAGTGGGAGGCGCTGGAGGAGAACTAACCCTAAGAAGGGACGTTCCCTTGCCGTCCTTGCTGCTGTTACCGGCGATAACCTGCCGGAGCTGATGGTGGCCAGACCGTGGGAAAGCTTTCTCTCTCTAGGTTAGAGAGAGAAGCTCCCCAGGCCTTTTTGCTAGTTGGCTAACATACTTTAGGTTATTTTAGTCTAGTCTTGTACTAGAAGATCTTGCTTGCATGAAAGGGTAAAAGAAAGTCTAAATTTGGTTGTCATGTTGTACTTAGATTGTTTTTGAGGTTGGCTAAAAGAGATGACTTGTTTGAGTGAGCAAACACATGCACACACATCACTCTTTCTCTCGACCTCTCTCCCTCTCTCTCTCTCTCTCTTTCTAGTATTATGTATATATATATATATATATACACAAGGACAATGGTAGGTAGATTTGACTTGGAGAAGTGTATAGGAATGGATTGTAAAAATGTAAGAAGATCATGTCAAGGTACTTTCCAAATCTTTCCCATATCTCTTTATCTCTCTCTTTCTCACTAGTACCTATATATATATATATATAATTCGATTTGGTGGAAGAGAATCTAAGATGGCTTGTTCTTCACCTAACATGGTTCAACAATAACTTTCTCCCTCTCTCCTATCTCTCTCCCTCTCTCTCGGCTTCACACACTCTCTCTCTCTCAAGTACTACATATGTGTATATATATGTCCATGTATATATATATATATAAGTACACTTAGGTACTATGTGATCTAGTAATCCTTTCAAGTGTCAACTAAGGAAGATATGGTCAAGATTCCCTTAGAATAAACAAATAGGCTAAGAAGTACATGTACTTGTGGTGACGTGAAAAGCGGTGCTTCTCTCTCTACCCTAGAGAGAGAAACCTCCCCAACGGCATCCAGCCTCATCGGCCTCCCAGCCTCCTGGCCCAGCCACGCCGGCCTCCCACCTAGACGGCAGCAGCAGCGGACCTCACCGGGCAAGGGAGCCCCTCGCACGACAGGGGCTCTCCTCCACCGCCCTCCATACCCGGCCTCCCGGAGCTCAACTCCACCTGGTCCGGCCCAACCTCAACCCCGCCGTGAACCGGCGGGTACCATTCCGGATCTACCAGACCGGATCTACTCCGGCCAAGCTATGGTCGGCCCCAGCCGAGGGTTCATCTTCTACGGCCAAGCCCACCTCAGGCCGCATCTCAGCCGTGGGTGGTTCGGCCTCCTACCATCCTACGACTGGAGCTCCGAGTCATATGAAGCTCCAGACCTCACACCAGGCATTTCAAATGGGGCAAGTGGGTTTCACTGTCCAACCGTGGGACCTGTGCAGCTCCGATCGTGGTGCCTCGATTCCAGATCCAACCCCGCCGTGGACCGGCGGCTACCTCTTGGGATCTGCACCGGGCAGACCTGAAATCAAGCCACGGCCGTAGCTTTGTGTTCGGAACCTCATGGGTCGAGCTTTATGGGTTCCTTCTGTACCAGACCTCGCCGGAGATGTGTCCTTTCCTGCTTCAATTTGTGCTCGTACAGTGGCACGGCAGCTAGGCGGATTCACCACTGAGATCTACATGTGCAGAGTCCCAGCAAGGCCACACCTCCGAACCCTGTGCAGCAACGGTAATAACGGCCGTCGGCCATCATCAAGCATCAACGGTGACCGGGGTCAAGCCCAGCCGCCCACCTTTTACAGCTCCGTGGGGCTTAGCCAACCACGGCGGCTCGCCGGAGTTCTCCAGGCGCCGGGCCATCCAGGCCAGGCAGGGCCTTCACAGCCATTGGCCTTCACCAGGCCTCCATATCCCTGCGGGGCAAGCAGCCAGCTCGGGCAGTCACCTGCCTAGCAGGCCAGCCAGGCCAGCCCGGCCAACAAACAACCCAGCCACATTAACAGCCAAGCAAGCCAGCCCGGACAGGCCATCCGGGAGTGGCTCGGGCGGAGGGGGCAGTCGTGTGCTGCCGTGACTGTTTTGCTCGGGCGTTTCGAGTCTTACTCTCGTCCAGCAGGCGGCAGCAGGCTGCAGGCAGCAGCAGCGGCAGGCATCAGCCCGCCCGATGGCAGGCCAGCCCGGGCAGGCAAGCTGGCTGGTGGCTCGGGCAGTGGGGGTAGTATCCCTTACTTTACCATTATGCAATGCAGCCATACTCTTTGCACTTATCTATTTATTGTCATATTGTTGCTGGACTTAAGGGCCAGTTTACTGTTAGATTTTGCAACCCCCGATAGGCAGTCATCTGTTGGACTGAAATCGGGGGCGGGCTCTTCGTAGAGCCCTCTGTATCCCTTGAGCCAGTGCTTTTAGCCCTGAGGAGTTGCGTAGTATTCTTGTGGTCGTGGCTGCTATCGATTAGATTGGATTATCCTAGTTAAGGGGCTATCCCGCAGTAGCAGCAGCTGTGGGCGCCGATGATCAGATTATGGATGAGTCTGATCGAAAGAGGTAGTTGCCGGAGCTATCATTGACTAGATTGGTGGATCCTTGCTGATCGAAAGGGGTAGTTTTGCAGTCTGTTTCTGATTAGATTTAGTGGTTGCACTGATCGAAAAGAGCAGCTTGGTCCACTTGTGGTTTGGGGGACTACTTTTGGTGGTCCCTCTTCCTGTTCCGCTAAGAGCAGTTAGCGAGCCTAGGGGATTTGGGCGAGGATGTAGTAGTCTGGTTGAAATGGGCGTGGTGTGCAGGGTGCTTAGCAGGGTAGCCTTGTCGGATGCCGACATCTCCAGTTCGAACCTCTCGGTCCGAGTCCCTCTGTAGTAGTTGACTTCTTTTGAGTGGGTATTATGCTAGCCTCGGGGTGAGGGGCTTCTCGGTTCTTGGATTTCTTATCCCAGCCTTGGAGGAGGAGGATCTCTCCTCAGCGCAGGTTATCATGTGGTCATCGTTGACCAAGACTATCTACGTTACTTACATTCATTCCTAACCTGGCGGGTTGTGCCAGGAAGTATTTACATTTCGCCTCACTTCATTTCATTTACTACATGGCTCTACTCAGACCCATTTGTATTGCCTATGTCACTCTATTTTACTCTCCATGCGGGTTGTGCATGGTTACCGTACTTTTTTCATTCTTGTTGTTTTCCCTTTTCTTTTCCTCCTGGGGTATGCCCCTTGTAGGCTGTACATTCGCTTAACCTTTTTTAATTTCAAGCTAATTTACCCAAAAAAAAAAAAAAAAGTACATGTACTTATATATAATCATATATGTGTACTTAGAGAATCTAGGACAATAACTTTATAGGTTTTTTTTTTTTTTGGGTAAATCAGCTTGAAAATAAAAGAGGGGAAACCGAATATACAGCCTACAAGGGGCATACCCCAGGAGGAAAAGAAAGAAAAGAAAAGAACCAAAATAAGCTTATGCCAAATGGCTACAAAAGGAAAATGGGACACGCTGTTTTCCATCCATCTACCAAGAGGGAGGGAAAACAACCGAGAACACAAGACAATAAGTATACAGAATAGAACAAAGAACTATAACAGAGATAGCCATATGATAGAGCCCTATAACTATGGATAGGCCTAAAACAGATAGCAGCAATGGTTCAATGGTGCAACAACAGTCGGAGCAATTGATACAGCTATAACAGATAGCATTAGCAGCAGCCAGAAACTTCAGCAAGACAGCAGCAATAAAGCAGGACAAAATACATCAACAGCAGTAGCCAAACATTACAGCAGCAGCAGCAAACAACAACTGATCTGGACAGGAATAGGCTTCTGCCGTACGATTCTGGGTAGGAGCAACCTCAGAACAGCTAAAGTGGAGCTGCAGCCATCCATAGCAACAAAACCATCCATAGCAGCAGCCCATCCATCCATCCATAGTAGCATCAGAAACTGAAGAGTAGCTAACTCTTTTACAGCAGCAGCAGTAGCATGACAAGGCTTCTTTAGTCCAAAACAGAAAACAGAACTACTGCAACAAGACAGAACAGCTAATGCAGAGGACGTCCCCCTCTATGAAGGGAGATCCCAACGACAGCCCCTATTGGTTAGGCAAAACAAAATAACGAAGATATAAGCAAAATGCAGAAATGCTGCCTGTCATTAGGCAAAACATAATGACAGGCAGCAACCTTGACAGGAAAACCCCTGATCAGCAGCCACCAAACTATCTAGCAGGTAGATTCAATAACAACATAATATAGGGTAGCAACACACCATTGCCATGCAAGCTGCAACATAAAGAAGCTAAGGAGCATTAGTGGTAGCTGCCACCATGAGATGCTAGACTGCACAGTAGCACAAAAATAACAGGACAATAGCAGCAATAAACCAAATTGACACAGCTGCAAGCCACTAAAGGACAGCAGGAGCCAATAATGGACAGCAGCAACAGTTGAACACCAAGGAAAACATCAATAAAACCAGCTAACATATGACAGGATAATGACAACAGTAAATACAATGTACAGGTGAACACAATTATAGCATGGATTCCCAAGCTCAATATGAGGACTCACTGCCTTATAACTCCCTCGGAAGCTGACCTCCCACTCATCTTTTTTTCACTCAAGCATAGGGAAAAGGGCTCCACCAACTCCCTCCACTAGATCTCACATGACTCCCCCACTACATATTACCTCCACTCTCAATCTAGAAGGATGAGGCACAATCACACAACTCACCAGGAAACACACAATATAGTGAGACACACTTCAAAATTGTAACTCAAAGTCCGACACCAAAGATTAAGGTATATACCTGCTAACATAGAAGTAATAGCAGAAGCAAGTAACATTGCACAATGGCAGCCAGCCTGCCTGCTTGCTGACTGGATCATCCCATTTGCTATACCTGCAAAGAATGTATCTACAAGGATGACCAGGATACTTGGGGCCCTTAACCATGGCCACAAATATCAATAACCCAATAACAGTTATCATCACAACCACACAAGTTCCTCATTACCCAGTGATGCCCCATACTCTAATAAACCTATTATTTTGTGAGCCTACGGGCAACTTTGGCAACGACAGTAATCTACCCTTAACCATGTTAAAGATTTTGTGAACGACAACTTCCCAGGTGTTAGTTGTAGCTTGAAACTTCCTCAAGTTCCTCTCAATCCAAAGATGATACACTGTGGCAGTGAATATCAATTTAGTGACAACATTCCTTAGAGATTTCCCCCTAAAAGAGGAGAAATGGTTAATCCATGCTGGCCAAGACTTGGGGGACCAACTCGTATCTATTTTTGCCAACATAGCATTCCAAACCCGTGTGGAAAAGCCACAGTTAAAGAATAAATGGTCATGGCTTTCACTACCATGGCAAAAGCTGCACTGGGAAATTGATTTAATCCCAAAAAGAACTAATCTATCCTCAGTGGAGAGTCTACCCTGGATGGCCAGCCATGTAATGAAGCAACACTTAGGAATATGGCTAGAAAACCAAACAGCCTTGTGCCAATTTACTTTGGGGAAAGGAACTCTCAATTCCTCCCAAAGAGAGGCTATGCTAAAATGTCCAGTTGCATTAAGAGTCCATCTAACTTGGTCCCTGGAACCACGCAAAGGTGGGAGATGCCGTCTAACTTCATTCAACTCCCATGTTTGCTACACCAAGTTGCTTGGTTCCCCTCACCAAAGCAACTATGCTGGATCATCTAGGGTCCAGCAGCTCATCACTAGGAAACTGTCAGAGTCTCAGAGGCTAGATATGGTAGTGGGAGTCACTGACAAAGAAGTTAAGGACATTTTCTGGTCCCTTAACCCTCAGAAAGCCCCCGGACCTGATGGATATAATGCTACCTTCTTTCATAAGGCTTGGCCTGTGATTGGTCATGAGGTCACTTCTGCTGTCAAGTCTTTCTTTAGATCTAGCCAACTGCTAAAGAAAGCCAATGCAACACTGGTTGCTCTTGTGCCTAAGGTTCCCAATCCTTCAAAGGTTGGGGATTATAGGCCAATATCATGTTGCAACCTCATTTACAAGTGTATTGCCAAGATTCTAACCAATAGAATTAAGTCAGCCCTCCCTCACTTGATTGATCCAGCACAGTCTGGGTTTGTTCAGGGCAGAAGGATTGCGGATAACATCTTCCTCACATAGGAGTTGATGAGGGGATACCACAAACACTCCTCCTCTCCTAGGTGTGCCATGAAAGTAGATATAATGAAGGCCTATGACAATGTTAGGTGGGACTTCCTCTGGGATGTCCTTGCCTCAATGAACTTCCACCCTCAAATGATCAGGTGGTTAAAGGCTTGTGTAACCACAGCCAATTACTCCCTAAGCTTCAATGGTGAAGCCATTGGGTACATCCCTGGTCAAAGGGGATTGAGTCAAGGAGACCCCCTTTCCTCATACTTATTCGTTATTGCCATGGAAGTCCTCACATGCATTCTCAAGGAGAAAACCCTACTGTCTGATTTTAATTTCCATTGGAAATGTGGGTCAACCAAATTGGTTAACCTATGTTTTGCAGATGACCTCATGACATTTTGCAAGGGTGAGTTAAGTTCTGTAAACCATATCCAGTCATCATTGGAAGAGTTTGAATCCTTATCTGGCCTCTCCCCTAGTCCAAACAAAAGCAATATTTTCTTCTCAGGTGTTAGCTCCTCCACCAAAGCATCAATATTGCATGTTCTTGGTTTTCAGGAGGATACCCTTCCTGTTAGATATCTAGGTGTTCCCCTACTGTCCACCAAACTGAAGCATACTGATTGCAAGAGTTTGGTGGATAAAATCATTGCAAAAACAAAGTCCTGGACTAGCAAATACCTCTCCTATGCTGGGAGACTTCAGTTGATTAAGTCCATTCTGTTCTCCATGCAGACCTTTTGGTCTTCTCTCTTTATCCTTCCTAAAAGAGTCATTAAAGAAGTGGAAGCCATATTGAGAGCTTTCTTCTGGACTGGACCTGATCTCAAAACCTCTGGAGCTAAAGTCTCCTGGGAACATCTCTGCTCCCCTGTCCAAGAAGGTGGTCTTAGTTTCAAGTCTTTGGAGACTTGGAACAAATCTGCAGTGGCAAAGCACATTTGGTTCCTCGTGTCCGGCGGGGAACAATCCATGTGGTGTCAATGGGTCAAGTCCTACTTACTCAGAGGTAGGAACTTTTGGTGTGTTAAGGTCCCAAGTGAACCTTCCTGGGTGTGGAGGAAAATCCTATCCTTGAGACCCCTTGTTCAGCCACACATTCTGTACAAGTTGGGGGATGGAATGTCTACTTCTTTATGGTATGACAACTGGCATCCCCTAGGACCACTACTCCCAAGATTTGGTCCTAGAATTATCTCTGATTCTGGAATTGTTAGGGATGGCACTGTTCAACATATAATCCATAACAACCAGTGGGCCTTCCCTGTCACCCAAACCCTTGAACTTAATGAAATAAGAACTGGTTTGCATACTATTACTGTCAATAGAGCTACCAAGGATACATGCATATGGGCACTAACCAAGTCAGGGGAGTTCTCCATCTCATCCCTATGGGACAACCTTAGAACTCACTTTCCCATTGTTACATGGCATAAGGTTGTATGGTTTCCAGGCCATATACCAAGGTGTAGTCTAATTACTTGGATGGCCCTTCTTCAAAGATTAAACACTGAGGATAGGCTTGTCCTGTTTGGGCTCAAATCCACCTCCCAATGTACATTGTGCCCTGATATGGAAAACCATGCCCATCTATTTTTTGAGTGCCCTATGGCTGCCCAAGTCAGGAGTATCCTGTCTCCCAAAGTCCCCCACATGCAAGGACATCAGAACTGGCAGACTTGGGTGGATTGCCTCTCTATTTTGAGAGGTAAGTCTTTAGCCAACACTATTGCAAAGCTGGCTTTCACTGTATATGTTCATCATATTTGGATGGAAAGGAACCACAGAAAGTTCCAGAACTCTTCTTGCTCCCCCATTGTAGTTGCTCATAAAATCTCCAATGATATAAGGTCTAGGCTTTTGTCCTTGGCTACCTAGTGGTCCTCTTTCCACCCTACGATGATCAAATGGCTTCAAGCATGTGTTACTACTGCTAACTACACCTTTAACTTAAATGGGGAGACCACTGGTTACATTTTAGGGCAAAAAGGGCTTCGACAAGGTGACCCTTTGTCATCGTACCTCTTTGTCATTGTTATGGAGGTTCTCACCTGTCTACTTAGAGAGAAATCCGTGTTGCCTGACTTTCATTTCCATTGGAGATGTGGGAAGACTAAGATTATCAACCTCTGTTTTGCCGACGACCTTATGATTTTTTGTAAGGGTGAATTGTCTTCCGTCACCCTTATTCAGGAGGCTCTCACTGAGTTCCGAGCTTTGTCTGGCCTCTCTCCTAGCCCCGAGAAAAGTAACATATATTTCTCTGGGGTTAACAATACCACTAGAATTGCCATTATGGAGGTTCTAGGTTTCCAGGAAGGCTCCCTTCCTGTAAGATATTTGGGTGTTCCCCTCCTCTCCACTAAGCTTAAGGCTTCGGATTGTCAACGTTTAGTGGAGAGCATTATTGCTAGGACTAAGACGTGGACCAATAGAGACCTCACCTATGCTGGTAGGGTTCAACTTATTAAGAATGTGCTCTTCTCCATTCAAACTTATTGGTCTTCCTTGTTTATCCTGCCAAAGAAGGTAATCAAGGAAATTGAGTCAATTCTTAGGGCTTTTCTTTGGTCTGGCCCTGATCTAAAGAAAACGGGGGCGAAAGTCTCTTGGGAGCATCTGTGCTCCCCTAAAGAGGAGGGGGGTCTTGGTTTTAAGTCTTTGCAAATTTGGAACAAGGCTGCCATTGCAAAACATATTTGGTATCTAATCTCTGGGGGTGAACAATCCATGTGGTGTCAATGGGTCAAATCGTACTTAATAAAAGGTAGGAGTTTCTGGCATCTTAAAATACCTAGTGATTGTACGTGGGGGTGGAGAAAGCTTTTGAATATCAGGCCCTTGGTTAAACCACATGTTCTTTGTAGACTAGGTAATGGAAATTCAACATCCCTGTGGAATGATAATTGGCATCCTCTCGGTCCCTTAGTGGACCGATTTGGACCCAGGATTGTATATGACTCTGGCATCTCGCGTGATGCCCCTGTATCTCACATAATAGATGGTTCAAATTGGATGTTCCCCATCACCCAAACATTTGAGCTAAACGAGGTCAGAAACACTATGCCACCTCTGGTTCAGTCCAGGTTGAATGAGGCAGATCAAATAAGGTGGACTCTTGCTTCCAATGGGCAATTCACAATCTCCTCCCTATGGGACAAATTGAGAACTCCCTTTCCTAAGGCCTTGTGGCATAAGGTAGTGTGGTTTTCAGCGCATGTACCAAAATGCAGCTTTGTCACATGGCTTGCCATTCAGAATAGGCTAGCCACTGCTGATAGACTCGTGTCATTTGGTCTGAATGTCTCTCCACATTGTGATTTGTGCCAAGGGAGTGAAAGCCACGACCATCTCTTTTTTAATTGCCCTTTCGCTAATCAGGTGTGGGATACCATTCAGGCCAAACTCCATGTTACATGGCCTGCTAGACCTTGGGCAGACTGGGTAACTTTGTTATCAAGTTTTAAGGGCAAAACTCTCAAAAGTGTAATCACTAGATTGGGATTTACAGTAACTGTCTACCATATTTGGATTGAAAGGAATTTGAGGAAATTTCAGAATCAATCATGTGCTTGGGAGATAATTGTTCAAAAAATTTGCAACATGGTGAGAGCAAGGCTTTTATCACTTTCTATCTTCCCTCATTCACAAGCAGAGTTGATTGTAAATGAGTGGAACAATATTGTGAGTTAAATTATTTTGATAGATGCTGTCTCTAAGTGATCAGTTGACTGTTTCAGATGCTAATACCTCTACAGGGGATCAGCAACTTCTGCTCAAGGTTACTCAGGAAGGCTGAATTCAATCCACAGCAGTGATTGGCCGTCTATTACTGCTAAGTACTCAGGTAGTTACCTTACCTCGTTTAGGTATCTTGGTATTCCATTGCATTGAGCGTTCCTACCATATTGAGGGCAATCCTTGTGAGATGAGTGCTCTAGCCCCATCCGTCATTGTGAGAGGAGGTAATATTTAGCGGGGGCATTATGTGAGGTTTAGTTGAGGGAGTACATGGTTTCCCTGTTTTGGTATTGTTTGGAGAGTGGGAGTTACTTTAGTTGTTATTACCAGATTTCTGCTATAGTACAGATCATGCTGTATAGATGTCCAGTTCCTCTTTCTGTTTTGGCTGTACTATGATAGGGATTACTTTCTGCGTAACTGCTGTGTCCAGCTCTGAGTCTAGCAGGTTTCAGCTAGTTCAGATGTCCAGTATGTTGCTCTGAGTCTAACTGTTCTGTTCTGCTGGGGTATGCATTTCTGCTGTGTTGCTGCTGTGTTGAGCGAGCTGATCCCAAGCAGGCTGATGTTATGAGATCTTTACTGCTATCTTAGTGACTGATGGTTCAGTAGATAGTTGACTGTTGCCTTGTTCAGTAGTTAGTGTACTGCATTTGGTTGCCTTTGTGAAGTTGCTCTCAGTGGTTTCTGCATTTTTTTGTTGCTCTCACTGATGTCTGATGCTTTGAGATGCAGATTCAGTAGTTGGTTGTTATACTGCAATTGCTTCCTTTTATTCGTCCTCTTTTGTTGTTTTGCCTAACCATCAGGGGCTGTCGTGGGATCTCCCTTCGCAGAGGGGGATGTCCTCTGCATTTTGCATTTTGTTTGTATTGTATTGTGTGTGCATGGTTTTGGGAGGTTCAGAAGTTTGGATCCCTGCTGCTCATCTGCCCAGCTAGCAGCTAACACACAACATGTGAAGCTGCTGTCTGCTGCTGCTAACACTTTTGGACAGCAGCAGCCTATTGCTTCTAGTGCCTGCAAGTTGGTTTGTTATGCTTGCAAGTTCACTTGTGGCAGTTACTCAATGCAGGCATATCAGAACTTGGAAACCAGGTGAACTTGGAACAATGCAGCTCTTCAATAATGCACTACACACACTGTGGTTCACTTTCACTTGTGGCAAGCTTCTCTGTGGTACACCAGGCTGTTATAGCTGTTCAAGTCAAGTTATTGCTCCTGTTATACCTATCTTATTGATCCTGTTATTGGTCCTGGAACACCATGTGGCTGCAAGCTATGATTGCAAATCAAGTAGCAGTTGATGATTCTGTCCAAGTTCAAGCCCAGTCCAGTTCTGAACCTGTTCAAGACCTGCATTTTGTCCAAGTTCAGATTTTGTCCAAGTTCAAGCCCAGTCCAGTTCTGATCCTATGGTGTTCCATAGTGTTTTGTCAAGTATTTTAGCAGCATGAAATTTACTAGTTCAGTAGCATTTTGTGTTCTGTTTCGTATCCCTCTTTTAGATGGGTTCGAAACAGACGTTCTATTTACTTCTAGTCCTATGTAGCCGTTTGGCGTAGGCGCACTCCTGTTTTTATTCTTTTCTTTTCTTTTCTTTTCTTTCCTCCTGGGGTATGCCCCTTGTAGGCTGATATAAGGTCTAGGCTTTTGTCCTTGGCTACCTAGTGGTCCTCTTTCTAGACAACTAAAAATCCAATGGAACATTGTTTAATGGTGTACTTCAAGCACTAACATATTATGAGTCTTCCCTTGGTTTATGAGACTAACATATTATTACATTTGCAGGTCATTGGTCAAGGGGTGCAGCCTCAAGCTATACCCCTTGGTTTTATGAGTCTTCATGTTCAGCAAAATATCCTGGCAGGTCATTGGTCAAGGGGTGCAACCTCAAAGCTATATCCCTTGGTTTTATGAGTCTCCATGTTCAGCAAGAGCTACCAACACCTCAGATTTTGAGTGCTACTATTACTTCTATCCTAGCAGGTAGTTACCTTAATCCTTGTGGTGACATGCAGATTTTGAATGCCTTTACTATATTGTGTGTCGACCTTGTGAGTGTGTGCTAGAGCCCCATCATTCTTTCAGAGAGGAGGTAATATTTAGTGGGGGAGTCTTGTGAGGTTCAGTGGAGGGAGTAAGTAGTCTCTCACCTAGTTATGTAGTTACCTTTCCTGCTGCTACACCTGATTTCTGATATGATCATGCACAGTCATCAGTACTTAGTGGAATGACTGAATAGAGTGGGGGAGTCTTTGTTGCACAGTCATTAGGTTCTGAACCTGATCTGCTTCTGCTGTTCTACTGCTATTTTGTTTAAATGAGAAAGGTCCCAAGATACACTACTTAGTGCAATGACTGAATAGAGTTCTGCTGTTATCTGTTACTGCTGCTGCTGCACTGTTTTGGACAGCAGCAACTTGTTATCTGCACTGTTTGTTATCTGTTATCTGCACTGTTTTGCTGCTGCACTGTTATCTGTTATCTGTTCTACTGTTGCTTCTGAACCTGTTTTGGCTGTTCTGAACCTGTTCTGAACCTGTTGATATTTCGGACAGACCATTTTCCTGATGTGTCCATGGCCCATGCATCTGTTTTGTTGTAGCAGGTTCAGAAGTTGATAGACAAGGTCAGAAGTTGTAGCAGGTTCTGTTTTCAGTTATGCCTAACCATCGGGGGCTGTCAATGGGATCTCCTTTCACAGAGGGGGACGTCCTCTGTATAGTTTTGTATATGTTTTCAGTATTGTATAGTATTGTTCAAGTTCAGAAGTTGTAGTCCAAGTAACTGCCCAGATTGCAGCAGTTACTGATCTGTATTGAACTTAGTTGATACCACTTATGTGCAGTCTGATTGGGATTTACTGTCTGATCTGCTTGTGTTGCTGCAACTCTATCTTTGGCAAGTGCCCCTTGTGTTGCTACTGCTGATGCTCATGTTCAGCTTTTGACGATGCATATGCAGTCTGCTGAGTTTTGATATGCTTCCAAGCTCATTTTATAAGTTTTGTAATGCCTTGCATTGGCGTTGTTTTCCTTCCCTCTTCTAGATGGATTGGAATCACCGCATGGTAGTTATCTCATGTAGCCACTTGGCTTAGGTAATTTTCTTTACTTTTCCTTTTTCTTTTCTTTCCTCCTGGGGTATGCCCCTTGTAGGGTGTATATTCACTTAGCCTCTTTTTATATTTCAAGCTGATTTACCCAAAAAAAAACTCCCATGTTTGCGTGATTGGGAAGGTCCAAACAGAATTGTGAACTATGAGGGACACTTTGGCACCCAAGGGAAGGCCAGAGTCATAAACAATTCTATAACCAAACTTATCCAACAAAGGGCCTAAAGGATGCCAAAGGTCATACCACAGGGATGTGTTCTCCCCATTGCCAATAAAATGACGAATGAAGGGTTGGACTAAATATCTAAGATTAAGTAACTTTTTTTTGGGTAACTTAGCTTGAAATTAAAAAAGGTTAAGCGAATGTACAGCCTACAAGGGGCATACCCCAGCAGGAAAAGAAAAGGAAAACAAATAAGAATGAAAAAAGTGCGGTAAACCATGCACAACCCGCATGGAGAGTGAGATAGAGTAAATACATAACAAAATGCTATGCGTACTGTAATATGTAAAATGTGAAATTGAGCTACTTCCTGGCACAACCCGCCAGGCTAGGAAATAAAGTAAATACGGTAGATAGTCATGGTCAACGATGACCACATGATAACCAGCACTGAGGAGAGATCCTCCTCCTCCATGGCTGGGATAAGTAGACCAAGAACCGAGAAGCCCATCACCCTGAAACTAGCATAATACCCACTCAAAAGAAGTCAACTACTACAGAGGGACTCGGACCGAGAAAGGTTCAACCCGGAGATGTCGGCATCCGACAAGGCTACCCTGCTAAGCACCCTGTACACCACGCCCATTCCAAGAGGGATTAAGTAACTTACGCCAAACCCAAGAGGGATTAGCAAGCATTTTAAGGCTCCAAAAGTTCCCACCCTTTAATAAATAAGATTTAACCCATTGGCACCACATGGATTGCTCTCCCCCGGAGATCAAGAACCATATATGTTTGGCAACCGCAGCCTTATTCCACACCTCCATAGATTTGAAACCAAGACCCCCCTCATCTTTAGGAGTACATAACTGCTCCCAAGCTACCTTAGCCCCTGATCTTTTAAGGTCAGGGCCAGACGATAAAAAGGCCCTAAGTATAGATTCAACTTCCTTGATGACAGACCAACAACCAAGGGCAAGGGAACTTCTCTCTCTAGAGAAGTTCTCCTCCACCGCCCAACCCATATCCGGCCAATCCTGGTCCGGCCAACCTATATCCGGCCACCTCTGGTCCGGCCATCTATCACTGCTTCGTTCAGGGGTTGATCCTTTCTCGATCAAACTCTTCTTCGGAGGTTTCTATACACCCAAGTTTCGGATGGGTTTCCTTCAAACCAGCACCGGAGTGCTCCCATGGCTGCCGGTGAAGGTGCTGTACCAGGTTAGAGTATCTCTGAACCAGGTATCTCGGTTTGGGTACTCTCATATTCCAAGGGACAAACCCACCGATTCACTCTTGAATCTGGACCAAAGTCCACCCCGTGGACCGATTTCAACAAGTTTCCTCTCGGAGCCACCGATTCACTCCTGAATCAGTGGACTGATTTCAACAACAGGGTCTTCTCGGAGGTTCTCTACTCACAGGTATCCCGACTGGATGCTCACTAGACCAAAGCTCAAGCCAGATCTGGTACCCACAGTCCACAGTCCGGCGGTCTCAGTCCACGCGGTGTCCACGCGGTGGACTGGTTCAACAACAGGGGCATGCGGAGGAGGTTTCGGCCCGTCCAAACCCATTCCGGTGGCCACCCCCTTTCCGGTGGGTGCCGCCGTTAACAGCAGCAGCAGCAGCTCGGCCACCCCCTTTCCGGTGGCTCCGCCCATTCCACATCCGGCTAACCCTTGGGCCAGCCTTCTACCACCTTCTGGCCAGATCTGGCCCGCTCAAAGGCGTCGGCCAGTCAACAGCCCGGGCTTTTGCCCGGGTTCAACTGGGCCAGCCAACATCCTGGCAGGCCAGCCAGGCCAGTCACGCACCAGCCCGGGCAGCAAAGGGCCAGTCACCCAGGCTGGGCCAGTCAATCCCAAGCAGCCAGCCCGGTATCCCGGCTAGACTGAAAATCATCGTATCCATTGCGCTCATCGTTATTCAATTTGCGATTTGCAATTTCTATTATTGTTATGCTGCTCTATGAGTTGCGAGGACTTCGAGGGCCTCTGATTGTACCCTATACCGACGGGTTGTGTCGGGTATTTACTGCTTTTGCCACGCCCGTGTCTACGTTCCCCGTTGTACTTTCTATTCCTTGGGATAGATTGTTCGACGGGGGCATGGACACGGGCAACCCATGTAGCCACTTGGCGCTCTTTATTATTTTCGTTTTCTTTTTGCTTTGTCTTATCTGGGGTATGCCCCTTATAGGCTGTACATTCGGTTAACCTCTTTTATTTTCAAGCTAACCGCCCTAGGGCATTACCCAAAAAAAAACTTCCTTGATGACCTTTTTTGGTAAAATGAACAGGGAGGACCAATACGTTTGCATTGAGAACAAGATGTTCTTGATAAGCTGGACTCTTCCCGCATAAGTAAGGTCCCTATTGGTCCAACTTCTAGTTTTGGCAGTGATACTATCAACCAGTCTCTGACAGTCCACAGCTTTAAGCTTAGTAGATAACAATGGAACTCCCATATATTTACCCAAAAAAATGGGACTCCCATATATCTCACTGGAAGGGAACCCTCCTGAAATCCCAGCTCATGCAAAATAGTCTCCTTAACTCCCACACTAACACCAGAGAAGAATATGCTACTCTTGCCTGAGCTAGGTGAGAGACCAGAGAGAGCCTCAAACTCAGTCAACGCTTCCTTGATGAGTTTGATCGAAGAAAGCTCTCCCTTGCAAAATATCATTAGATCATCAGCAAAGCACAGATTTACCAATTGATTAGTTTTACATCTCCAGTGAAAATGAAAGTCAGGGAGCTGGGCTTTCTCCTTAAGTAAACTCGTAAGAACTTCCATCACAATAACAAAAAGATATGGGGACAAAGGATCCCCCTGTCTCAGTCCCTTCCTCCCTTTAATGTACCCAGTCACTTCCCCATTGATACATAGGGAGTAATTTGCAGTGGTTACACATGCTTGAAACCACTTAATCATTGTAGGGTGGAAGTTCATGGCAGATAGGACATCCCAAAGAAATTCCCACCTAACATGATCATATGCTTTCATTATGTCAACTTTCAAGGCACACCTAGGAGTAGGAGAGGACTTGTGATACCCTCTCATGAGTTCTTGGGTGAGGAATATGTTATCAGCAATTCTCCTTCCTTTCACAAATCCTGATTGGACCTGATCTATGAGCAAAGAAAGAGCAGATTGCAATCTCTTGGCTAAGATTCGAGAGATGCATTTGTAAATGGTATTGCAGCATGAAATGGGCCTAAAGTCACCCACCCTGGAAGGGTTTGGCACCTTAGGAACAAGTGCTACTACAGTGGAGTTAGCTTTGGTGAGCAGTTGTCCAGACCTGAAGTAATTCTGGACAGCTGAAGTTACCTCACTCCCAATGACAGACCACGCTTTCCTAAAAAACCCTCCATTTATACCCATCAGGGCCACGCGCTTTGGTGGGATTAATAGACCAAATGGTCTCTTTGATCTCCAAGTCTGAGACAGGGGAGACCATATTAAGGCTTTGCTCAGGGCTGAGTTTATTCCTGATTAAATGTCCCACTCTAGTTGGTCCCAGATGAGGTGTGAGATGGGAAGTGCCAAAAAGAGTTGTGTAAAAGTTTTTTTTTTTTTTTTGGGTAAATCAGCTTGAAATTAAAAAAGAGGCTAACCGAATATATAGCCTACAAGGGGCATACCCCAGGAGGAAAAAAAAGAAAAGAAAAAAGATTGAGAAAATTGAAATCTAAGCCAAATGGCTACATGGATTGGATATGTTGTAATCTAGATGGAGACAAAACAAATTACAACAACTGATTTGTTTCCTACCCATCTACAAAAAGGGGGAAAACACCATTCCGACATATGGTGAAGCCATTCCAACAATAGAAGCTCCTAACACAGAAGCCATAAGGGCACATCTTGGAGTTGATACCATTGAGTAACTGCTTGCAAGCATAACAAACCAACTTGCAAGCATAACATAACAAAGCAGCAGCTGGACAGCAACTGACACACTCTAGTTGGACCCAGATGAGGTGTGAGATGGGACGTTCCAAAAAGAGTTGTGTAAAAGTTAACAAACTCTTCTTTGATAACTTTGAGGTCATGAGTGGTAGATCTGTCATTCAACTCTAAACTTGTTATCTTGCTCCTATTCCTCCTGTTGCTCACAGCTTTAAAGAAATAGGAAGTGCACTGATCTCCAAGTTTTTTTTTTTTGGGTAAATTAGCTTGATCTCCAAGTTTCAACCATTGTATTCGAGACTTTTGTTTAGCTAAACTTTCCTCAGCCCTAAGCAATGTGATGTACTGTTTATGTACCACCTTCTCTTGTTCTATGGCAGTGCTATTATTTGGGTGAGAGCCTATAATTGCTTGTATGTTTTCTAAGACTTGCTTAGTAGCACTCACCCTCTCAGAGATGCCACTAAACTCCGCCTTATTAAGTTGCTTCAGATCATGTTGAAGGTGTTTGAGCTTCACACACACACAGAACATGGGATTCCCAAGTACTATTGTCCTCCAATTCCTCTGGACAATTGCAAGGAATTGAGGATGGTCAGCTAGGAAGTCAAAAAACCTGAAAGGCTTAATCGACTTCCTAGGATTGGGCTGGACAAACACTACACCTAGCGAATGGTTTGAAATACCAGGCACCAAAAATTGAGCCGATGAATGAGGAAAGGTTTTTCTGGTTCGAACCTCTTGATGCCTTGTTCCTCTGTAGTAGCCGTTCAGACTGCCTAGAAGCCGTATTACTTTGTAGCTGCTCTCCTCAGCGTTGGTTATCATGTGGTCATCGTTGGCCTTGACTATCTACCTTATTTACCTACCTTATTCCTAGCCTGGCGGGTTGTGCCAGGTAGTAGTTCAATTTCATATATCTCAGTTCACATGGCATCTTGTTATGTATTCACTTTATATTACTCTCCGTGCGGGTTGTGCATGGTTACGTATTTACTTTATCTTACTCTCCATGCGGGTTGTGCATGGTTTACCGCACTTTTGTCATTCTTGTTTTTTTCCTTTCTGTTCCTCCTGGGGTATGCCCCTTGTAGGCTGTACATTCGCTTAACCTCTTTTAATTTCAAGCTAAATTACCCAAAAAAAAAATGGTTTTCATCCAAGGTTCATTCACTAGGACTCTATCAATTTTGGAGGCCACAAAATGTGGAGGCTCCTACTTATTGGACCACATAAATAAGCACCCTGCGAACCTAAGGTCATCAAGTTCAGAGGAGAACAAACAGTGATTAATGTCATCCATGGGAGGATACCACTGTGCATTCCCCCCAACTTTCTCCCTAGGATGCCTAATAGCATTAAGGTCACCAAGGACCACCCAAGGAGAAGAGGACCTAAACTGAGATAGACTAAGCCAAAGAGACCTATGGTCTGAGATAGAGTTTGCCCCATAGACCATAGTGACCAAAAAGAAAGCACTCCCATATATAAACATATATTTTTTTTGGGTAAATTAGCTTGAAATTAAAAGAGGTTAAGCGAATGTACAGCCTACAAGGGGCATACCCCAGGAGGAAAAAAAAGAAGAAAAACAAAGAATGATAAAAGTGCGGTAAACCATGCACAACCCGCATGGAGAGTAAGGTAAATGACATATGGGTAGAGATAATAGCCCCGTTGTACTAATGATAGCAAACCGGGGAATGATATGGATGGATAAGAGTACAAACATGTGGTGAAATGAAATGAAAGTGAAAATGAACTACTTCCTGGCACTACCCGCCAGGTTAGGAAATAAAGTAAATAGTTACGGTCAGTGATGACCACAAGATAACCAGCACTTAGGAGAACAGCTACAAGTAGAACGGCTTCCAGGCAGTCTGAACGGCTACTATAGAGGAACAGGCATCAAGAGGCTCGAACCAGAGTTGACGGCATCCGACAAGGTCCCCTGCTAAGAACCCTGCTCACCACGCCCAATCCTTCCGGCCTAACACTCCCTCATCCTAACCTAAGGCTCACCAAAACCACCCACTGAAACCAACTACCCAGAAACCTCCTCCTCCAAGTCTGGGCTAAGAAAACCAAGAACCTAGATCTTCCAGCCTCAAGCCTAGTATAAAACCCACTCAAAGAGATCAGCTACTACAGAGGGACACGGACCGAGAGAGGCACGACCAGGAAATGTCGGACAAGGCTACCCTGCTAAGCACCCTGCACACCACGACTACTCCCCCTGACCCTAAACCCCTAGGCTCGCCAACGACTAAAAGCGGAAAGTAAGAGGAACCCCAGAAGAGGCCACTCAAACCCCAAGCGGTCCAAGCTGCCCCTCGCTCAATCAGAAACCATCCACAGATCTAATCAGAGCACCCGCAGCTGCTACTACTGCAAGACTACCCCTTTCGACCAGAACAAAATCTAATCAAAGACAGCTCAGGCAGCTACCCTGCTCAACCAGAACCATCCACAGATCTAATCAGAGCACCCGCAGCTGCTGCTACTGCAAGACTACCCCTTTCAACCAGAATAGAATCTAATCTAATCAAAGATAGCCACGACCACAAGAAACTACACAAAACCGCAGGCTAGAAGAACAGAAACTAGGGATATGAGGCTCGACCAAGAGCCTAACCCCCGATTTCAGTCCAACAGATGACCGCCTATCGGGGATCGCCTAACAAACAGTAAACTGGCCCGTTCGTCCAACAACAAATTGACAATAAACAAATAAGTGCAAAGCGCATATTGAATAACGATAGGCGCAATGGATACGAGATTTTCAGCCTATCTGGGGTACCGGGATGACTGCTTGGTGCTTGCTGCTTGCTGCCCGGGCTGAAGGCAGGCTGTGCCCGACGGCTTGCCTGCCCGGGCTGGTCCGTGACTGGCCTGAACGGCATGGACTGATTGGCCTGGACTGGCCGGGCCCGGCCTGACTTGCCTGGCCAGGGTCCAGCACCATTTGAACCTGCTGCTGCAGTGATGAGTTTGGGTTTCTCCGGCGTAACCCTCCGTCGAGGACCGAGCCCGAAACCCTCAATGAACGGCAGCAGAAATCCGACCATGGACGAACCCCGCCTCCGTGCCACCGTTGCCGGTCAGTTGTTGAGAAGTGCAGAACTCCGATGGTGGTTATGGAGTAGATCGTACGGCGATCGAGCACAAACGAAGCAATAGCGGCCGCCTTGTAGCTCCGGCCGCTGTGTAAACAGACCCCTGGACTATAAGACGTAAGTCAACAGACCTTGGGCATCTTGATTGTCCACCGCCTGCAGCTGAGCTGCCATCATCTCCGACGAGATCGGCCCGCCCAGCAGCGTAGGAGCGAGGAATTGCTCCGCCGAGTGAAGAAACCCAACAACTGGGCTCGTACAACCCACGAACTCAGAATCGAAACCTAAACTCAGCTCCGGTGTTGGTCTACCGAGATTGGGTTTTTGTTGATGGGTACCGAAACCCAGGTGTAAAAGCTCCGAAATCAGGATGAATCTATGTGAACCAGGTTGATTCTCGGATGAATCCTCTTGGTAGCTGAAGAAACTACTTGATTCACGGATGAATCTATGTGAACCACGGATGAATCGAGGGTGAGTCGAGTAGAGCTTGGGATTACCTCTGCCTCAGTCTCCATTATGATTTCCGTGGGTTTGGATTTGGTAAAGTACCGAGAATCGGATCCATGGTGTTAACAGGGGAGTGCATTCTCTCTCTAGTTTTAGAGAGAGAAGCTCTCAACCCATATAAACATATATGTGTACCTAAAAATCTTTGGACAATATCTTTGGTGGTCAATGGCAAGTCTAGGTTTTTTTTTTTTTTTGGGTAACATAGCTTGAAATTAAAAAAGGTTAAGCGAATGTACAGCCTACAAGGGGCATACCCCAGGAGGAAAAGAAAAGGAAAACAAATAAGAGTGACAAAAGTGCGGTAAACCATGCACAACCCGCATGGAGAGTAGGATAAAGTAGATACATAACAAAATGCTATGTGTACTGAAATACGTGAAATGTGAAATTGAACTAGTACCTGGCACAACCCGCCAGGCTAGGAAATAAAGTAAATAAAGTAGATAGTCATGGTCAACGGTGACCACATGATAACCGGCGCTGAGGAGAGATCCTCCTCCTCCTAGGCTGGGATAAGAAGACCAAGAACCTAGATGCCCACCACCCCGAAGCTAGCATAATACCCACTCAACAGAAGTCAACTACTACAGAGGGACTCGGACCGAGAGAGGCTCGAACTGGAGATGTCGGCATCCGACAAGGCTACCCTGCTAAGCACCCTGCACACCACGCCCATTCCATCCAGACTACTACATCCTCGCCCAAATCCCCTAGGCTCGCTAACGACTATAAGCGGAACAAGAAGAGGGACCACCAAAAGTAGCCACTCAAACCACAAGTGGACCAAGCTGCACTTTTCGATCAGTGCAAACCACTAAATCTAATCAGAAACAGACTACGAAGCTACCCCTTTCAATCAGTGAGAATCCACCAATCTAGTCAATGACAGCTCCGGCAACTACCTTGCTCAATCAGACTCCAACCATAATCTAATCATCGGCACCCACAGTTGCTGCTACTACGAGACTACCCCTTAACTAGGAGAATCCAATCTAATCAATAATAGCCACGACCACTAGAATACTACGCAAATCCTCAGAGCTAAAAGCGTAGGCTCAAGGGATATAGAGGGCTCGACGAAGAGCCCGACCCCCGATTTCAGTCCAACAGATGACCGCCTATCGGGGGTTGCAAAACTAACAGTGAACTGGCCCAAAGTCCAGCAACAATATAAATGCAAATTCCACAACCATCGAATTGGCAGTATGCCCAGTATTTAAACTGGGTTTGTAACTTGGGCTACTTATGCCCATAAATTTGAGCAATGAGCCCAGAGAAAAACTGGGCATGACTGTTTTTAAAATGGGCAAAACCACCCTTCTGCAATAACCCACAACCACCCTACTGCTATGATAGCCGATTTTTCTTTTTTGTCTTTTTGTTTGTTTTTGCTTGGGAACAACACTGGAACAGTGCTGAATATGGTGGACATGTCCATCGACACACCGGAAAATCTAGCTAAAACAAGGATTAATGAAATAGATCCCAAAGATTAACCCAAGTCTTATACCTGCCGTTGGAATGAAATGGTACGGCGAGTACCTTCCACTCCAGATTCCTACGGCTTGAATGTGTTACCATCTCCGGCGAACTGTCGTGAAACCGCCGCCTTACTCCGATGATGAGGAGCGGAGGTGAGCAGATCTGATTGAAATGAACCGGAGACTAGTCCGACCAGCCCAAACCCACTCCAGCAATTCTGCCCCGTAGCTTGCAATGGAATCGGTTGTTGAGGTAAACCGACCAACCAACATGATTGTAGATCTGAACATAGACCTCTCCATGAATGTACAAGGTCTGGCGAGGAAAATGAACCTGCTGCCATAGAGATACTCCCACGTGTGAGAGCTGTGAAGACTGAAAACTACTCCACCGGCATAGGTGGATCTTAGCCCGGCCAGCACCATTCCGACGAGCGGGACCGAGCAGCTCTGGCTCAGCTTCGGTGCTGGTCTATTGGGCATCCAGTTGAAATACCTGTGAAATAGAACCTCCAAGAAGGAATTTGTGGTTGAAATCAGTCCACAGGGTGGACTTTGCACCAGATTCAGAGGTGAATCGGTGGGTCTTGTTCAAAAATCTGATTTGGTAAAGGGGGGAGTGCATTCTCTCTCTAGACCAAGAGAGAGAAGCTCTCAACCCCATATCATGGCTGGCAAGTCTAGGTTTTCTATTACTCAAAGGATAAAGATTTCCCTACAAAATATTGTCCAATGGTTAAAGAGGAAATGATGAGAAAGAATATTCTTGGAAGAGATATCTTTTTGAAAGTGACTTTTCAATGTACTTTCTGGGAAAGTGATGGGAAAGCATAATGACAAGTCAATGGTAGTACTACTTTCTAGTCAATAGGATATCTTATTTCTATTACTCAAAGGACAAAGTTTTCCCTATGAAATATTGCCCAATAGGTAAAGAGGTGATCAAACAAAGTACATTATTCTTTCAAGTACATGATCAAGGAAGTACAAGAATATCTAGGGAAATCTTTAGGAGATCTTGTGTACTAGTATCTAGACAATAGGCAATCTTATTTCTATTATCCAAAGGTTTGAACTTTTCCTACAATTCCTTATCCAATGGTTAATGTCTACCCTCCAATTTGTTACCTAATGGTAAAAGGGTGATGGTGATGTCAAGATTATTCTAGAAAAGACAACACATAGATTTGGAGAGGTATATTGTCATATAAGTTCGGGAAATTACAATGGCATATGGATTTGGAGAGGTATATTGTCATATATATATATATATGTCTAGTCATCTTTTTTTTTTTTGGGTAAACCAGCTTGAAATAGAAAAAAGGATAACCGAATGTACAGCCTACAAGGGGCATACCCCCCCAGGAGGATACAAAAGAAAAGAAAAAAAAAAGAATAATGATAATTGATACTTAAGCCAAAAGGCTACAATAGACTAAGATAGAGAAAACCAATTATTTCCATACCATCTAAAACAACAGAGGGAATGGAAACAACGGGGCATTGGTAACTTAACGGTTACGATCACCATTTCCATAGCATTCAGATCCTTAACAAAAGAACCTAGCAACATTGGTAGCATTGGTAGCAACCGTAGCAGCAGCTGCAGCAGAATGTGGCACCTCCGCCCAGCAAAACTATATCACCATTGTGGTCTGCCCTCACAGAACAGCAGCAGCAAAACAAACACTAAATGATGCAGCAAAACATTTCCCCTTGATTCCCTGATTTACATTGAGCAATAACACCTAAATGATGCACCAACGTGCTGCCACTAAACATGACCTTCAGAACTGGACACGGCAGCAAAGCAGTAAAGCAACAAATCACTAGCAGAGACAACAAGTAACATCAGAAGCTGCACAGGACAGACCATAATAAAAATAGCAGCAGCTTGCTGTTAAACGAAGCAAGACAGCAGGAAACAGACCACCGAAACAGTAGTAGCAGTAGCAGCTGCCTTCTCAGTGCAGCTAGGGACGAACATCAGTTACAACTGTACTGGAAACAAAACAGACCAGCAGCAAAATACAGTAAGGTAACAGCAGCGGCAGATCAGAAGCATCTATGGCAGCATCAAGTGAGCACTAAGTTATACACACTCTGTTATCAACTACTGAATTAATAGAGATAACCCTAAGGAGAGGGTAGAAAGCTAGGGACAAGCCCCCTAGAAAAGATTAAACAGCCCCGGGACAACCCCCCATGGGTAGGTACAAAGCAATGGGACAAACCCCAAATACAAGACTACTAAACAAACAACTTAAACACCTTGAACAACATAATGAAAACAACAATAAGAAACCGAAAAGAAAACTGCTTCACCAAAATTAACCTTGGGAGCTTCTCTCTCTAACCTAGAGAGAGAAAGCTCCCTCCGGTCCGGCCATCACCATTTCCGGCGGGAAGTCGCCGTTAACAACAGCAAGGACGGCAAGGGAGATCTCAACCTCGTGATAGAATGGCAAGGGAACGTCCCTCCTTAGGGTTAGTTCTCCTCCAACGCCTCCCACTCTCTTATCCAACCTTACCTCATTCTCTCCGTTATCCACCATGTCCGGCCAAACTTTGGTCGGACTTATAGATCTGGTTCAAGATTCCAGCCAAGAGTTCATCTTCAACGGCCAAGCTCACCACAGGCCGCATTTCAGCCGTGGGTACAACCGTGGGCCATCCTAACGGCGAAGATCCCCACAGCCGCGGGTTCAGGTCATCCATGGCCGAAGCTGAGGTGGGTACCCATGTTTCTGTTCTAATTTGAGGGGGTTCTCAAGGGGCTTTGATCTGGGGAGTCCTTTTCGGTACATCCCCTAAGGCACAAAGCTATAGCTTCACCTTCCATGGTTACGATTCAGAGGAGGGTCTGTACACGTCGCCGGATCTGCCATCGCCGGTGGGTTCAGTTCAGTTCACGCCGGCCAGAGATCTGGTCCAATAGTCCAATACGGTCGAGGGAGCTCCCAGCCAAGCAGGCCTCAGCCCTGCTAGCTGGGCCAGTCAGCCAAGCCGGCCGACAGCTACCCAGGCCAGGCAGCCTTGCCGCCAAACAGCCAGTCAGGCCAGCCAGCCCAGGCCAGCCAACCACAGACCAGCCAAGCCAGCTCAGCAGGCCAGCCAAGCCAGCCCGCATCCTAGCCCGGGCAACCTGGGCAAGCAGCTAGCCAGCCAGCCCGGGCAAACAGCCATTTTGGGCCAGGCAGCAGGCAGCAGCAGCAGCAGCAGCTTGTAGTAGCCAGCCCGGGCAGGCAAGCCGGCTGGGTGGCTCGGGCAGTGGGGGATTCATAGTATCCACTTCTCTTATCGTTATTCAATATGCGCTTTGCAATTGTCTAGCTACTATCAATTTGTTGCTGGACTTATGGGCCAGTTTTCTGTTAGTTAGTCTCTGCGATCCCCGATAGGCGGTCATCTGTTGGACTTAAATCGGGGGTCGGGCTCTTGGTCGAGCCTTTTATATCCCTAGATCCTGTGCTTCTTTAGCTCTGAGGGTGTGCGTAGTATTCTTGTGGTCGTGGCTATCGTTGATTAGACTAGAGTCTGTTCTGATTGAAAGGGGTAGCTTGCAGTAGCAGCAGCTGCGGCTGTCGCTGATTAGATTGGTGGATGGATTCTGTTTGAGCGAGGTAGATGCCGGGGCTGTCATTGATTAGATTGGTGGTTTGCGCTGATCGAAAGGAGCAGCCTGGTTCACTTGTGGTTTGAGTGGCCACTTCTGGTGGATCCTCTTACTGTTCCGCTTATAGTCGTTAGCGAGCCTAGGGGATTCGGTTGAGGGTGTAGTAGTCTGGATGGAATGGGCGTGGTGTGCAGGGTACTTAGCAGGGTAGCCTTGCCGGATGCCGACATCTCCAGTTCGAGCCTCTCTCGGTCCGAGTCCCTCTGTAGTAATTGATCTCTGATGAGTGGGTATTATGCTTGCTTCGGGCTTGTTAGAAGTATTAGGTTCTTGGTTCTCTTAGCCCAGCTATGGAGGAGGAGGTTATTGGGTAGTTGGTTCAGCGAGAGGTTTTGGCGAGCCTAAGGTTTGGATGATGGAGTAGTAGGCCGGAAGGATTGGGCGTGGTGAGCAGGGTACTTGGCAGGGTAGCCTTGTCGGATGCCGTCATCTCTGGTTCGAGCCTCTTGATGCCTTGTTCCTCTGTAGTAGCCGTTCAGCTTGCTTAGAAGCCGTATTACCCTGTAGCAGTTCTCCTCAGTGTTGGTCATCTCTGGCCGGGACTATTTACTATATTTACTTTATTTCCTAGCCTGGCGGGTTGTGCCAGGTAGTAGTTCAATTTCATATACCTCAGTACACATGGCATTTTGTTATGTTTTTACTTTATCTTACTCTCCATGCGGGTTGTGCATGGTTTACCGCACTTTTGTCATTCTTGTTTTTTTTTTCCTTTTCTTTTCCTCCTGAGGTATGCCCCTTGTAGGCTGTACATTCGCTTAACCTTTTTTATTTCAAGCTAAGTTACCCAAAAAAAAAAGAAAAGAAACCGTACTGACAATGGACAAACAAAGCAGTACTAGCCGTAAAACAAATAACCAATGGTGCACTATGGTAAGTAGAACAAAGAGCCAAGAGTAAGTAAAACAAAGAACCCAGAGCTGGAATGCTATTTTTTTTTTGTGTGTGGGTAAATTAGCTTGAAATTAAAAAAAGGTTAACCGAATATACAGCCTACAAGGAGCATACCCCAGGAGAAAAAGGAAAGGAAAAAAAAAGAAGATTGAAAAAAAAATTGCATAACCCATGCACAACCCGCATGGAGAGTAGAGTAGAGTAACTAAAATAACAAAAGTGTCATATGTGTAGAGATCATACCCTCGTTGCCCTATATATCTAAGCAGAAGGATAGTACAACGGGGTATGATATGAAGTGATACTAGAAGAAATAACATGAATTTGAACTACTACCTGACACATCCCGCCAGGCTAGGAAATAAAATAAATAGTCACGGCCAGAGTTGACCAAAAGATAACCAACACTGAGGACTAGCAGCAACATAGCAATACGGCATCAAGAGAAGCTGAACAGCTACTACAGAAGAACAAGGCACCAAGAAGAGGCTCGAACCAGAGATGTCAGCATCCGACAGGGGGACCCCACCCTGCACACCACGCTCATTCCATCCGGCCTAATACTCTCTCATCCAAGCCTAAGGCTCGCCAGGAAACAACCCGCTCTCAGCCAACAACCAAACACCACAGACTCCAGAGATGGGATAAGTAAATAAGAGACTAATACTCCAACCAAACCCAGAGAATAAGCATAATATCCACTTTTAAAGAACAGCTACTACAGAGGGACAAGGAACCGAGAAGAGGCTCGAACTGGAGATGTCGGCATCCGACAAGGCTACCCTCCCAAGTACCCTGCACACCACGCCCATTCCATCCAGACTAATACACCCTCAACCTATTCCCCTAGGCTCGTTATAATCTAAAAGAGGGACAGAAAGAGGAGCCACAAATGTGGCCAATCGAACCGCATGTGAACCAAGCCACCCCTTTCGATCAGTGCACTACCAGCAATCTAATCAATGACAGCCCACGAAGTTATCCCTTTCGATTAGTGCACAACCACCAATCTAATCAATGACAACCCTGGAAGCTACCCTTTTCAATCAGAGCCCAACCACCGAACTAGTCAATGGCAGCCGCTAAGCTACCCCTTTCATCCAGCGCAAGACCCCAATCTAATCAATGATAGCCCCGGTCACAACCATGCTACGCACGACCTCCGGGCTAATGAAGAATAAAAACTTGGAATTTAAAGAAGCTCAACAAAGAGCTTGTAGGGGGCCGTCCCTAGGAATGTTAATGCTTTTCTAGGGGGCCGTCCCTAGCTCTTCTCTAATGCTCAGTTCTGCTCCTGTTTTGTACTGTTTCAGTATTTCTACTCTGCTGCTACTGTTAATTGTTGTGGCTTCTCTGATGTTCTGTAATTTGCTGCTGCTATTTAGCTCTGTTGCTGTTTAGCTCTCTGTGTTTAGTTTAGCATTTGAATTGTATTGTGGCTGCTATCGGCTTGCTACAAGGGTACTATCAAAGTTGGTACAAGCTTCAAGATCAGTTGGTGACTTAAGTGTACAGGCTACAAGAGTTCCTTTTCATGTTCAAATCAAGATGGTTTGTTTACTATGGCTGCTACTGCAGTCTGTTACTTCTGCTATTGAACTGCTGTCCAGCATCTGCTGCTATTGATTCTGCTGGCCAGCAATCTGCTGTTTTGCGCTGCTATTTTGTTACGGTTGCTGCTGTTTTTGTTATGGCATCTGTTCTTATATTTAGGCCAGCAACTGATCCGTTTGGTTGGTATAAGCTATGGTTTAAGCTATGTATTCAGATCTGACTGCTACTGCCCATTACTTCCATGTCACATTTGTAATGCTTCGGCGTTGTTTTCCTTCCCTCTTACTAGATGGATTGGAAACATCGCATTTCATTTACCCCATGTAGCCACTTGGCGTAGGTAATTTTCTTTACTTTTGTTTGTTTTCTTTTTCTTTTCCTCCTGGGGTATGCCCCTTGTAGGCTGTATATTCGGTTAGCCTCTTTTTCTATTTCAAGCTGATTTACCCAAAAAAAACAAAGAGCTTGTAGAGCTCCACAACAAGTTGCACAGCATTTGAGCCCCAAATTGGGCAATATGTGCCCAGTAACTAAACTGGGCATGAAAATGGGTCCATATTGAACAAAAGATCAACCCTGCGGGTTGTGCATGGGTTATCGCACTTTTTTCAATCTTGTTTTTTTCCTTTTCTTTTCCTCCTGGGGTATGCCCCTTGTAGGCTGTACATTCGGTTAACCTTTTTTAATTTCAAGCTAATTTACCCAAAAAAAAAAAGAAAAGAGATCAACCCTGCTCTTGAACTTATTGAACATGAAAATGCCCAATCAGCTGCTTTGTACTAGAACTTACTGTGAATCATCGTCACACCGATGTGCTAACCCAATCTCAATCCAACAGATGACTGCCCATTGAGTTTGTCAATATGAATCTACAGATTATAAATAATTAGCAGCCAATTTAGTCTGCCCAGTACATACATTCGACCTTATAATTTGGATACCTGCCGAAGGGAAGTCCGGCGAGAACCGATCCCGGGACCAGTTGTGAACTTCCACTGGTGTTGCTTGGCCGGCCCGAAGAAGTGGGACACCACCATGGCCGGTAAGCTCGACGATGCCCAGCACCTAGTTCGCCGTCGCCGGGAAGAGGGCTGACTTGTACGGCCAGATTTTCAAGCCATAGATGGCCTGTTCTACGAACCAGATCCGCTATAGTGCTTCGAACCTGTGGGACAGATATGGAGATGGGTTTGGAAAACCCACATCCGCCCTGGTGCCTCTCCAATTTGACGTATCACCATCACCGAACCCAACAGGTTTGGTGCGATTTGAGGTTAAAGAACCAGATAAGAAAACCCTCTGATGGATCCGAAAAAATACCAAATCTTAACAGAGTAACTTCCACCACGTACGGCAAGCCGCCGCCCTCCACCGTGTACCACACAACCGAGTAAGTCTGGACCAGTAAAGCCGTGGTACTAGATGACTCGCCGGATGTGGATTTGAACAGATGATTGACGTGATTGAACCCCCATCGGGGTCTTGTGCAATGGCTTGAACAGCCAGATTGTAGATAGATGGAAGTTATGAGGATGTGGTGGGCCGATCAGAGCAAATTACCTCAAGAACAACCCTTTCCTGAACCTCATAAACGGCTGTGTGGTGGATTTTGACAGAGGGAGTGCATTCTCTCTCTAGGTTTAGAGAGAGAAGCTCTCAACCTCTGGTTGGACCTAATTTTCTGGAATGCTGTTTCATTACAGACCTAGAGGAATAGGCCAAAACTGATCTCAATGAACTGAGATATGCAACATTGGATATGTGGATATGCATCAGTTAAGTGTCCTTCATACACAGTAGTGAGCAACATCAGTGAGCAGTAGCAGAACAGGACAAAAGCAGTAAAGCTAGTGCTGCCCAACAGCAGCAGTAGACAACTTGAGATATAAAATCCAAAACTGAATACAACTCACACCCTTGAAAGACAGAGGTCAGGATCCACCAAAGTCAATACCCTATTGCATTATGGTGCTCACACCTCAACACCCTTGAAAGACTCACAACTCCCACTCTACTTTTCACTCGAACGCAAAAGGCTAGGATCTACCAACTCCCTCCACTTGTTCTCACATGATTCCCCCGCTAATTATTACCTCCTCTCCAAAAAAAAAGATGGGGCTCAAACACACAGCTAACCGGGAAACACACAATATACGAAGACACTCAACCCTCGGATAAAAGTCAAACCACACCACACATGAGAGTAAGATATATACCTGCTATATAGAAATAATAGCAGCAGCTGATCTTTGATGTGTGGGTTTATGCTAGCCTTGGGTTTGGAAGTACTAGGTTCTTGGTTTTCTTATCCCAGCTGTGGAGGAGGAGGTTACTGGGTAGTTGGTTCAGTGGGTAGTTTTGGCGAGCCTTAGGTTAGGATGAGGGAGGGTTAGGCCGGAAGGATTGGGCGTGGTGTGCAGGGCTCTTGCAGCGGGGCCTTGTCGGATGCCGTCATCTCTGGTTCGAACCTCTTGATGCCTTGTTCCTCTGTAGTAGCCGTTCAGATTGCCTAAAAGCCGTCTTACTTCGTAGCTGCTCTCCTCAGCGTTGGTTATCATGTTGTCATCGTTGGCCATGACTATCTACCTTATTTACCTTATTTTCTAGCCTGGCGGGTTGTGCCAGGTAGTAGTAGTTCACTTTTATATATCTCAGTACACATGGCTTTTTATATGTATTCACTTTATATTACTCCCCATGCGGGTTGTGCATGGTTACGTATTTACTTCATCTTACTCTCCATGCGGGTTGTGCATGGTTACGTATTTACTTCATCTTACTCTCCATGCGGGTTGTGCATGGTTTACCGCACTTTTGTCATTCTTATTTTTTTCCTTTCTTTTCCTCCTGGGGTGTATGCCCCTTGTAGGCTGTACATTCGCTTAACCTTTTTTAATTTCAAGCTAAGTTAACCAAAAAAAAAAACAAAAACAAAAACAAAAAAAATAGCAGCAGCAACACAGAAACTGAACCCAATTGTTGCAGCCTTCAACCTTGAAGAACCACAACCTTGAAAAGCTCCCAACCACAACCTTGGTAGAGGAAACCCATCCTCAAGATAACAAGCTCCTACTAGCTGGTCTGACATGTAAGGCGATTTTGGGGATCTCTGACAAGGGCATGGAGCTCCTTTGATTTCTACCATGGCTGACGGTACAGTCTCCTTCTCGGAAGGGCTGGGTTGCAAAGCCCAGGATTCAAATGAGATTCGTCGGAAGCAGAAGAACTCCATACAACACGTTGAAAGCTCAGCCCTCATTGAGCAAACCCCACTCCCACCTTCTCCCAAATCGGCTAAAACAGCAGATCCCCAAATTAATTTTGGGGTTCACAACCCCAAATACTCCAAGACGAGCCCCGCTCTTGAACTGCAACAGGCGTGTCAGATCAAATCCGAAGCTCGGATGCTTGAAATTGTGGGTCATCTAGAGGAGGAGCTCAACAATTCGGCAGATCCTTTCGTACTTGATGTCGTAATAGCTAAACTACTAAGCATTCAGCAATCATGAAAGGAAGATTAGGCTGAAAAAGTTAAAATAGCGATAGAAATTCTGGGAGCTTCTCTCTCTAGCCTAGAGAGAGAAAGCTCCCTCCAATCCAGCCGGCTCCTCCTCCGGCCAGCAGTAGCAGCAACATGGAGTCATCCGGGCAAGGGATCCTCTCTCCTTAGAGAGTCTCTCCTCCACCGCCCTCCACAGCCGACAGCCTCGGGCTGTCTCTCCTCCACCGCCCTCCGCCGCTCCGGCCAGATTTCTGGTCTGGTTCGGTCGACCTCACACTGGTCCAGTCGCCGTGGCTCAACAGCCGTAGGCGTGGTCTCCAACCTCAACCTCGCCGTGAACCGGTGGGCAACTTTATTGGGATCTGCACCGGGCAGATCTGAACGTACAACTGCCATTAATGGCCAATCACAGCCAGGGCGATGCAGTCGCCGTGGGACCAGCCCCGCCGCCGCCGTGGGGATTAGCCGCCGTGGGGCACAACTCCAAGCCGTGGGTTCTCTCCGACGTGGGAACCCATTCCCAACCCCGCCGCCGCCGTGGGTTCTTCCCAGCCCCGCCGCCGTGGGGCTTAGCCGTGGGTCTACCAGCCATGGTTTTGCCCCTCGAACGGAGGAGGGTTCGTCCATGGTCGGAGGTGGGTAGCCCCAACAGCCATGGCCGCCGGTCATGGTCGATCAAAGTTTTCAGATCCACAGGTCGTTGGTCGGTACAGCAGCGACCAGGCACTTTTGGGCTCAACAGCCGCCGGCTGTCGCAGGTGCAGCCACCTCCTGTACGGCTCGGGCACTGGCCCTAGTCATCGGGCCAGTCAGGGCGTCAACAGCCGAGCGAGCCAGGCCGGGCAGGCCATCCGTGAGTGGCTCGGGCAAACAGCCAGCCCGGGCCAAGCAGCGGGCAGCAGTAGCAGCAGGCAGCAGCCGCCCGATGGCAGGCCAGCCCAGGCAGGTAAGCCGGCTGGGTGGCCCGGGCAGTGGGGGAAGTTTACTGTTAGTGCACTGCACTTTGCAATTATCTATCTATTGTCATCTTGTTGTTGGACTTATGGGCCAGTTCACTGACCCCCGATAGGCGGTCATTTGTTGGACTGAAATCGGGGGTCGGGCTCGTTGTCGAGCCTTTTATATCCCTAGAACCAGCGTTTTTTGCTCTGAGGTCGAGTGTAGTATTCTTGTGGTCGTGGCTATTATTGATTAGATTAGACTCTATCCTAGTTAGGGGTAGCCCGCAGTAGCAGCAGCTGTAGGAGCCGATGATTAGATTATGGATGGAGTTTGATTGAGCAAGGTAGTTGCCGGAGCAGTCATTGACTAGATTGGTGGTTCCTCACTGATTGAAAGGGGTTGCTTTGCAGTCTGTTTCTTATTAGGTTTGGTGGTTGCACTGATCGAAAAGAGCAGATTGGTCCACTTGAGGTTCGAGTGGCTACTTTTGGTGGCCTCTCTTTCTGTTCCGCTTTGAGTCGTTAGCGAGCCTAGGGGATTTGGGCGAGGATGTAGTAGTCAGGGTGGAATGGGCGTGGTGTGCAGGGTACTTAGCAGTGTAGCCTTGTCGGATGCCGTCATCCCCTGGTCGAGCCTCTCTCTGCCCGAGTTCCTCTGTAGTAGTTGACTTCTGTTGAGCGGGTATTATGCTTGCTTTGGGGTGATGGTTGTCTCGGGTCTTGATTTTCTTAGCCCAGCCTAGGAGGAGGAGGATCTCTCCTCAGCGTTGGTTTTCATGTGGTCCACGTTGACCATAACTATCTACTTCATTTACTTTATTTCCTAGCCTGGCGGGTTGTGCCAGGAATAGTTCAATTTCATATCAGTACATTTCATGGTTATGTCACTTTATTTTACTCTCCATGCGGGTTGTGCATGGTTACTGTACTTTTATCATTCTTTTTTTTTTTTTCCTTTCTTTTCCTCCTGGGGTATGCCCCTTGTATGTCGTAATAGCTAAACTACTAAGCATTCAGCAATCATGAAAGGAAGATTAGGCTGAAAACCCTAACAATTCCACCCCTTTTGAGTTCGGAACTCCACAAATGAACAACTCGAGTGATTGAGAGATTGGAGCCATGTTCCGGACATCAACTGCAATCAAAAAATCGAGCTGGGCTCGGAAACTTCAACAGGTACTCTTCGAAGAGAGTCTGAAATTGGAAGCGGAAGAGAGAGCATGTCAGGTTCAACTACAAGAGGTTCACGGTGACGGGAAGAAGCTTCGATTCATCCACCCCCAATCAACGCAATCAGACACCCCTGTCAGCTCCATTCCTATCGAGCTGGGAAACTCACGACCCAACAACATAGCTGAGTTCAATCGATCCTCCTCTTCAACTGGACTGGGGATTCAATCGGAGGCAGAGGAATGTTCACTCCACGTTCAACAACAACAGGAGGTACTTTCAAACCCTAATTCGAAAATTTTAGTCAATGTCATGGGCATTCCGTACTTAGAAGGGGATCCCAACATGGGATTTCCCGTAGAAGATACTAAGCCTAGGCGGCCTTGGTCTTCCAGAAATGAGTCCATCCCCAATAAAATCGACAGTACCCAAATGGTCCTAAACCCAAGCCTAAAAATTGGGCATCCTTGCTGCAATCCCAAAGTCCCTCACTTGAGATGAAGTTGGAGTATCATCCTGAATTATTCCAAGGGAAAGAAGCCCAGGTAGAAATTTTTTGGGGTAAATCAGCTTGAATAATAAAAAAAAGGCTAACCGGATATACAGCCTACAAGGGGCATACCCCAGGAGGAAAACAAAACAAAAGAAAAGAATGGAAGATAGAGAAAATGGAAAGGTAGGCCAAATGGCTACAAAGGGGGGGGGGGGGGAATACCAGTAGATAACATACTACATAGATGGAAACAAAACAAAAGGGTATACATTGTTTCCTATCCATCTACAAAAGGGTGGACAACCTGAGCAACCTTGATTTGCTGAGCTTCAGTACTTGACTTGAATTCAGGAAGCCACAAAACAGTTCAGTTCAGCACAGTCATGAACTGAGCACAAAATGGAGCAATGTATGGACTACCACAAAATGGTATGGCCTTGACTGCCTTGAGCAGAGCACAGTCATCAGTTCAGCAATAGCAATAGCAGACCACTGGAGCAGGCCTTGACTGCCTTGAAAGGCAATTAGGTACAGCAGAAATTAGGTACAGCAATTACACAACTGAACCATAAATTAGGTAAGGCAGCTTGAACAAGCTTCAGAATCACCCTTACAACTGTACAGAACACTACACTAAAGAACACTATGCAGAACTAAACAGAACTGATGCAGCCCATTACCATTCACACACAGACAAATGCAGAACAGGTTCAGATTCAGGGATTCAGAACAGCAGCCATAACAGGTATTCAGAATCCTATCAATAACCCTAAAGGCAAGCTAGCTAAGTTGCAGGAAATACATTCTA